>ML780471.1:223055-269140 GCA_009831015.1 Picea engelmannii
AGGAAAGGGAAGAATACATGATTCATGAAGCTTTAGAAAGTGGAGGGTGCATTACATAGGCTGAAGGGCATGACCATAAACTCATAATGGACTTCATGAGTATGAAAGGAAACTTTGGGAATATCAACCTCCTTCATACGTATTTGTTGGTAGTTGGAATGCAATTCAAGTTTGGTAAAGAATTGGGCAACACTTAGTTAATCCAAAACGTCATCAATGGCGAGGATGGGGAATTTATCTTTGATGATAATTTTGTTGAGTGCTCAAAAATCAGGGCACATGCACTATAGACCTTCTTTCTTGAGTACCATGAAAATGGGATAAGAATAAGGGATTGTGCTAGGATGTATGACACCAACAACTAACAATTATTAAACAATGTTCTCAATTTGATTTTTTGGGCGAATGGGTGATGATAAGGGCGGACATTGGGAGGAACACTACCAGGGACAAGTGGGATGGAATGATCATGGTGGCCACAGGAAGGTAGGAATCCATGGGGGATGTCAAAAATAGATTGGTGTTTGGAGAGGATAAGATGCATGGGGACGAATAGTGGAGGAGGGAGTCTCAACTACTTGAATGGAATGGAATTGGGAAATAATTCTAGAATGACCTTTTCTTATAATTTTCTCCATTCGGTGTGAACTGATAATCTTGGGGGAACCTGTCATGATGCCTTCAAACTAATATTATTATCCATCCTCTTGGAAGATCATGAATAATTCCTTGAAGTCCGTGGTGATTTGACCTAGTGTGCATAACGATTCAACACCCAAAACAATGTTGCAACCTCCCATGTCAATACTAAACATGTGGGATTTTAGGTGATAATGATCAATTTGCAAGCACACATTTCCAAAAGAACCCCCACATTTCATGGAACCTCCATTAGCAATCATGATTTTTAATTTATTGACTGCATGGATATAGAAAAGTATCTCTTGAGCAATTCAACAATGAATAAAATTATGGGTGTTTCCACTATCAACTAGGATAATGACTTTACAATGCTTGATATAGCCAATTAACTTAATGGTTTGGGGAGTGGAGATACCCGTGAGAGAATTCAAAGAGATGAGTGGTTCAACTTCTAGTGGATCAGAGGGTGGTCTATGATCATTTGTCTTGGGAAGAACTTTGGAAGGGGAAACATCACCATCCTCTTCAAAAATGTCCTAAAAATGGCCATAAAAACTTTTTCTCCTTACATTTGTGCCTTGGAATTTTTTTTCATTGCAGTTGTAGCAAAGACCCTTGAATTGGCGTTCATCCATTTCTTGATCGATATGGATATTGGTGGCCACCCACCTATTCCAAAAGGCTCCTCTTGTCCATTTTTAGTTCAACACGCTCTTCTGTACTTCTTTGTAATTGTGGGTTCTACACTTCTGGGGCTGTCTGAAGCCCTACACATATTTCGGGTGGATACTAGTGGCCTCTCACCTAATCCAACTGGCTTATTTTGTATGTTTTCATGTCAACACATCTTGTTGTACTTCCAGGGCCGTTTTGGAGACCTAAACAGTGTTTTTTTTGTCTCTCCACAATCAAACTATAGAACGAGTCGGATTTTGACAACGTAATGTGTTCTTCTATGAAATACCTTTCCAATGGGCTATCACGTGCCTAAAATGGAGGTCGTATGCAAAAGCTATGACCCCAGGAAGTTGAGGCACCAACTTAGCCACAGGGGCCCACATGAGTTTTGGCATTTCACCTCCTAGGGTTAGGTTTTTGGATGTCCAGGGTTTTGGATTTCATGAGTAATATCAAAAAGGCCTCTGGAGCCTCATTGTAATCATTCTACTCAGACAGATGAACGTAGCATCCACATCTCTTCTCATAAATAACTACCACCATTCGAGCAAGTGTTCCAGTTCTGTAGTTTTACAGTTTCAACCTATTTCATTTATTCAATAGAAGATATTGTTCACTGAATATATGTGTTGTTCTTCATATCTCTGTGTTTATTGTATTTATTATGTTAATCGGTTCATTTCGCTCCTAAATCTGGATCAGTGGTATCAGAGTCGTCTGCTCTTCATTTATTTTTCTTTGTGCATGTCCCTGACAAGATTTGGGTACAAGAAGTTTGGACTTAACCCAATTGTTTTGTTGCAATATCGGCCACGTTGAGCCCGAAAAAAACCCATGGGAGATGAAAAGAAATATGATGGAGCAGGAGATCCTTTTAAAATGTTGCTCGAGGAAGCCCTTGCATGAAAAAGGAACGAAATGATGGGCAACTTTGTGCAGATCCTTCAGTGGTTGCCCACATGAGAAGCATCTTCATCAAGCGGCCATGCAACCCCCTTCAAGGTACATGTAAATTTTGATATTCCATTATTTGAAGGACTAATAGATGTGGATGTTGTAGATAAATGGTTGAATATGCTCGAAGGATATTTTTTGGTCCACAAATTTTTCGATACGGAAAATATAACTTTTGCACTCCTCAAGGTCGTCTCCCATGTTAAGGACTAGTGGGACACTTACTTTGAGAAAAGGGACATAGATGAATCTAGAATATTTGTGGTTTCCCCTACATGGGATTCCTTCCCAGATGCCATTAAATAACAATACTACCCTGTTGGAAGCTACGAGGACTAGTACACCAGATGGACCACCCTGCATCAAGAAAGGGACTAGACAGTACCAGATTTCATGAATATTTTCCATATCTTGCACACCAAATTGGGTATCAAAGACTCTGAGCAACATTTGGTGCTCAAATACTGCGGGTGTTTGCACATATACATTCAAACATAAATGGATTTTCTGGACATCACCTCATTAGGTATGACTTATAGATATGTTGTCAAGAGCGAACATAAAAGTAAGCAGAAGATGTAAGAGTTTGGATCTACAAACTCCTCGCAACCGAAGTAGGGAAAGGGCGGCCCCAACCCACACAACAAGGGATAGAGAAAAGATGGTCACTCTCAAGACAACCAGTCTAAGCCGCAACACAAGAAGGGAAATGAGAAGACGAAGAAGTACACAGGAAAATGGTGTGAGTACCATAAAATCCCTTGGCACAACACTGAAGAATGTCGCTCCAAGAAGTCACTCGTGGCCCAGCTGAAGGATTCTGAGTCAGAGGTCAATTCTGATTCCAAATCAAATCCCAAATGAGGGAAGCAGATTATAAATGTTGAACCCAGTGCCATGGTCGCTACCACCAAAGTCCGGCCAAGAAAACCAGAAGAACCATAGGAAGGGGAATGCCCCTTTCACTCACAGATGTGGGTAAAGGGGGCTCCGCTTCATTTCATTATCAATAGTGGCAGTAAGAAGAACCTGATTTTAGAAGAGGTCTTCAAGCGAATGGACATGCCAACGACACCGCACCCGCATCCCTACACCATCAATTGGCTTCGCCAAGGAAGAGATATTCGTGTCATCCAATAGTGTCATCTTCCCTACAGAATCAAGCCTTTCAAAGATGAGGTATTGTGTGATATTGCTCCCCTTGAAGTTTGTGATGTTCTTTTAGGACAACCATATTTTTGGAAGTGTCATGTTGTGTATGAGTCTAGACTCTACAGTGTTATTATTACTTTGGGTAGACAATTGTACAGGATACCAGAGGTATCATCACCTACCGCTATTTCTTTAATCTCTGCTAAGAAATGCAGTAAGGTGATTTCACAAACTGAGAAGTTCATATTTTTTTTGATCCATGCTCATAGTAAGTAGAAGGTCGCCGCCAAATCCATGGCCTCTACACAGATCCTCTCTTTGTAGCATAAGAAAGTGGACAAGATCATGAACGATTACAGAGACATATTCTCCTCACCCACCGGGGTACCGACGCACTTCCAAGTCAAGCATCCAATTGATATGACCCTTGGTGCACCTCTACCTAATGGATCGGTCTATCATCGCTCGCTGATGGAAAATGACAAAATCAGGCATCAGATCTAAGATCTTCTTCAAAAGGGGCACATCAGACCCAACTCCTCCCCTTGCGGAAGCCCAATTGTACTGGTACAGAAGAAGGATGGTACTTGGTGACTCTGCATTGATTACAAAGCCTTAAACAAAATCACAGTCAAGAATCGGTAACCAATTCCAAGGATTGATTACCTTCTTGACCAACTCAAGGGGGAAAAGTTCTTTAGCAAGATTGACCTAAAGTCTGGCTACCACCAGGTTCCCATCGAACCAACTGATGTATGGAAGACAACCTTCAAATCTAAAGAAAGTCTCTTCAAATGGATGGTCATTCCCTTTGGCTTAACAAATTCACCGACCACTTTCATGAGGTTGATGGATGATGTATTGAGACCCTTCACCAACTCTTTTGTGGTGGTATATTTGGATTAAATCCTCATATTCAATAGAACTTGGGAGGAGCACATGCGGCATATTCAATAGGTTTTGAGCACTCTACAGTAACACAAGCTATATGCCAACTTGGAAAAATTCTCTTTTGGCATGAACATGGTCCGATACTTGGGCTACATTGTTGATGAGCTTGGGGTACATGTTGATCCAACTAAGATCCAAGTCATCCATGATTGGACAGCCCCGACCACACTAACCAAGCTTTGGAGCTTCTTGGGACTGGCCAACTTCTACCAACGGTTCATGTTGGGATTCTCCCATATTGCATGGGCCCTCAATCAGGTGACCAAGGGTACTGGCAGGGAAAAGTTCATGTCGGGGAAGGAACAACAACGAGCATTCGATGATCAGAAGCATCTCTTGTGCTCAGATCCAGTACTCTCCTTTCCCGATCTACAACAACTGTTCGATATTGAGACTGATGCATCTAACTATGTTGTAGGTGCAGTTCTCACTCAGCACGATCATCTGGTGGCATACCATAGTGAGACACTCTCAGATATTGTCTGGAAATACCCCACCTATGACAATGAAATGTATTCCATTGTACAAGTGTTGGCCCTCGACCAAGTTTTGTGGAAACGTTGGTCCTGTTTGACCATTTTTGGGACTTCGACAGGCTGGTCAAAGACGGAGCGCCCAGGCAAAGCGAAGATTGCGGGATCTCGCCCTTTTTGTGGGATTTTTGGGTTTTAGGGTTTATGTAACGAGTATGGGATGTCGGCCCATGGGTTTACCCATGCTTAGGCCTTTTGTAATGTATAAATAAGTAGCTAGGCGATGTAAGTAAAGTTCAGTTTTTGAGGTCATTAGCTTAGTGCATGACTAGAGCATGATAAGACTTGCAGAGCTAAGTGCAATTGATTGTAAGAGGCTTTGTGCATGGACTGTGTAAGGTTTTGTGTCGTGACCTGATTCGAGGAAGGAGGATCTGGCGAGGTGCGCACAGATCTCCTGTCCTTTGTCGAGTTGGCTTTGTAGCTTAGTGCCTGTAAGAAGATTGAAGGAGACTAATAAAGAAGAAGAAGAGTTGGTGGACGTAGCCCCACACTGGGGTGAACCACGTATATTCTGTGTTATTGTGCTTTGTGCAATGTTGTTCATGACATTTATGTATCTATTTTCTTAGTGCACTGTTCTTGATGTATGATAGGTAGATCCATTGATGCTTAGTGCTTTATATATGAATAAATGCTAGATCTTCTCTGATGCTATGTGCTAAATGATTAGATGTGCTTAATCTTGATTACTACTGCGTTGTTCTGTAATACGGATTAAATCTGTGATGTGAATAAGGATCATAACCTAATGCATATTGTTGACTGAGTTCTCTGTTAAAGTATTGTAATCACATATCTGTGTCCCAGCTAGGTTGTAGACACTTGAGTTCTACAACCCCCCCTGCCTCTACCTCGGGTGAGACTTCATCTGCTTCGCAGGTGTTGCCGAAAGGGCTAGTAGTTATGGTTTTGTTGGTGCGATGTTGGTGCATTGTTGAAATGTTGAACCATGGGTCTACCCCTATGCCAACAAATGGTTCTATTGCCGGGACCTAAAACTATGATTGCTGGGAACTGAAAAAAAGAAAAAGCTTTGTGCGTAGACCTGTTGTTGTAGTGTGTAGTATTCTACTTGACTTGTGAAGCTTTGTGCTGAGAAAAAGAAGTTTGATCTGAATAAAAGAGGTAAGATCTTAAATATTTGTGCTCTGATAAAGGTAAGATAAGTGGAAATTTTCTCTTCGAAAGTATGAATCTAGGTATGTTTTATAGATTTTGTCCTAGTCTGAAAACTAGGGCACAACTAGAAGAAAGAAGATTTGATCTGAAGAGATTTGATAGAAATAGTGAAAGATATGTTATTCCTATGCACAGAAAGAATTTTTTGACTAACAAGTGGATATAGGAACCTAGAAGGAATTTTTGCAGAATGCAGGTTCATTTTGGCATTCAAAGAGGGGTTTACGCTGTCAAAACACAAGTTCATGTCAGTGAGAGTGCGTTTTGGCATTGTAAAGAGGTTTTGGACATTTTGGAGGAGGTTTTGGTATTGATGAGGAAGATAAGTTCATTATTTTTACGGTTTTTGGGGCGAAAATTGGAGGATCGATATTGGTGGCGGGTGCTCTTCTGCCATTTTTTAGGGTGGATGTGCATTCATTGCAAAAGGAAGCGCCTTGACTTGGTAAAGCTAGACCTTAATATATCTATGCTTTATTTTTATTAGGTTTTTCATAATTATTTTTGAAAGATATTTGTAAAGTCTTTAAAAAGATGACCCTGTAGTCTTTAGGGTTACGCCTTTGATTGTATGGGCTTGGTGTTACAACGCTCAAGGGTATAGTATTAAAACTAAGTTGATCACCAATTTGTAAAGGTGTTAAGGTGTTATAAGGGGTCCACAAATTGTATTTGCAAAATTGTATTTGGTGTTATTGTTTAAGTTGTAGACCTACCCGACATCGAATAAGGGGGTCTCTCTTAGGATCTTTGTGTGCATCTAAGTCATTGGTCATCTCTCTTCCATATTTTGCATAATGGAAAGAATTGAAGAACTGTTTACAATATTGCGCACATTAATTAACTCAACTACAGAATCTACAATTGCAATAAACAAGTGCACAAGTAACACACAAGAAGATTGATATGTTCAAACTTCAAAACAAGTTCACCCTTAGTACAATGATTAATTGTTTACAAGTAACACACAAGAAGATTGATATGTTCAAACTTCAAAACAAGTTCTTGTTTGATGAGTTAAGTTTGCTTCGACACCAACAATGTGATTTTAACAAACACAATGACATCAACGATAAAAATAATGAAGACGCTCAGTTGACTAGTGATGACAGTCATAAACATGAAGATGAATTAGATGAAGTCCCTATGTCAGAAAAAGTTACAGATGAATGTGGCAAAGAAATTAGAATTGTTCGACCATGGGAAGAATTACGCTTTAAATGAAATAGATATGGACTAGGATATGAAAAGGATGCTAACAACTTTTTTCATATTCCTAATTATTGCAAACCTGTTTGCTTTGTGAGTGGAGGTTTTTTGAATGATGATAAGAAGACAGAGCTTGAGGATATTGGTAAGGAACAAGTACGGGATATTATTGATGATGATGTTGTTACAGATATTCCAGATCATGATAATAAGTTAGATAAAGAACCCATACAGTGCAAACAATGTCACCAGTTTGGCCATGATAAGTCAAACTGTTTTGATCTTCACCCATGCTTATTTTGTGGGAAGAAAAATCACCCCTCAGTAAGGTGTCAAAAGCGCAAGCAGAAACATATTCATTTTGAATGGTTAGGGAATTGGCATTTTCATTTGGAAGCCAATTTAGTGGAGCATTCTTATTGCCAGATTTATACACAAATACAGTCATACTTGATTGGAGATATTTCTACAATTAATGGACATGAATTTTTTTCAATATTTGATGATATAGGGTATGATCGGGGCCCAATTGATGTAGTCTTTTGAGTTGAAGATTGAGTCTTCAAACTCAGCTGGAAGATAGTTTGATTAACCTTTTCCACTTTACATTGTGAAAGTGTACAACATTATTCGAGTAGCTTATACATGTGTTGGTTTTGTTCTTGGCCATACTTTTGAATGACGGTCAAGGGAATTTGAATCCAAGTTTGATTTAGAGCTTGTGAACAGATGATCAAGTATGCAACCTAGTTCCTAGTATGCAGTGTTGTTCCTGAACATATTGTTGTTGATATGGTTTGTGGTCAGCTTAAAACCACCAATTAAGCAGAAGACATGAAGTTTTGCTTGTTACATTTTCATATTTTTGAGCCTTGAGCTCTTGTTAGTTTATGGTCAACTTAAAACCATGCCATTTAGTAAAATACATCATCTTATGCTAGACATTCAGTTTGTGGTCATCCCAAAACCACCAGATTGGTTTGTGTCTTCCTGAAACCACCAAATGAGTTTGTGGTCATCCTTAAACCACCTATTTAGTAGAAGACATCAGCCTCTGCTATTTTTTCGGAGTTCAGAGAACATCTTCAACCAGCCCTCTGAATGTTCACTTGACATATTGTTGATTGTCAAGTAGTGGCAATTTTTTAGGCAAGAACGAACTTATGATTAAGGGGGGATGTTAAAACTCTAATCATAAGTTAGTTAGTTTACCTAACTATTATACAGTTACATGATAGTTATGGTCTTTTTGTATTATATATGTACGTCTATGTACATGATTATTTGCTCATTGATGAATATAGAGTATGCCTTTTCTTCTAGTATTTATTTATCTCTGTTCATCATGGTTTCTTGATTGCTTGAGTTATTTCCATTATGTTTTTGTTGTTTTCTTCATTATGAATCTAACAACTTGATCTCAATCCTCTTCTCTTCACTACTCTTTTATGATTCATTTGTACTTGAGAAAGCTCCACATTTATTTCATGTATCAGATTGTTCATATGCTCAACTTCCACTTCCATGTCCCTCAAATATTGAGGCAAAGAAATGACCATTTTCACCTCTAGAACAACCTTTTACAAAAGGTTGGGAAAAACATTGGTTGCAGCCCCAGTCACAATATACGAGCAGTAGGCCATTCCCTTCAATAGATTGAGAAAGCCAAAGGTCTTTCAAATCAAAGGTGCTCAAGATTTATCTTCCCACCGCTCAAGCACAAGAAAGATTAGGATTTCTCTTCGCTTAATGCATCCACAAAGCAAGCATGAGTATTAATTTATTTTTTGGTTCTAGTCTATTTGTAGCAAGGAACTTGGCTTTCGGTGGGTGCAAAAGTATTAATTTATTTTCTGGTCCTGGTGCATTCGTACTAAACAATTGGCAAGCAACTTGACTTTAGGTGGGTGAAAGCAAAGTATTTGTCCCTCTGAAATTGCCCCATCTTGTTTTTCTTAGAATTTCATTGTCCTTCATTCCACGTTATGATCAAAGAGGTCCCATTTCCTTCACCAGAGTGAGAAATCCTGAGGTCTTCCAAATCAGAGGCGCACAAGATTTCTCTCCCCCCACCAAAGAAAAACTAGGAATTCTCTTAGTTGAATGCATCCGCAAAGAAAGCATGAGTATTAATTTATCTTCTGGTTCTGGTCCATTCGTAGCAAGGAACTTGGCTTTCAGTGGGTGCAAAAGTATTAATTTAGTTTCTTGTCCTGGTGCATTCCTACTCAACAACTAGAAAGCAACTTGACTTTAGGTGGGTGAAAGCAAAGTATTTGTCCCTCCGAAAGAGCCCATCTTGTTTTTCTTAGAATTTCATTGTTTCTAGTGGGGCCTACTTAAGTGGTTTGGATGTTGTTACTATCAAAGAGGTTCCATTTCCATTGCGATTCCAACACAATTCTGATTGGAATCAATGCCAAATTTATTACAAAACTAACTTCCAAAGGACCTTTGCAATTCTGTTATCCCTATCCCTATCCCTGGGAAGTTTAACCAGCAGAAATATGACCATGGTTCACTGGATGGGTTTGTTTTGTGGGTCGGTCCTATAAAATACATAGTGAACAATAACAGAAATACAATAAAACTTGGTTTATATTAAATAAGAAATATGTTGAAAACTGTAAAATGCAGACTGAAAACAATCTTGCTAGAATGGTGGCAGCTTATCTCCAAGAAGAGATGTGACGACTATGCTCATTCACAAGAAGATAAGTACAATGAGGATCTAAAGGTATTTTTACAATAAACATGAATGCCAAAACCCTAGACATCCAAAAACCTAACCCTAGGAGATGAAGCGTCAAAAGTCATGTGGGCTCCGTTGGGACAAGTTAGTACATTAACTTACCGATGCCATAAATTTTGCATGCGATCTCCATTTAGGGCACACAATAGCTTGTTGGAACGATATTGACGAGGAGCTTCATTTAGGAGGCCCAATTAGAGCCTTCAACTATCATTGAGATGTCTGATCATGAAAAAACATCGTTTAGGTCCTCAAAATGTCCTCGAAAGTTCAGGAACCGAAAGACAGCTAAAAATAGTAAGTTTCTAAAAAATTGTTTTGAGCCAGTTGGAAAAGGTGGGTGGCCACTGAGATCCTCCTGGATCAATCCCCCCCCCCCTCCTTAGGAATAAATGGTCTCCATTGTGTTGAGTTCCCCCATCAGATGAGGAAATTTCTACAGAATTTGGCCCTGGATGAGGCACTTGCCTTGGTGCATGAGTTGCCCTGCTTTGACAACCTGATAAAGTTGGATCCTCTACTGGCGAGTGCCCTTGACTTGTGTGTCCACGATATGATTAGTGGATGCATGTTCCATTCAATCAAGGTTGAGCTATGTTGGTGTCAACTGTTCTGCTATCTTCGAGGTGTCCAATAATGGTGGAAAATAAGGCTGAAGGAGGTCCACATTGAATATTGGGTGCAAGCAAAGGAATGGGTGAAGGTTGAGCTCAAACACATTGTCACCCACAACATTGGTGATGGTGTAGAATTCATAATGGAGTGGACAAAGCTTCTGATGAGGCCTTGTAAGGCGTTCTTTCTGCAAGTGCAACCAAACTTTGTCTCCCACCTGAAACTGGTGTGGCAGCTGGTGTTGATCATGGCGTTGTTTGTACTTGGCATTGGACTTCTATAAAATATCCTGAACCTGTTGGTGGATGTGCTGAATCCTCTCAATGAATCGGGTGGCTTTGTCAGCTCCAGTCAGAGCATGCGACGATTCTGCCTGGGTGGCTGCAAGGGATAGTGCAACATCCATGGGACCCAACGGTTGAAATCCCAACCCCACCTAAAAGAGGTTGTGGTTGGTTGAGCTCTGTATGGCTCTGTTGTAGTTTTGTTGAACATAGGGAAAAATCTTGTCCCAGGTGCGGGGGTTCTTAGAATTGTACACGCGTAGGATGTGCACGATCATTCGGTTGATGACCTCGGTTTGGCCATCTATTTTGGGGTGGAAGGCAGTGGACTTGGTGAGCTTGGTGTCTAGCAGTGACCGGAGGCTCGACCAAAATGTGTTGAGGAGATGACTGTCCTGATATGAGATAATGGTTTGTGGGATCCCAAAGTGTACCCACACTCATTCAAAGAATAGCTTGGCAGTGGCCTCCGTTGTGATGCTCTTCTTGTAGGCAGCCAAAATCACCATCTTGGAAAAGCGATCAACAACCACAAAAATAGAGTCATTTCCCCTCTTGCCGGACGGAAGGCTCAACATGTAGTCCATAGAGATGGATTCCTAGGGCCTGTCAGGAGTAGGCAAAGGAATGTACATGCCTTGTTTCTTAATGGTCGGTTTGGCAATAACGCAGGTAGTGCAGGACCGAATATACTTGTTCACATCTTGTCAAAGTTTCAACGAATAGAAATATCACTGCAACATTTCCACTGTCTTTTCCACACCAAAGTGACCTACCACCCAACTATAGTGGGCTTCCCAAATCATCTTCACTCACTCGCTTGATGGAATGCATAGATTGCCCAGATGGAACAACACCCATCTTGAAGATGGAAATTGGTGACGGTTGTGTTTGTACCCAACATCTGGTAGGTGCTGGCGAAGTCAGGATCTGTTTCATAGAGGTGGGGCTATCCTGAGGTCTTGTGGAAGCAAGAATAGAGCACTGTGGTGAGTGTCACGACTGGAGGCCAGTTGAGGCAATCAACGACTTGGTTGCTAATTTATGTTTTATACTTGATGTTGAGGTGGAACTATTGCAAATATGTGAACCACTTCTGATGGCGATCATTCTACAATTTGTCTTGTCTCTGCATGAACTACATTGGCTTATGATTAGTGCGGATGATTGTCTCCTTCTCTAGAATGTAATGCCTCCACTAACGGTAAACTTTCATAATGGAGTACATTTCTTCGTCATAATTAGGGTACTTATGGATGACATCTAATAGTGTCTCACTATGATAGGTCACCGGGTGGCTGTGTTGAGTGATGACTGTGCTCACAACATAGTTTGAAGCATCTATCTCGATCTCAAAGGGTTGTTGCAGGTCAGGTAATGAAAGCACTGGGGTGGAGCACAAGCGTTGCTTCAGATCATCGAATACTTTCTTTTGGGACATGCCCCACACAAATTTTTCCTTACCACCACCTCTGGTTATTTGGATGAGGGCCCATGCAATATGAGAGAATCCCAACACGAACCTTCGATAGAAATTGGCAAGGCCTAAAAATCTTCGAAGTTCAATGAGAGTGGTTGGGGCTGGCCAATCACAAATGACTTGGATCTTGGATGGATCAATGTGCACACCATGTGCATCAACAATGTAGCCTAGGTACTGGACCTTGTCCATGCTGAAGGATCATTTTTTCGAGTTGGCATATAGCTTGTGCTACCATAGAGTGTGATTAACATGTTGAATATGATGCAAGAGTTATGCCCAAGTCTTGTTATAGATGAGGATGTCATCCAGATACACCACCACAAAATAATTAGTAAAGGGACAATGATCCGGATTATTTTCGGCACAAAATGAGAGCGGAGATATAATAAAGAAATGCACAAAGATATTGCAGATATTCAATAATATAAAAGAAATGTATCAGAGATGCAACCATAAACACAGATATACAGTAATACACGATTTCTAGTAATCCAAGAAATGTACAGAGACTATAAAAATATAGAGTGAAAGACTCGCTAGAATGGTGGTAGCTTATCTCTGAGAAGAGATGTGACGGCTACTCGCATTCACAAGAAGATGGTTACAATGAGGCTCTAGAGGCATTTTTACAATAATCAGGAATGCCAAAAGTCCTAGACATCCAAAAACCTAACCCTAGGAGATGAAGCGCCAAAATTCATGTGGGCCCCGTTTGGGTAAGTTGGTGCATCAACTTCCCGGGGTCGTAACTTTTGCATACGATCTCCGTTTTAGGCGTGTGATAGCTTGTTGGAAAGGTATCGTAGAGGATATTCATTTTGGGGGATCAATCATGCCTTCATCTGTCATTGAAAACCTCTATCTTGAAAAACCTTCATTTAGGCCCTCAAAATGGCCCCGGAAGTTAAAACCTACTAAAAATAGTAAATTGCCAAAATGGCCAGAAAACTGTTTTGAGCCATTTGGAAAAGGTGGGTGGCCACTGATATCCACCTGGATCAGACAAAATATATCGTCCATCATCCTCATGAAAGTTGTTGGGCATTTGTCAAACCAAAGGGCATAACCAACCATTCAAAAAGACTTTTTGAATTGAAGGCAATTTTTCACACATCTATTAGTTTTATTGGGACCTGATGGTAGAAGGACTTTAGATCAATATTATTGAAGCAGTTGGCCCCCTTGAGCTGATCAAGGAGATCGTCAATTCAGGGAATCAAGTATCGATTCCTGACTGTATTTTATTTAGGGCACAATAATCAATGCAGAGTCTCCAAGTCTCGTCTTTCTTCTGCACCATCATGATTGGGCTTCCCCAAGGTGATGAGCTATGTCATATGTGCCCCTTGTGGACCATTTCTTGGATATGATGCTTAAAATCCTCATTTTCTAGCAGAGAGAGGAAATATATTGGCCCATTGGGTAGTGGTGCATCAAGGGTCATATCGATGGGATGCTTGACCTAACAATGTAGAGGTACCCTAGTAGGTGATGAGAATATGTCTTTGTATTCTTCCACGACTTTATCCACTTGCTTCTACTACATGGAGAGGTCAACCACGGAGGCCATGGATGTGGCTTTAACCTTTCGATCACTCTCAGAGTGAATCACGAAGAATACAAACTTCCTAGTTTGAGAAATGACCTTCCTACATTGCTTGGCAGAGATCAAGGAAATAGCACTAGGTGGGACTACCTCAGGTATCCTGTACAATTTTCTGTTCAAAGTAATAATAACACTTCGAGGCCTAGAATCATATACAACATGACATTTTCATAAATAAGGTTGGCCCAAAAGAACATCACAAACTTCAAGGGGAGCAACATCACATAATACCTCATCTTTGAGTGGCTTGATTCCATACGACAAGCGACATTGTTGGCTGACGCGAAGATCGCTTCCTTGATGAAGCCATCTGATGGTGTAGGGTTGTGGGTGTAGTGTTGTTGGCAAGGCTAGCCGCTTGATTACCTCTGCTGAAATGAGGTTCTTATGGATATTGCTATCAATGATGAAGTGCATCGGAGTGCCTTTTACCCACCTCTATGGATGAAAGAGGCCCTTGCCTTCCTCTGGTTCATCAAGTTCACCGGGATGAATCTTGGTGGAAGCAATGATGACACTGTGTTACACATTAATTTCATCACCCCTATGATCATTAATGATGTAAACCTATCCTTTGTCTTTAGAAGGATCAATGGCCTTAATCCTTGAAGAATAATGAAGACACATTTTCCTAGAGAGATGAAATGATCTTTTCCTTTGTGCAAAACCTTGTAAAGAAAGATCATCGCACCTTGCTCAGTGTTAAGGGTGTGGTGATTTAGGATCGATGCAAGCTACACCACAGTATCCCATGACATTGTCACCATTTTCTCAATGTTAAGGGTGTGACGATTTCCCGTACAAAGAAAAAGAGAATATTCTCGATGCTTCTAGAACAAAAGATTCGAGGGTGAGTTGGCCTCCAATTGGTTTGGATCTGAGTCACATCCTTGATCTCATGGGATCATCCTAACCAACTCACCCTATCCTTTTCAACTTATAAAAGGAGAGGATTTCTCATGGGGAAAGCTAGTTTTTGGAGTGGTTTTGGAGCTTTTGGTAGAGAATTTTTGGAACTTCAGCTTAGTTACAAAGATTCAACTAATGAGATATTAGTCTAGCCAAGAGTTTGGAGTGTTTGGGCCTATGTTGGCTTTGAGCTTTTCTTTGTCAAAATAGATTGTGAGTGACTCTCAAATCTACAGTCTCAGAATCCATGGAGCATAAGTGTGTGGGAAGCAAGGAACTGTTGGAAGGAGCCTGACAACATCAAGGCATCTGGTTGTATCTTTCTTCCACATTCTTTAATACGGATATACTTTTTCTTTCCTATATGAACGTTATTTGTCCATATTGTATGATTCCTTGATCACTTACACAGTTTCATATCGAATAGACTATGTTATTATTGTCTTCGTTGTCTTGTGTTTCTTTGCAGATACTTCTCCATAAGCCTTACGATGGAGCCGGGATCACATTGGCAAGGTCAGGTCTACAACATTTAAAATGTATGTTTTAGATCATCTTCTTATTTGATAACTGAAATATAAGGAAGGTTTAGTATATTGTCTTGTTTTTTTCTAATTTCTTGATTGAAGTTAGGGAGATCCACTTGTGTCTACACTTACCGATTTGTCCTAAAACAAAATTGGTGACTCCACTGGGGATTTGTCCTGAACAAGATCGCTTGGTAATATTTTCATGTTTAGAGAGTCTAAAAGGGGATTAAAAAGAACCCCCTGGAGTTCCCTTTAAGCTCTTTTCAGACTCTCTAAACATGAAAAGATTGTCGAGCGATCTTGTTCTTTTCACGCTCATTAAAGAATCTGAAGAAAACATTTGTTGAGCGGTAGTTTATCTCTTATTCGGTCTCATCAAAATAGTTTACGAAAAAGGAACACTCTAATCAAGTATGATTAGAAAAAGTTATGGAGTCCTCTTTAAGTTCTTTTCAAACTCCATAAATATGAAAAGACCACTGAGTTTGTTTTTTTTGGACTCGTAAAACAAACATCGAAAGGCCCATATGGGACTGAACCACTCCTTCCTAGGGTTCATTAAACATACTTAGAGGGATTCATCTGAAGGATGAGCTTACGGTTCAAGCATATGTTATCCTCCTCAAGCTTGTGTAAAAATAAAGAGGTACTCGCCAGAAATGGTGGGGGAAAATTGGGAAAGAAATGTATCTAAACCTGTATTCAATGGAAGAGTCGCTTTTGAACATGACACCCTTTCACTCACTTTTTGTCTAGGTTGGAAAATCCGCTTGTCTCTTGATCATACTCCTTTATAAGATTACAAATTGGTGTGTGATTCCTGTTGTTGATTCAGTGTTTCCAAGACAGTTGTCGTGTCATCAATATGTTCATAGAGAAGTTCAACCCGGAAAGCCTTCTATTGTGTCGGTCATTTCTGCAGTCTTTAAGCCTTCTATTACGTTGACTATCCCTGAGTCAGTATTGAATCACTTGTTACTATGATCTACTTCATTGATGGGGGATACATTAAGGCCCTCCTGTGATGAGTCTTTTCCTGTTGACTTCGACTCATTATCCAGGAATTAGACTTAGAAACTAATTGGTACCTTGGAACTTGCATGCCTTAATGGAACGTTTCCTCACTTTCGACAGTGGGTTTTCATTATTGACCCCTGATTGGGAGATTCCACTAAGTGTTCGACTTCATCTCATAAATTCAGTCTCAGAATCCATGGAGCATAAGTGTGTGGGAAGCAAGGAACTGTTGGAAGGAACCTGACAACATCAAGGCATTTGGTTGTATCTTTCTTCCATATTCTTTAATACATATATACTTTTTAGTTCGTATATGAACATTATTTGTCCATATTGTATGATTCCTTGATCATGTACATAGTTTCATATCGAATAGACTAAGTTATTATTGTCTTCATTGTCTTGTGTTTCTTTGCAGATACTTCTCCATAAGCCTTACGACGGAGTTGGGATCACATTGGCGAGGTCGGGTCTACAACATTTAAAAGGTATGTTTTAGATCCTCTTCTTATTTGGTAACTGAAATATAAGGAAGCTTTAGTATACTCTCTTGTTTTGTTCTAATTTCTTGATTGAAGTTAGGGAGATCAGTTTGTGTCTGCACTTACCGATTTGTCCCAAAATAAATACTCGGGAATGGATTGTTTTCCTAGTAGTCTTGATTTCTTGTTTTGATTGCTTGGGTTCTATTTTTTGAGTCACTGGGAGATTCAGAGTGACTCACTGGCTGTTTAATTCACTGAAAAACCTTCATCATTTTTTATTTTTTCCATTTTTTAGTGTTCGAAGCACCCTTCTTTGAGACATAGTGTGACATTGTCGAACTGTAATGCTCTCTGGCCTATGTTGATCCAAGAACGTCGCATTGTGTTGGATAGTAGCCGCGACAATTGTGTGAAAAATTATTTTTTGATGTTTTTTCGTCGCCCAGATCTTAGATAAGTGTTTGGGGTGATTTGTTGGATCTGATTACAGTCTGCTTGACAACTTTAAATATGATTTTATCCATTTTTTGCTTTGTTTTAGTGTGTTTGCTTCTAAAATATTTGGGATCTCTTTCTTTGAGTTTCTTTCAGTTACAAAGAATTGTTTTTTCTTTAAAATTATTTAGTGAAAGAACACTTTCTTTTATTTGAATAGTTTGTGTTAAAAGAGAAAATTAGTTTGGGTTTCTTTTTGTTTCGAAATGATTTGCTATCGCTTTTAGTTTTCTTTTTGAAATAAAAGTGTTAATGCTTGATTTGCATTAGTTGGGGGCATCTTTGCATTCGAAGTAGCGAAATTGCATGGTTTTTGGTGTACAGTCTCTTTGGCTCATTTCTTGAAGATCTTGATATAGATAATTTTTTGGGACATTGTGTATCTAGAAATGATAAACGTTTTCTCCTTCTCGTAATATAGCTTTCATCGAAGTGAAATATTTTCATTCTCATTTCTTTGCATTGTTTAGAGTCGGTCAAAATATCATTTAGTCCACGCCATTTTCCTCTTAAATAACAACATCCTTAAAATAAAGTGCTTATAAAAATTGATTAGAAATTTTTATATTTTCAAAAGTAGGCAGAGGAATGTACAAGCCTTGTTTCTTAATGGCCAGTTTGGTAATAGCGCAAGTAGTGCAGGACCGGATATACTTGCTCACATCTTTTGAAGTTCTGGCTAGTAGAAATGTCACTGCAACACTGCCACTATCTTTTCCACGTCGAAGTGAATTGACACCCGATTGTAGTGGGATTCCCAAATCATCTTCACTCGCTCGCTTGATGGAATGCATAGATGGCCTAGATGGCACAACAACCCATCCTGAAGATGAAAATTGCTGACAGTTGTGTTTTCACCCAACATTTGGTAGGTGTTGGTGAAGTCAGGATCTATCTCATAGAGGTGGGGCCATCCAGAGGTATTGTGGCCGCAAGAAACAAGAACTGTGGTGAGTGTCGCAACTAGAGGTCGGTTGAGGCAATCAACAACTCGATTGGTACTTCCTATTTTATACTTGATGTTGAGGTGGTGTTAGCGATATTTCTTGCCAGGGTGTTTAGATATCAAAAGGATGGGTTAACACCCACTTGTCCAAAATTTGGGCGATAATGCGCCATGGTAAGCAGCGAGCAAGACTGGGCGGTCCGGATGTGTGCGCCCAGATCGACGGTGCACAGTGAATTTCAGACCCCCCTTGCCTTTCTACCTTTAAGTGGAGGGGGGGGGTCCGGGATCGGGGGCGTAGCTCTCCGACGGTTCAGATTAGCGCGCCCGGATCAACGGCAGAAAAGAGCAGCTCGGACCCCCCCCACCTTTCTACCTTTAAGCGGAGGGGGGGGGGGTCCGAGATCCCATGTGCAGCTTCCCGACAGCCAGGATCGTAGCGCCCAGATCGACGGTGCTCATGTAGACCCACCCCTCTCAGTTGTCCTGTGTTTAACCAGTGTGGGCCCTCCTCCTGTCATTTCACTCTTTCTTCCGCCTTTCCCCTGCTACCATGTGTCATCCGCTCACCTCTCCTCAGTGGTCCTCGTGGCTCTCTTTCCTCCCACCATCCACTCCTTTCCCGCCGCGTGTCCCTCTCCTTTTCCACGTCGGCTTCTCACCCAAAGGCAAGTTCGTCCTCTCGTCTTCTCCCCATCTACTTGGGTGTCCTCCACCATGGTTCATCCCCTGTCCCCCTCTCTGTCATCACTCTCACTCCTCACCACTCCTTTCACTCACTCCCCGACGCCATTACACCTACCATGCACCATGTCCTCCGCACTGGCCCTCATGTCCGTTCCTCCAGATATCCAGTTAGTCCAGGTGGCAGCGCGAGAAGTCATCCGAATCCCGAAGTGCTGAGTTGGCTGGGCCATTATCAATCCCAAGAAGCACTTATTGAGGCAGTTGAGGGTGGTTAGACATCGTCTCCGCCATAATGGGAACGTCCTGCAATGAATTAAAAGCACGTCGATTCGCCGATGTAACTGTCAGAAGATCTATCACGTCTGCCACAAACTACACGATTATTCAAAGATTGCGGCTGCAGAATGTCAGAAGCCATGCAGACGCAAAGCCTTCAATTCATTTTCCCGATCCTATTGTTGTTGTGGTTTTGAGTATATGTAGGCATTTTTTCCATTTTTGTATCTATCGATGGTAGAGCTAAGCTCCCAACTGTAAAGTTTCAGCAAATACTCTGGTTTCCTGGTTATGCCTCTGTGCTTGAGATTTCTTGGTTTATAACAAACAATTCTCTTTCTTTTCCATCTTTGTTTCATCTTTTTCCTGAGGATTCACAGTAGTGCAACTTGTTGCAATAAAGGATTTGTTGTGGCGTTGTCGTGCCCTCTAGTTTTTTGCATTTGAATGTAAAAGGATTTTGCGTTTGAATGCATTTCTTCTTCAGTCTGTTGCATACCTGATGTCTGTAATAGATCATTGTGCCCTTCTTGCGTAAGTCTTCCACCTACTCACCCTTACTATGACTCACTGTTTGGAGTTTATCAGGACCTCACTCTTTCATGCATGCCTGGTCTGGTTTCTGAGTTGATACGACATTGTTTTGAGTTTCCCTCCATCTAATCATCCTTTAAAAACAAACCGTGACATTAAACTGATGGGCTTCGGGCTCTGCTCCTGTTAGCAATCCAGGAGTGACTTCTGAGAGCCAACATTTCTGGCACCGTTGCCGGTGATGAAGTTGAAAATTTTCCCTGGGCAGAACGACAACGACTAACTGATTTCTGAAGGTGCATCAGAGATCATAACTTGAAGATTGCTACTGTGCACCTGGCGACTCCACTGTAACGACTCCGCTGGGGAGAACCTGTTCTATCAGCTATGGCTTCGAGAGGTAGACATACGAGGTCAAATCCACATTTGCCTTTGGCCACTCCGGAAGCAGACTTGGAAGCTGTGCGCAGAAAGGGAAAGAGAGCAGCAAAAGAAGTTCCCGTCGATGAAAAAGGTAATACGCCCTCCCCTTCTGTAAGAACTCCATTTTCAGATTCTCAGTTTCCTAGTCGCCCTTCCTCTGAAGTTTCCCGGTTTTTGAACTTTGGGAGTGTTCCTGCTGAGTTTTCCCCTCCTGGTCCAGTATCAGAAGGAGAGATCCTTGTCACTCCCCTCTCAGGAGGTCTTACTACTCCTCCTTTGATTACTACTGCTCCACAGAGAGAACCACCTGCACATTCAGGTCCCTTAGACTTCTCTCCGTTTTCCCCGACATCTCCTGCGAGGACCTCTTTTCCTTCCTCACCTGTTCACACTCCATCTCCTCTGAGCTCTCCTCCACTCAACATCCCTATGGCTGGTGTTAATCTCCCTCTGAACAGAATGGATGCCATAGTCGCTGCTAGATATGCTCCTTTGATCCTTCCTCAGCCTTTGAACCCTCTCCCTGCTGGAGATTATTTGAAATATATGCCCAAGTTCAGTGGTGAGGGAGATGTGACCGCTGAAGAGCACTTGGTCGCCTTCTACAGCTATGCAGATAACTTGAATATTGAGAATGAGGATGTCTGGATGAGAGTCTTCGTCCAGAGCCTAGATGGTGAAGTCAGGAAGTGGTTCAGGGGGCTGGCCCCTGGATCTATTGCTGGGATTGAGGCTCTAGATAATGTTTTCCTGAGACAATGGGGGGATAGAAAAGATTATATATATTACATGACTGAGTTTGGGTCCCTGAAGAAGCAGGAAGGAGAGTCTGTCTCTGAATTCTCCAAAAGATTCAATAAAATGTATAACAAGATTCCTGCAGATATAAAGCCTTCCGAAGCTTCTGCTCAAATCTCATATGCGGGCGCATTTGACCCTGATTTCTGTCTCGTATTAAGAGAAAGAAGAGCCACCTCTTTAGCGCAGATGCAAGATGCAGCTATAGAAGTAGAATCTAATATGTTAGCAACAGACAGACTAAGGAACCAGGTTGACACAAACAGAAGAAAAAGTAAGTCGGAAGCCTCGGTTTCTGGCTCCAACACCTCCGGCCTATCCGTTCCCGACCCTCAAGTGAATGACTTGACCCAGCTGTTGAATGTGCTGAAAGAAGAGATGGAAAGACTAAATACGGAGAGAAAACACATGAACAAAGGCCCTTAGAGAACCGATAATAGAGGAGGTTTCAGAAGACCAAACAATTTTACTCCTCCAACTATGCATAAAGAGAAGGACAGAGACAGGGATGACCAAAAGATCCAGGCTCCCTTCCAGAACAATTTCATGACTGATGAAGAAGGAAGGCAACCAGATGAGCCTGAGCATGAAATCCACTCTGTAGAAGTCACTCCTCCTTTCCCCCATCTGACCAAATCAGCATATGAAGAGTTCCTCATGGATGGTCGGTTCAATGAACTCAGCAAAGCAGACAAAGATGGTGGTGGACGAGGCAGGTATAACCTGAGGTCAGATAAGTAGAAAGCAGCACCGGATGTTCCTGAGTCATCCGCTAGAGCTCAGAAGCCCGTTGACGAGGTACCAACTAGCAATAAAGGTAAGAAGGCCCAACCTCTTTCCCCCATCATTCAAATTCATGCTCCTGAGATTAGAGAAATTCCAAAGCTCCCATCTTCCTTTAATTTTGAGCATGAAATCCAAAATATTAGAATCCCCGTGCCCCTCACTGAGTTAATCAAACATGGGGAATTCAAAAAACATTTCTCCGACCTGTTGAAATCCGAAGCCTCTGGCCCTTCCGTAGACTGCATAAACCTCCAAGATGAAAGGCCTGCAGTGGTTCTAGGTCCCATGGTAGAAGACAGAGAATATTCATCCCCTCCCTTCTACACTTCCCTGAACATACACGACAAGGTACTGCACAATTGCCTAATGGATTCAGGGGCCTCCCATAACCTCATGCCTAAAGCCGTCATAGAAGAGTTGGGATTAGAAGTTACCAGAGCCTATCATGATCTCTATTCTTTTGACTCCAGGAGGGTACAATGTTTGGGAGTCATCAAGGACCTGGTAGTTTCCCTGTTTCAGCTACCCATGAAAAGTATGATCATGGATATAGTGGTAGCTGATGTTCCCCCCAAGTTTGGCATGCTGTTGTCAAGGTCGTGGATCAAGAGACTTGGAGGGACGTTACAGATGGATCTCACGTATGCCACCATTCCAGTCTTTGGGGTGGAACATAGGAGATTATACAGAGAGGCCCAGCTAGCCTACATTGTCAGTGATGAAGCAAACCCCACTAATCACCCCATCTATGCCTTGGACACTGACTTAGGATCTAGCTTGTTGCAGTTTACTGATGAACCAGAGACCCCTTTGCAGATCAGAAAGCAGCTCAATCTTGATCAGGGGATGTTCCCTCCAACCACCTCTGTTTGGAAGATGTTCTTTGACAGAGCTTCTTCCAGTATAGGTGCAGGTGTCGGAGTGGTATTCAAATCTCCTTCTCAGGAGACCATATCACTGTCATACAAGCTGGAATTTGAAGTCACCAACAATATGGAAGAATATGAGGCTCTGGTTCTAGGATTGAGGGCTGCAAAAGAAATGGGAATCAGGGAGATGGTTGTGTTCGGGGATGCAGAACTAGTCGTCCAGCAGGTCAAAAACGTCTATCAGACCAAGCACCCTCGCCTAAAAAATTACAGGAACGAAGTCTGGGATTTAATTGATAGCTTCTTCCTAGCTTTCAACATCTCTTTTATTCCACGGGAAGAAAATTCTCCAGCTGACTTCCAAGCCTTCTCATCTAGTCTGTTCGAAGCTCCTGCGCTGCCCACCGACATATCACAGGTGGAAATAAGATACAGGCCCTCTGTACCAGACAATGTCAAACATTGGAGGGTATTCGAGGACGATCAGGAAATCGAGAAATTCCTCCAATCCATCGATGGCTTCTCGGCATTGCATATAGATGAGGACCCTGACGAGGAACTGAACCGCCACCCTGGGGAGCTGTTAAACAAGGTTGCTGATCACCAGATCATTCAACTACCGAGCAATCATATACCAAGAGGGCTGGTCCCATTAGAAATATTGTTCAATGGGAACGACATGGCAGTAAAGGGCAGAGTCACAGGTGATGATGCTGATACGGCTGAGTGCAACATAGGCACACCGGAGGAGCCTAAGTTGGTTAAGCTGTCAAAACGTTTGACTGAGGAGCAGAGGATCGGATATACCAAATTGCTGAGGGAGTTTTCTGACGTGTTCGCATGGACCTACGAAGATATCAAGACATATGAAACGTTGTTAATCGAGCACAAGATCCCACTAAAGGAGGGGGCTAGACCTTTCAAGCAGAAGCTGAGACAGATAAATCCTACGTTGTTGCGTATCATGGAAAGGGAGGTGAAAAAGCTACTGGATGCCCAAATCATAGTCCCCTTGAGGTACTCTAGCTGGGTAGCCAATTTGGTCCCAGTAAGAAAGAAGAGCGGAGAAATCAGGCTCTGTGTAGATTTCCGGAACCTGAACAGGAGTTCAAGGAAGGACAATTACCCCCTGCCCTACATGGAACATATATTGCAGAGGGTCACTGGCGCATCTAGGATATATATGATTGACGGCTTTTCTGGCTATAACCAGATATCAGTCATGCCCGAGGACAGAGAAAAGACAGCCTTCACCACGCCTTGGGGCACATTCATGTATGCCAAGATGTCGTTCGGGCTGATGAACGCGGGAGCAACATTTCAGCGAGCCATGGACATAGCCTTCATCAGGGAAAAGGATAAGTTCGTGGTAATTTACTTAGATGACATAACAGTCTTTTCCAAGACTGACATTGAACACCACTCCCATTTGAAGAGAGTTTTCCTGAAATGTCGCAAGTTCGGCCTTTCCCTGAATCCCAAGAAATCATTGTTTGCTATGAAAGAGGGAAAATTGTTAGGCCATATAGTCTCAGCAGAGGGAGTGAGAATTGATCCTGACAGGGTGGAGGCAATCCAAGCCCTGCCACTTCCCAGATCTAAAAAAGAGGTCCAAGCATTTTTGGGAAGGATTAATTTCCTGAGGAGGTTTGTCTCAAATTTTGCTGAATTGGCAAAACATATCACAACCATGCTCAGGAAGGACCATGAAATAAAATGGACTGCTGAACCCAGAAAATCTTTCGACCAAATAAAGAAAGCATTGACCGAGGCTCCTGTGTTGATTAGTCCAGATTATTCTAAAGATTTTATGATATTTTCTTTTGCTTCCTTTGACACAGTGGCAACAGTTCTGTTACAGAAAAACAATCATGGGCAAGAGCAGCCTATCGCCTTTTTCAGCAGGGCGCTGAGAGATGCAGAACTCCGCTATGAGATCATGGAGAAACAGACCTATGCCTTAGTGAAAGCTCTTAAAGCTTTCAGGGTCTATGTATTACATTCAAAGATCATTGCATATGTCCCTTCAACCTCTGTGAAGGACATTCTTATACAGCCTGACATAGACGGAAGAAGGGGTAAATGGATCACCAAGATCTTAGAATTTGACTTGGAAATCAAGCCCACTAAGCTAATAAAGGGGCAGGGTTTGGCCAAGCTCA
This sequence comes from Picea engelmannii, assembly GCA_009831015.1. Classification (NCBI taxonomy): domain Eukaryota; kingdom Viridiplantae; phylum Streptophyta; class Pinopsida; order Pinales; family Pinaceae; genus Picea; species Picea engelmannii. Next base: position 248,014 of record ML780471.1, read on the forward strand.
TGGCCGAATCCAATTATAAAGCATTGGAAATCAATCTGATCCATGAACAGCCTGAATCATCCAATAGAGATTTCCAAAGAATTGTACCATTATCAGCATGCCCCTGGTACAAAGATATCTTGTATTTCTTGCAGGAGTTGAGACCCCCTGATGGAATGGAAAAAGGCAAGGCAAGGGCTTTGAAGCTCAAAGCTATCAGGTATTGCATTATTGAGCAAGCCTTGTACTGGAAAGACCCTCAGGGGATACTACTGGTATGTCTGGACCAGCAGCAGGCCCAGAAGGTTATGAATGATTTTCATAGTAGTCTCTGTGGAGGCCATTATTTTTGGAAGACCACAGCTCATAAGATCCTCCGAGCCGGGTATTACTGGCCCACCTTATTTCCAGATGTCTGCAGGGAAGTTAGAGCTTGCATCAAATGCCAGAGGTTCTCAGGAAAGCAGCAACTCAAATCCCTGCCATTGAAGTCTGTGGTGGTCTCACCGCCCTTTCAGCAGTGGGGATTGGACTTCGTCGGGGAGATTCACCCTCCCTCAAGTGGTCAGCACTGATGGATTTTGACAGCAACTGACTACTTCACTAAATGGATAGAAGCTGTCCCTACCAGAAGCACTTCACACAAAGTAATCATTAGCTTCCTGGAAGACATCATAGCTAGGTTTGGATGCCCTAGCAAAATTGTAACTGATAATGCTTCCCCATTTCGGTCTGAGCCCCTGATCAAATTCTGTGAACAGTTCGGGATTTCACTGATTCATTCCACTCCCTACTATCCTCAGGGAAACGGGCTGGCAGAGTCCTCTAATAAAAGTTTAATTAAGCTTATCAAAAAGATATTGGAGGATAATAAGAGGGCCTGGGATTCAAATCTCAAATTTGCACTTTGGGCCGATCGAGTGACAACAAAGAAATCCCTGGGTCTTTCTCAATTCCAACTTGTGTATGGGATTGGGGTCGTCTTCCCCACTCAGCTTGCCTTGCCTGTGGCAAATCTCCTCCAAGATTACGAAGGGGAACCTAACCATGTGCTCAGGAGAATTCATCAGATGGTGGAGGTGCAGCAAGTCAGAGAACAGGTCTTGGACAGAGCCTACAATCGTCAGCAGAAGATCAAGCAGGCTTTCGACAAGAGAAACAAGAAGAAAGAGTTTGAACAAGGTGATCTGGTGCTCAAGTGGGACGCACCCAGGCAAGAGAAGGGCAAACACAGTAAATTTGACGCCCTCTGGTTCGGACCTTTCAAGATCCTTGAAGCATTTTCCAATAACACTTACAGGTTACAGGATCTAGAAGGCAATGAAGTTTTCAATGGCCCAGTTAATGGGCACTTCTTAAAAAAATGTTTTATCTGAGCCACAGTCGGCTCATTGTGTTTAGTTTTGTAAATATTGTTTTGTGTTTTTGTTTTTGTTTTTCCAGACTAATAAATGACTCCATAGCCCAACAACAAAGGCACTAAGTCTGCAAAAGAGTCCTTAGAGCATCACAGGGACGACTCTATCCCCCATGGAGACAAATGTTAGCGATATTTCTTGCCAGGGGGTTTAGATATCAAAAGGATGGGTTAACACCCACTTGTCCAAAATTTGGGCGATAATGCGCCATGGTAAGCAGCGAGCAAGACTGGGCAGTCCGGATGTGCGCACCCAGATCGACGGTGCACAACGAATTTCGGACCCCCCTTGCCTTTCTACCTTTAAGAGGAGGGGGGGGGTCCGGGATCGGGGGTGCAGCTCTCTGACGGTTCAGATTAGCGCGCCCGGATCAATGGCAGGAAAGAGCAGCTCGGACCCCCCCCGCCTTTCTACCTTTAAGCGGAGGGGGGGGGGTCCGAGATCCCATGTGCAGCTTCCCGATGGCTAGGATCGTAGCGCCCAGATTGACGGCGCTCATGTAAACCTGCCCCTCTCAGCTGTCCTGTGTTTAACCAGTGTGGGCCCTCCTCCTGTCATTTCACTCTTTCTTCCACCTTTCCCCTGCTGCCATGTGTCATCCTCTCACCTCTCCTCAGTGGTCCTCGTGGCTCTCTTTCCTCCCACTATCCACTCCTTTCCCACCGCATGTCCCTCTCCTTTTCCACGTCGGCTTCTCACCCAAAGGTGAGTTCGTCCTCTAGTCTTCTCCCCATCTACTTGGGTGTCCTCCACCATGGTTCATCCCCTGTCCCCCTCTCTGTCATCACTCTCACTCCTCACCACTCCTTTCACTCGCTCCCCGATGCCATTACACCTACCATGCACCATGTCCTCTGCGCTGGCCCTCATGTCCGTTCCTCCAGATATCCAGTTAGTCCAGGTGGCAGCGCGAGAAGTCATCCGAATCCCGAAGTGCTGAGTTGGCTGGGCCATTATCAATCCCAAGAAGCAGTTATTGAGGCAGTTGAGGGTGGTTAGACATCGTCTCCGCCATAATGGGAATGTCCTGCAATGAATTAAAAGCACGTCGATTCGCCGATGTAACTATCAGAAGATCTATCGCGTCTGCCACAAACTGCACGATTATTCAAAGATTGCGGCTGTAGAATGTCAGAAGCCATGCAGACGCAAAGCCTTCAATGCATTTTCCCGATCCTGTTGCTGTTGTGGTTTTGAGTATATGTAGGCATTTTTTCCATTTTTGTATCTATCAATGGTAGAGCTAAGCTCCCAACTGTAAAGTTTCAGCAAATACTCTGGTTTCCTGGTTATGCCTCTGTGCTTGAGATTTCTTGGTTTATAACAAACAGTTCTCTTTCTTTTCCATCTTTGTTTCATCTTTTGCCTGAGGATTCACAGTAGTGCAACTTGTTGCAATAAAGGATTTGTTGTGGCGTTGTCGTGCCCTCTGGTTTTTTGCATTTGAATGTAAAAGGATTTTGTGTTTGGATGCATTTCTTCTTCAATCTGTTGCATACCTGATGTCTGTAATAGATCATTGCACCCTTCTTGCGTAAGTCTTCCACCTACTCACCCGTACTACGACTCACTGTTTGGAGTTTATCAGGACCTCACTCTTTCATGCATGCCTGGTCTGGTTTCTGAGTTGATACGGCATTGTTTTGAGTTTCCCTCCATCTGATCATCCTTTAAAAACAAACCGTGACATTAAACTGATGGGCTTCGGGCTCTGCTCCTGCTAGCAATCCAGGAGTGACTTCTGAGAGCCAACAGTTGGAACTGCTACAAATATGTGTACCACTTCTGATGGCGATCATTCTACAATTTGTCTTGTGTCTGTATGAACTGCAATGGCTTATGATCAGTGTGGATGACGTTATCCTTCCTGAGAATGTAATGCATCCACTAATGACATAATTTTACAATGGAGTACATTTATTTTTTGTAAGTAGGTTACTTATGGATGACATATGATAGTGTCTCACTATGATAGGACACGAGGTGGTTCTGTTGAGTGATGACTGCGCCCACAACATAGTCTGAAACATCTGTCTCAATCTCAAAGGGTTGTTGTAGGTCAGGTAATGAAAGCATTGGGGAAGAGCAAAAGAACTACTTAAGATCATCGAACGCTTTCTGTTGGGGAAGGCCCCACACAAATTTTTCCTTATCACCAGCTCTGGTTATTTGGCTGAGGGACAATGCAATATGGGAGAATCCCAACATGAACCTTCGATAGAAATTGGCAAGGCCTAAGAAGCTCTAAAGCTCAATGAGGGTGGTTGGGGTTGGCCAGTCACGAATGAATTGGATATTTGTTGGATCAAATGCACACCATGTGCATCAACAATGTAGCATAGGTACTGGACCCTATCCAAGTCGAAGGAGCATTTTTCGAAGTTGGCATATAGCTTGTGTTGTCGCAGAGTGTGCAAAACCTGTTGAATATGCTGCAAGTGTTCTTCCCAAGTCTTTTTGTAGACGAGGATGTCATCCAGATACACCACCACAAAATAATTAGTGAAAGGCCACAAGATATTTTCCATCATCCTCATGAATGTTGTTGGGGAATTTGTCAAACCAAAGGGCATGAACAACCATTCAAAAATTCCTTTTTACTTGAAGGAAATTTTTCATACATCTCTCGGTTCTATTAGGACATGATGGTAGCCGGACTTTAGATCAATATTACTGAAGTAGTTTTCCCCCTTGAGATGATGAGGGAGATCGTCTATTCAGGGAATTAGGTACCAATTCCTAATTGTGATTTTATTTAGGGCCTGGTAATCAATGCATAGTCGCCAAGTCCCATCTTTCTTCTGCACCATCACGAGTGGGCTTCCACAAGGTGATGAGTTGGGTCATATGTGCTCCTTGTGGAGAAGTTCTTGGATCTTATGCTTGATCTCCTCATTTTTTAGCAGAGAGTGGCGATAGACTAGCCCATTGGGTAGCGGTGCATCGGGGATCATACCGATGGGATGCTTTACCTAACAGTGTAGAGGTACCCCAATAGGTGATGAGAAGATGTTTTTGTATTCTTCCACGACCTTATCCACTTGATTTTGTTGCATGGAGAGGTCGATCGCGGAGACCATGGATGTGGTTGCAACCTTTCACTCACTTTGAGAGAAAATCACGAAGAATATTTACAGTATGAGAAATGACCTTCCTACATTGCTTGGCAAAGATCAAGGAATTAGCACTAGGTAGGACTACCTCGGGTATCCTATAAAATTTTATGTTCAAAGTAATAATAACACTGTGAGGCCTAGACTCATATACAACATGATGTTTCCATAAATACGGTTGTCCCAAAATAACATCACAAACTTCAAGGGGAGAAACATCACACAATACCTCATCTTTGAATGGCTTAATGCCATACGACATGCAACATTGTTGGATGATGCGAAAATCGCTTCCTTGACAGAGCCATCCAATGGTGTAGGGTTGCGGGTGCAGTGTTGTCGGCAGGGCTGGCCGCTTGACAACCTCTGATGAAATGAGGTTCTTCTGGCTACCGCTATCAATGATGAAGTGCAGTGGAGTGCATTTTACCCATATCTGTGAATGAAAGAGGTGCTCGCCTTCCTCTGGCTCATCAGGTTCACCGGGATGGATCTTGGTGGTAGAAATGGTGGCACAGGGTTCCACATCAATGATCTGTCTCCCCTTTTCTAGTTCTGACTCATAGTCAGAACCCACATCTGATTCAGAGGCTTTTACGTCAGCCACCAATGACTGCTTTGAGCAGCAATCAACAGTGTTATGCCAGGGGCTCTTATGGAAGTCGCACCACTTTCCGGTATCTTTCTTCGTCTTCTCATTGTCCTCCTTTGCTTGCGACTTGGACTGGTTTTCCTAAGGTTGCCCATATTTCTTTTTCCTTTGTTCTATGAGTTGGGATTGCCCTTGCCTTGCTTCTGCTGTGAGGGGTTTCCAGACCCAAACATTTACGTCTTTTGTTTCAACTTCTTCACGATTTTGACGACATATCGATAGGTCGTGCCTAAGGATGAGATGTCAAAAAACTCCATTTTTGTCTGAATGTATCTATGCAGACCATCACGGTACTTGAGCACCAAATGTCACTCATAATATTTGATACCCAACTTGGTGTGCAAGGTATGGAAGACATTAGTGAACTCTAGCACTATTTGGTCTCTTTCCTGCCGCAGTGTGGTCCATCTTGTATACAAGTTGTCATAACTTCCAACATGTTAGTATTGTTCCTTAATAACATCCTTGAAGGAACCCCAAGTGGGTGCAACTACAAATAATGTGGAACCCTCTATTGTCTTTTTCTCATAGAAAGTCTCACACCAACATTTGACATGGGGGATGGCCTTGAGGAGCACAAATGAGGAGCACAAATGTAATATTTTCTCTATCGGAAAAGTTGTGGACAGAAAAATACACTTCTAGAAGGTTTAACCATTTATCTACGACATAGGCATCTATTTGACCTTCAAATATAGAAATATGAAAATTGATTTGTACCTTAAAGGGGGTGACTCTTCTTCTTGAGGTGGATGTGTCGCTTGTTAGCAGTCATTGAAGGATTTGTGCAAAGTTGTCCATCATCTCGTTCCTCTATCACTCAAGGGATTCCTCGAGCAACATTTTGAAAGGATATCCTATCTCGTTGTCTTTCTTTTCTCTTTCCATGGAAAATTTCTTGGACATGCGAGAGCAGTTGTCCTCAAGAGAAACAAGCTCGAGACCCAACTCTTTATACCCTAACTACATCAGGGACATGCATTAAAAAAGTGACAAGGAGCAGACCACTCTAATATCATTGATACAGATTTATGAGCGGAACGAAATGAAACCACAGATTTATGATATTAACATAGAGACACAATGAACAGTAAAAGAGATACAGTAAAACTTGGCTTATATTAAATAAGAAATATGCTAAAAACTGTAAAATGCAGATTGAAAACAAGCTTGCTAGAATGGTGGCAGCTTATCTCTGAGAAGAGATGTGACGACTATGCTCATTCGCAAGAAGATGAGTACAATGAGGCTCTGAAGGCCATTTTATAATAAACATGAATTCCCAAACCCTGGACATCCAAAAACCTAACCCTAGGAGATGAAGCGCCAAAAGTCATGTGGGCCTCGTTGGGATAAGTTAGTACATTAACTTCTTGAGGTCGTAACTTTTGCATATGATCTTTGTTTAGGGAGAACAATAGCTCGTTAGAAAGGTATTGATGAGGAGCTTCATTTAAGGGGATAAACCAAAGACTTTTACTATTATTGAGGTGTCTGAACATAAAAAAGTGTCGTTTAGGCTCTCAAAATGGCCCCAGAAGTTCAGGAACCAAAAAACTGCTAAAAATAGTAAGTTGCCAAAAAACTGTTTTGAGCTAGTTGGACAAGGTGGGTGGCCACTGAGATCCTAATGGATCAGGAACTTGTGAGACTTCGTACTTATTTTAGCAATATCAGTTTTCATTTTTAAGCTAGATATAATATAAAGATGCTTTGATCTTCTAGATTGGGGTTAATGACCTCTTTACAATGTTTTAATTTTCTCTTTTCATCTATTTATTTATCACACCACAATTTCTCCTTAAATATAGATGTGATAGTATTTTTATGGCATCAATATTCTATAGAGTGACCTCCCCTATTCTCTAATGATCTAGCCAAGATTGAGCATCTTTATGCTATCACCTCTTAAGTTGTGAGTGACTTTGATTGAGTTCGAAGCAATCTTAGGAAGCCTCTGGTATTTCATGTTAGTTGTGTTGTGTGTGCACGTTAGGTAATAGACATACTCTAAATAGGGGAAATAATAGCTTCTATGAGGATCATAGGATAGGGTGTATCTCTTTTAATTTTAAGATTCTAAATTATAAAAGGCTTATCAATGTCGACACCCTGTTTTCTTGCAAAGTCCATGTTAACGCACCCAAGTGTTAGCACATTGAGACGAACCACATTGTAGATAGTTGTAACTATTTGGAATTGTAATATAACAACTTCATGGTATATTTGAATGAGATGAGGAGTTTTAGGGTTGGGTACATGTTAAGGTTACCTATTGTATATTAAGATTTTGTATGGAGGAAAAATAAATCATAGCTTGAAGTCCCCTATGGGTATGTAGGAGACATAAGGAGATTGTATCAATTATTTTATGGACTATAACATAAATGAATGTAATGTGGTTCTATTAGGGTCCTCACCCGCACATAGGTAGAACAATATATTTGGATGTAATAAAGGTCAATATTAATAAGGCCTTTCAATAAAATAGAATAAGGTAGATGTAAGAAGACCTAATAGAAGCTTCTGCTTCTAGAAGGATCTTCCTCTAGATGCTTCTTTTGATAGACATATTTAGTATAAATAAGAGTCGAGGGTATGATAACCCTAGCTTGGATATTATTGTAATAGAGCTCTTTTCAATTGGAGGTTGCCCCATCGAAGAGGCCCGTGAACATTGCTTTCAAAATCAAAGTGTTATTTCTGTTGTTATTCTTATATAATTTCAGTGCTATTGTGGTGATTGTTCTGGTTATATTGTTGTTATTCTACCATTTCTAGCATTTTATTTCTGTTCTACATACTTTTTATATTTGGTATATTACAAGTGGTATCAGAGCACTTTCCTCGGCAAAAAGTGTGGGTTATTTTTTTTTTTTACGGTAGAGACGTATTCCGACGTCTTTAAGCCACAGAGATCTGTCGTTACGCACATAAAATTGTGGTTGATGGATTCATACACGCAGGAAATACAAGTGGTACTTAAGCGCACATCTGTTGGCCACCCTTGTAACCCCTGTTGGTACCCCTTTGAGTTGTAGCACATCAGACAACACATGTGTACGGATCAACCTAGATTACCTGAAGCCCTCTTTAGATAAACCAATCGGCCGCCTGACTGCTATAGTTCCATCGAGAACAACACTTGGGAAGATACTCTCTAGTACCTGGGTAGTCGGGTAGTATGGCTAAGGGTACGGTCTATCCTCCTTAGTTAGTGCCCTGATATATTAGGTCGATTACTACTATTGGACCCTGCACGTATATCAGAGAGCTATAGCACAGGGCAAAACCTTGTCTATAGAACCCTTGAATACCTAACCCTTGGGGACAAAAACATAAATAAATTAAAACAGAGAAGATCTATTGTCGCGCAACTGTGTTCGGGTTGCCAAATCACTACACATTTATTCCTGGTTAAGCATTTGGGCATTTCATCACTGTAGTATTCTTCAGACCGGAGTATAACTTCGCAGGTGTAAAAAAAAAAAATGTCTGGAAATTTTTTCACCATTATTTGAGACCTATTCCATTGGATTCATCTCTTTGCCCTTATCACATTCATACATATCATTTTTCAGCAAAACAATTTTGACCCCACCCGCCCCTTTTCGGTTCCATCATCCTCATGGCCCATACCCGTAACCAAGACTTGGAAGCTCACTTCAATACCTTGCAATCTAGTCTCACCGAGACCCAACAAGAAGTGAAACAACTCAATGCCAATGTTTCCACCATCAATACAACCATGCAATCCTAAATGGAGGAAATCAATCAAGACCTAACCACCCAACTTGAATCTATCTTTTCGTCACTCTGCACCAAGCTTCATATCCCTACAGATAACCCTTCCTCTGACTCACCTAAAAATACTGACGGTGACCATTCCTCTTATTCCCATAACTTTCAACACCATCACTTTCAATGTGACCTATGCCTTCTGCGGGTGGATATGACCAAATTTGATGGCTCGAACCCCACTGGTTGGGTAACCCAAATGGAACATTATTTCTCTTTATACAACATTACAGATGACTTGGCCAAACTCCGGTATGGTGTTCTCCATCTAGATCAAGAATGTTGGCAATGGTGGCAATGGAGAAAAACTTCCCGACAAGGGTATATTGCTTGGACACACTTTGTGGCATAGCTTTATGAATGCTTTGACACTGACACCAACCATTTGGGCCATTTGAAAAAGTTGAAACAATCAGGAACAATGGAAGACTTTATAGTTGCCTTTGAGTGCCTGGCTTTTCGGACAGAGGGCATGTCTAATGTCGTTTTCCAAGAGTGTTTTATCAGTGGCCTCAAGGATGAGATTCGGGCCCATGTCCTCATGGCTCATCCTCAGAGATGGGTGGAGGATATTATAAGAGATAAAGAAGCACAATAGGTTGTATCTTCTCAAAACCGAAAACCCTCCTTTATCCCTTGCCCTAAACCAGTAAATCCCACTACTCCCTTTACTCCACTAAAGATCCAAAAATTGACCAGGGATGAAATGGATGAACGCAAACTCAAAGGCCTTTGTTATAATTGTGATGACAAATATTTCCCAGGCCACAAGTGTAAGGAACAAAATATTTTTATGGCCATCTCCGAGGATATATAGGAAGAAGATGTTGAAACTCCCCTTGTGTCTGAGTCACCTGAAACCACTAACATAACCCCTCCCTCAGACCCATCCCGAAGTAGAACCAATCATTTCCCTCAATGCTCTCACTGACTTTTCTGCTCCCCAAACCCTCAAGCTAATCAGTTACATCAAGCATTGGAAGGTCATCATTCTGGTTGATAGTGGAAGCACCCATAATTTTATTCATCGCTGCATTGCCCAAGAAACTCATTGCTACATCCATGCCATCAACAATTTCCAAATCATGATTGCCAATGGTGGTTCCATGAAATGTGGAGGGCGTTGTGAAAATGTGTGTCTCCAAATTGGTGACTACCACCTGAAATCTCATATGTTTTCTATCGACATGGGCAGTTGTGACATTGTGTTGGGTGGAAAATAGCTAAGGACTTTGGGTCCCATTCTTATGGATTTTAAGGAATTAACCATGCAATTTGACCAGGAGGGCCACCAATATAAATTCCAAGGCATCATTGTTAGTTCACCTGAGATCATTAGTTCCCATCGCATGGAAAAGCTACTAAAAAAAGGTCATTTCGGTGTTATTTCCCAACTCCATGCCATACAAGAAACAGAGACAACCTCGGTGTCGCAAGACCTCCAAGCCATCCTTTCTAAACATCAAGTGGTATTTTCCACTCCCCAAGGACTCCCTCCATCCCGTGGTGTTCATGATCATTCCATTCCCCTTGTATGCAAAATCCTTCCTCCCAATATCCGTCTCTATCGTCACCCCTTTTCCCAAAACAATGAAATTGAGAAAATGGTCCAGGAACTCCTTAATGTAGGTGTTATCTGCCCTAGTACGAGCCCCTACTCTTCTCCTATGGTCATGGTCTTGAAGAAAGAAGGTTCTTGGCAAATGTGTCCTGACTTTCGTGCCCTCAACAAACTTACCATTAAAGACAAATTTCCCATTCTTGTCATTGATGAACTCCTGGATGAATTGAGTGGTGCCCAATTCTTTACTAAAATTGATCTTCATTCGGGCTACCACCAATACGTATGAAAGAGGCAGGCATTCCCAAGACTGCCTTTAGAACTCATGAGGGCCACTATGAGTTTTTGGTCATGCCCTTTGGCTTGTGTAATGCCCCCTCCACCTTCCAAATCCTCACGAATCATGTTTTCCATCCATTTCTCCATCATTTTGTCTTAGTTTTCTTTGATGATATCCTCATCTATAGCAAAACCTGGATAGACCATCTTGCTCATGTGGATTGAGTTCTCCATCTACTCTCTTAGCATAAACTTTTCCTGAAACAGTCTAAATGTGCTTTTGGCACCTCAAAAGTAGAATACTTGGGTCATCTAGTTGACAAGGATGGCGTCAGGGTGGATCCTAAAAATATTGAAGCTATGCAAGACTGGCCTCACCCAAAGACTCTCAAAAGCTTGCGTGGATTTCTGGGCTTAACAGGGTATTATCGCAAGTTTGTTAAGAATTATGGAAAGATTGCAGCACCTCTCACTGCTCTCCTAAAAAAGAACTCTTTCACCTGGACTCCAGCCACTGCTCAAGCTTTTCAAACCTTGAAGATGGCCATGTGCACCACTCCAATCCTATCCCTTCCTGATTTCACAAAGACCTTTGTGTTGGACTGTGATGCCTCAGGGAAAGGAATTGGTGTTGTCCTTATGCAAGAGGGTCGACCTTTGGCCTTTACTAGCAAGCAACTATCTGAAAGAAATTTGGGCAAATCAATCTATGAAAAGGAAATGTTGTCCATTCTGCATGTCGTTGATCTATGGCACACTTATCTATTGGGGCAACGTTTCCAAATTAAGACAGACCATCAAAGCCTCAAGTATTTTCTGGAACAACGCATTTCCTCACCGGAGCAACAAAAATGGGTGACTAAGCTCCTTGGATATGATTATGAGATCATTTACAAGAAAGGCAAAGACAATGTGGTTGTGGATGCACTTTCCCGAAAATATGAAGATGAAGGATCCCTTTTTTCTCTTTCCTTCATTGTACCAGATTGGCTCCAAGTCGTTTGTCAGGAATGGCTACAAGATCCCAAAAGTTTGCATCTAATCCAACAATTGCAATCCAATGCTCCAGCTTCCCTAGGGTACTCTTGCCTCCATGATGAGCTTCGATACAAAGGCCATTTGTATTTAAGTAAACAATCAAAGTTTAAATCCACGGTACTTTTTGAGCTTCATGCTACACCCACAACAGGGCACTCCGGGTTCACCAAAACCTATGACACGGTCAAACGTTCTTTTTTTTGGGATGGTATGAAACAGGACATCTGTAATTTTGTCATTGAATGTGATGTGTGTCAACGTAACAAAGGAAAAACAATCAAATCTCCAGACACACTACAACCGCTTCCAATTCCACCTGCTATTTGGAAGGATATCTCTATGGATTTTATTACTGGCTTACCGAAATCGGGAAATAAATAAGTCATCATGGTGGTTGTTGATCACCTTTCCAAGTATGCTCATTTCTGTGCTCTTCAACACCTGTTTACAACATCCACGATGGCTCAAATTTTCATGGATCTGGTCTTCAAGCTTCATGGAATGCCACACTCTATTGTTTATGATCGCGACCCAACTTTCACAAGTAATTTTTGGCAAGAACTATTCAAGATACAAGGAACCCAATTGCATCTCAGCACAACTTATCATCCCCAGACTGATGGTCAAATGGAAGTTGTCAACAAGTGTTTGGAAACATATTTGATGTGTTTTGCCTCAGAAAATCAAAATCAGTGGGCTCAATGGTTACCCCTAGCTGAATGGTGGTACAACACTTCATACCATATAGCTACACACATGGCTCCTTTTGAAGTGGTATATGGATAGAATCCACCTTCAGTTCTCTCATACTTACCTGGTGCCTCGAAGGTCCAAGCGGTTGACCAAACACTTACAGTTCGAGAGGCTATTCTCTATGTCGTCAAAGAGAACTTGGTCATGGCACATAATCGCATGAAGAAACAAGCAGATCAAGGTCACTTTGAATTTCAATTTGCATAAGGGGATCATGTGTTTCTTTGACTACAACCTTACAAGCAAACTTCCCTGAAGACCGAGCATTGTCAGAATCTAGCACCCAAATTTTATGGTCCTTATACCGTTCTCAATTGTGTGGAACAAGTAGCCTATCAGTTAGCTTTGCCTAGTCATTCGAAGCTACATCCTGTTTTTCATGTTTCATGCTTAAAGAAGGTGATTGGAGCTAAGTGCCAAATTCAAACCAACCTTCTCGAGTTAGCTGAAGAAGGATCCATTTGGATACAACCACAAGCATTTTTGGACTAGCGTGAGCATCGCCTGCGTTAGAGAACCATCAAGGAAGTGCTAGTCCAGTGGAAAGATACAACTCAAATAGATTCCACTTGGGAACCAGCTACCATTCTGCAACAATTTCCACATCTTTAGCCTTGAGGACAAGGCTATTTTTAAGGGGGCAGACATGTTAGGGTCCTAACCTGCACATAGGTAGAACAATATATTCAGATGTAATAAAGGTCAATATTAATAAGGCCTTTCAATAAAATAGAATAAGGCGGATGCAAGAAGACCTAATAGAAGCTTCCGCTTCTAGAAGGATCTTCCTTTAGATGCTTCTTTTGATAAACATATTTAGTATAAATAGGAGTCAAGGGTATGAGAATCCTAGCTTGGATATTATTGTAATAGAGTTCTTCTCAACTGGAGGTTTCTCCCTCGAAGAGGCCCGTGAACATTTCTTTCACAATCAAAGTGTTATTTCTGTTGTTATTCTTATACCATTTCAGTGCTATTGTGGTGATTGTTTTGGTTATACTATTGTTATTCTGCCATTTCTAGAATTTTATTTCTGTTATGCATACCTTTTATATCTGGTATATTACAGGTTCCCTTTCTCATTGTAAGGTACTAGAAGGAAGTGTTGATATTATGGTAGTTGTGGGAGGTATTAACCTCCATACATAACCTTTGACTAGAATAAAATATTCCAGAAGTAAGAGAAACCCTAAACAGATGTGAGAAAACACTGGAAGACAAGTTGGCTCAACAAAATAAGTAATATTGAAGTATTATATGCATAAAAGGATAGGTCGGCCCTGCTTGAAGAGACACATGTTCAGTTGGCCATATTAGTATAAATAAAGGACATCTTGGCTCATTTGTTCACTCACTCACACACTCTCAGTCACCCAAAAATAGTGCGCAAGTTTGGAGGAGGAGAAATAGTAGTTGCAGTTGCACAATTTTCTATTTTTTAGTCTTTTTGGTACTTTCTCTTGTGCACTACCCTTGGAGAAGGTGTGCTCTCTTGGTTATCTATTGGTTATGGTGTGGCTTCCTAGAATCATTCTTTTTGTCAAATGTTAAGGTTCTCGGGGATAGTTTTATGCCTATGGTTGGGTGACAATGGTGTAGCATTGTCTATGGTTAAACGAGCACATCAAACATTATACTAACAGGTTCTGGGCCCACACCACCTTCATCATAGTCTAACCACTAGAAGGTGTTGTTGGGTAAATCTCCCCCACGGACTTAGCATTTAAGGGCCTTGATCATGCATGCAGAAAATGACCATTCAAAAGGCCTCTACTCTTCCTACTCTCCCAACACAAAACCCCACATTCATGCAATACAAAGGTGTCAACAAGATTCGGTAACTCTACCTTAAGTCCTTCGTTTGATGTCAATCCCTTTGTCTTCTCTCTCTCTTTGATTGCAAGCCTCCTCCCAAAGATGACCTGCATTCACACATGAACAAACAGAGAGCTACAAACATGCATTTCATATACTAATCGTTAGGTTAGATGTGACAATATCATAAAATAAATGTTCAACTTGAACACATGATATGGTGGGACAGGAAAAGTATTCCTTTTTGTATTAATCTTCACCAGAGTAAACTTACAATATGTGGTTGGCACTGCTCCTCAAAACTGGTCTTGGGCTCTTCTTCAACTATCCTCCAACTGCTTTTCTCTATACTTCTCTTTGCACAAGGATGGCTAAAGGTTGGGACAAAGGGAATGCCAAATTGGGTATAGTTTCTTTACTATGATTTTCCTCCTTTCAAATGGGACCCCTACCCCTTCTTTTATAGGCTAGAAGGAGCTAGGTATTTGGTTGAGTGACTGGCCATGCATGGCCAAAATTTTTAGTTAACTTTCCCAAAGCTGTGTGTTCCGTAAGAAAATTTTCTTTTTTCGTGATTTTGTAGGTACACGCGGGCTGTAGTGAGTCAGCTAGCATGTAAACGCGTACAGTAATGGATCAGGGCATGTGGGATTTTAAAAATGGGGTTTTTAAGAAGAGTTGTTCAGTGATGGCTTGGCAAAGAAGGGCTATGAGATGGCCTGATGCCAGGTAAGAATGTATTGTGCAAATTAGGGTTATAACAGAAGGTCATGTGGAAATTCTTTGTTAAAGCGCGTTGTGGCACTAGTTGCAGTTGCAACTAGGGTTTCTAATTTTGCAACTACAACAAACCCTAATCCAACTCTTTGGGCACCTTCAGTGAAGTATTGGAAATAATTTATGGATATTCTAGTGTTCCCTAGCCTAGCACACCCTCTCGTTTCCTCAGCTAGCAAAAATGCAAATTTTGAGTTTTTTGGTCAAAGTCAAAGGTTGACTGGTCAAATTCAAAGGTTGACTAATCAAAGTCAAAGTCAAAGTTGAATTTTGGTAAAAAATTGATTTTTGTGGTCAAAGTTGAAATTTTACGGTTTCTAGCTTGTTCTAATCATCGAACCTTTTTTCATTCAGTTTCTAACCTCTTCTTGTCAAGATGGTGTCTAGTTTCATATTAGAAGACAAGTTGAACAATACTACACATTTCAAAGGTATGCACTTGTATATTATTTTCAAGTTATATCATCCAACAAAGCATGAGTGTGTTTGTAGGGGATGTACAAGAGACCTTGTCCAAGAAGTGAATTCAGTACATTTAGAGGAACAAGCACACCCTCCCTAGCAGTGAAGACTCTAGGTTTGATTATTTAAAATTGATATGTCTCTAGTTGTTATGGCATTATTATGATCTTATGTTGCATCTTGATCTATTGAAGTTATGATCATTATAATAACCCCTTAATACTAGAGATACACTTGTTGGTCTCCTCTATAGGAGTTATTCTTGTTCTTATGTAAATGCTTATTTCTTACGAGATGAAGTTGATCTCCTTTAGGAGATGTTCTTGGTTACTGACCTAGACTCTAGGTAGGATATCTTCCATAGAGGATACCATGGATATTTTGTTGTTATTGTTTCTTGTTATGAGCAGGTCATAATAGATAAATCTGAGAGGGAGTCGGTGATCAAGAATAAGACAACATAGTTTCATGACACTTTACAGAATGCAAGGGGCATGGAGTAGACAAAAGTGTGGTCCAAGGATTCTCTCAGATAGAGGGAGTTGATTTCAGAGTTTGAGATGAAGGATCTTGATCAGATCGGAAGTGTGGTTGGCACCAGATGAGATCTTTAGTGAGGAGACTGAAGAGGTTTATCATGATGAACAAAAAGTCCATGACCACACCTATGACGACACATATGAGGAAGTTGTGTGACAGGATATACATTTTCTTTGTAGAGAGAACCTTGTGCCAGTATATGGTTGAGCCATGACTGTATTATTGGGTTACAACACAACATGAAGGTACCTATGTTGTACAAATAGATATGATTGATCTCCGATGATGAAGTATGGCTACCAGGATATACATTTTTTGGATTGGAAGTGCTACTTCAACTTGGGATCGAGCAAGATTTCCAGACAAGCAGGGAAGAAAATATTTGTAGCACTCAGTCATATATCATAGCCAATGATGCAAGATATGAAGCATGGTGGATTTTCAAATAATCTTGCGGGACTTCATCAGAGACATAGTGCAGAAAGGAGCAGTGAGGCTCCATCACTTATCCATCACGGCCATGATCTAGCATTTCATTTCATGGATCCACATTGTATTGTTTGGAGGCCATGCTCATTATGAGTATGAGTATGTGTACCTAGGGGATTGGTATATATATATGAAGTAGGGTGGATTTTCGAAGGATCTTGCAGGACTTCATTAGAGACATAGTGCAAGAAGGAGTAGTGAGGCTCCATCACTTATCCATCATGGCCATGATCTAGCATTTCATTTCATGGATCCACATTGTATTGTTTGGAGGCCATGCTCATTATGAGTATGAGTATGTCTACTTAGGGGATTGGTCTATATATACTCATCCTTAGTGTTTGATTGCAAGACTTCTTTGGTTTTCGAACCTCCTTTGCTCTCTCGTTGCACTACCTCACATGGACTTTATTGTAATGTATTTCGACCATCCATTCATTTTCTGACCTCTCACATTAGGCGATATCTATTATAGCCTTAATCTCCACCCTATAGGCTAGATAGGGAGCCATCATAGGATAGAGTCCCTAATACAAATTTTTCCTGAGGTTTGACCCCTTTCAGAGCATTTTTGGAGGTTCTCGCGTGACACCTAGTAGGAAACAAGCGAGGCCGTCATTGGACACTAGTGGCTCATCAAGCGAGGCACTGCCCAACTTCTATAATTGAGGAGTTACGAGGTGATGGGTGAGTGATGAGTTGGATATTCATGGCAAAGGCCTAGGAACTCACATCATTCGAGTCTCTAGTGGCCTCTAGAAGATCTAGAAGCCTCTCCCAAGCCTCCTCCAAGAGCTTTCTAACAAAGGCAAGCCTTGGGAAAGAGGAGGAATAATTCAAAGTAATGTTATGATGTCCAACTACAGAGGTATCATCTAGAAGTCAGTGATCCTATCCTGACCAAGAAGTTGTAAATAGAGTCAAGGAGCAAGGAGGCTAAAGGCTGATGCATCCTCATCAAGTTGAGGTGTGATTTGGTATGTATTCTCCATGATTTATTAATAAATCATTTGGTTTTCCCTTCATATCATTTGTGTTCATTGAATGAATGATAGATCTAATTTATTCCTTTATAGATATGATTATAATTAGATTGGATATAGGAATCTAATCCTTAGTAGAGAAGAAGAGAAGGTTTTGTTTATATTTTGTATACAAGAAGCAAGTTGTGGAACTTGGATATGGTGCTTGAAGAATACAACAACTGGGAAATATGAAGGACCACCTCAATAAAGGTATGAAAATCTTGTCCACTCTCTAAGATGATCATGAGTCTATGTGTGTAAGTATAGATCTAGGAAATCCATAAGAATTATACCCCTTTCCTATTTAGGATTTCTAGGCCAATCCTAGGGAGACCTTATTGATTATTCAAAGAGATCCCTCTGAGAAAAAATCGCATAACAGATTGGCGACTCCATTAGGGAGAATCTGTAATATCTCCCTAGGATTGGCCTAGAAATCCTAGACATGAAAGTGGTAGACTTCTTATGAATTTCCTAGATCTAGACTTACACAATAGATTCATGATCATCTTAGAGAGTGGAGAAGGTTTGCATACCTTTCTTGAGGTGGTCCTTCATATTTCCCAGCTGTTGCAATCCTGAAGCACCAGATCCAAGCTCCACAACCTACTTCCTATATACAAAAGACAAACTAAACCTTCTCTTATTGTCTACTAAGGATTAGAATCCTAGATCCAATCTATTCTAATCAGATCTATAAAGGAATAAATCAGATCTATGATTCATTCAGTGAACACAAATGATATGAGGGGAAAACCAAATGATCTATTAATAAATTATGGAGAATACATACCAAATCATACCTCACCTTGATGAAGATGCATCTTCCTTTAGCCTACTTGCTTCTTGCCTCTCTTTGCAGCTCCTTGGTCAGGCTAGGCTCACTGACTTATGGTTGATACCTCTACTGTTGGACAACATAATATTACTCTGAATTCTTCCTCCTCTTTACCAAGGATTTCTTTTGTTATATAGATATTGGAGGAGGCTTGGGAGAGGCTTCTAGATATTCTAGAGGCCACTAGAAACTCGAATGATTTGAGTTCCTAGGCCTTTGCCATGAAGATCCAACTCATCCCTTTCCTATCACCTCTTAACTCCTCAATTCTAGAAGTTGGATAGTGAATCACTTGATGATCCACTAGTGTCCAGCAATGGCCTCACTTGTTTCCTACTAGGTGTCACGCGAGGGCCTCTATCCTCTGCTAGCTTCCTATCTAGCCTATAGGGTGGAGATTAAGGCTATAACACACAATATCTATGTCACCCATGCAAATGACATAGAGATTGTTTCTCAAGTGCATATTGCAAGAAATATGCATCCTCAACACTATTACCAACTTGATGAGAACTATGTTCTAAAAATGAGAACTCTCACCTCAAAAACCCATATGTTTGGGTCAAAAACACCAAAACCAACCCCATTTAGAAAAGTGGTGCTACTGGTATCACCTTTTTGGGGGGGTTAACGTTAACACTTTTCGTAACGATGGAATTAACAACATTTCAATGTTGTTGACAAAAACCTTGAAATCAACCACCGAATTGAAAAGTAGTGCTAACAACAAAACCATTTTTTGATTTCGAGGTTAAAAATACAACTTCTACAAAACCTGTGGACTTGACAGTTGGTACTGGTGCAACCACAACCTTAAAATTGACACTTGAATCAAAAAGTGGTTCTCTCAGTAGTAGCAATTTTTTTTCTAGGGATAAAATTGTGAGTTTTTTGAAATCATGGTCTTGACAACCATTACCCTTGGAACCAAAATATTTTTTCTGTAAGCTATTTGTAACTATATTATATTAATATCAGTAAAATTACATCTTTTTGTCTGTTGGTATGCTTCTTGGGAAACCAGACCAACAACAAAATAACTATTGTTTAAGGCTAAAAGTCTTATCCCTATCAAAAAATAACATGTCACTATCTGCTAGATAACAAAAGATGAAATGTCTATCTACAATGGTCTGGTATGTTAACTGGTGTTGGGATATCTAAATATAGCCAATATGATAAAGTTGTAAAGCTATAAAACAAAGCATGAAGAAATTAAGCTTGAGGAGAGGGGGCATTGTCCACCAGAACCTGATGATTTTCCTTGCTTGGTTCATTGAGTTTCAATCCAATTATCTTTTCTTTTGGGAGAGAAATTTCCTGGTCCATCACTTTAGTCTGCATCTAGAGGTATTCTAGTTGCAAGAACATTTCATTGAAGATTGAGTTCTTGTTTGTCATTATGTTTTCCAATAGGGCCTTGATATGCCAGTAAAGATCAATGGTGTGATAGTATTTTGTTTCCTATGAATGGGAGGACCCTGTGTTGGGAATCCATGTGGTGATATTTGCATCAATGTCCCCATGTCTAAATGAATGTTTGCCTCCATTAGATCTATCTTGACATTTTTTTTTTTTTTCGGGGTATTAACTCTGAAGGTCTCTGTAGAAGCCATGGCCTCTTTTTTGGCCCTTGGTAAAGGTAGTATTCTATGTTGGTGTTGATCCCTCCACCTTGACCCTCCTTGAACCATGATCATGCATAGGAGAAGATAACCAACGATGTATAGAAGAGTGTTATTCTAATCTAGCAAGGGGTGACCGAGACAGGAGACAAAGGAGCTAATCAAGTAGGGAAAATTATGGCAGAAGATGGATTTCCACCAAGATTTAAAGCCCCTACAACTGTAAATGAATCTAAGGAATTTGGCTCATGTAACAATCCCTCTTCCATTACATCATGTTAATTCTTTGAATTCCTTACTAATTGCGCCATTATCAATCCCAAAAGGGGAGTGAACCTCATAAGTTTCAACAACCATCGTATGAATCTTGTTGTGAGTATGACCAAGCCCAACCTTCACCTACATTAAACCATCATCCATTCCAAACCTCCACCTCAATCAGGTGGCATTAACCTCATTTTCAATGGTGAAATAAACCTCGTTGATGGCGTCCCCTGTCATATAAATTTTGAGCATGTGGGATGTGACCAGGCATCCCTCCATGTGGTGCTTCACAAGGTGGGTGATCTCTATGCTTGGGTATCATTGGAGAAGTACCTGACAGTGGTTACCTCCCTGTCACCCCATTCAGGGACCCTTGGAACCAAAATCTTAAAACTAACCACAAAATCAAAAAGAGGTGCTATCAGTAGCACCCTCTTTTTTGGGGGCTTAAAATTAGAACATTTTAGAAACCATGGCTTGAAATTCCAACACTATAGTAAACAAAATTATAAAAAGGGAAAAAAATTAAAAACAAATAAAATAAGAGAAAACAAAAAATAAGATAAGAAAAAACCCAAACACGAATAAGAAGATTTTTTTAAATAAATTTGTTTAGATAAACACTTAAAATAAAAAATAAAAAATAAAAAACTTAATTAGGAAATATGAAAAAATAAAGATTTAAAACACATACACACGCA
>ML780471.1:269712-284908 GCA_009831015.1 Picea engelmannii
ATATATATATCAGTGGATTGCAAAAGCCCCTCAATACTTCAAGATTATTTTTATTGTTATTAATAATTGATGACCGTTACTATCCATCGAGATCAATTTTGGTCTACTGAACCTTAAGAAAAATGTTAAGGAATTAATCAGTTTACTTTAAAATTTTATTTTTATGCTCGAAAAAATTGTAGAGAAGCTTTCCTAAATCTCCATAGTTTAGTAAGGTTGGTATTGTTACAAATGATTTTAAATTGACATCTGATGTGGGCATATGTAGGACATTCCAATAGAAAGTGATTTTCATCCCCCGCCTTCTTAGTATCACAAAGATTACAAATTCTGTTATCCTATAATGTCTTAGAAATTGTCCAACTCAATGTTTCACTATGGATCTTGTGAGAGTTCATTCTTGTTTTAGCAATATTGATTTTATTATTTAAGTTAACTATAACATAAAGATACATTGATCTTCTAGATTGTGGTTAATGGCCTCTTTACAATGTCTTAATTTTATCTTTTCCTCTATTTCTTTATCACACCACAATTTCTCCTTAAATTTAAATGGGATAAGATTTTTTATGGTATCAATATTCTACAAAGTGACCTCCTCTGTTCTCCAATGATGTAGCCAAGACTTACCATCTTTATGCCATCCCCTCTTAAGTCGTAAGTGACTTTGATTGGAGTTTGAAGCAATCTTACGAAGTCTCTTTTCTTTTATGTTAGTTGTCTTGTGCTTGTACGTTAGGTACCTAGTCATAGCCATACTCTCAATGGGGGAAAGACTAGCTTCTATAAGTAGGATAGGATATGGCGTATTTCTCTTAATTTTAAGATTCTAAATTATAAAAAGCTTTTGAATGTTAGCACCCTAATTAGAATGCCAGGGTTGGGTACATGTTAAGGTTGGCTATTGGATGTTAGGATTTTGTATGGAGGAAGATGGAAACATAGTTGAAGTCTCCTATGGGTATTGTAGGAGACATAAAGAAATTGTATGACTTATTACATGGACTGTAATGGAAATGAATGTAATATGATTTCCCCCTCTCATATTTCGATTCTCTTATATGTGTGAATGTTTCAATGCTTTATGGTTAAGTTATGGAATATTTTGTTTTCTTTAATCATTTACATCTATCTCTATAATGTTTATTAGTGTCTTGGGTGAGACTTACCCTTCATTTGGGTATTGAAAATGTTGACACCAATGGATTATTGGTGGCTTGAGTGTTGAACCTAGGGTCTATTATTAATAGCGTCAACAATTGGTTCTCAGTGTCATAACATAACAAATTTTTGTATGAGAAAATAATGGTATGTCATGGAACCCTCATGATGGGAAATACAAGATTGGATTACCAAATAGGGGATCAAGTTTTCACAAAGAGAAACACATACCCTACACATGGATTCTTTGTTGAATTTCCTAACTTATTGTAGGAGAATAAAAAGACAAGTAGAAATTAACACAATACACCTCTCTCACAAACCTATAATTTTGGATCAAGAAATGCTTGAAAGACTCTATATATTACATAACTAAAGGATTCATGCAACCTATTATCGGTTCAAGCATGTTAAAGAGGGATATATAGTATAGTTTTTTATTTATTATAACACCTCTTTCATCATGACTAATAGGTATTTCGACGCCAGGCCAAGAGGAATGTTGTTGGAAGAGATACCGTTATCAATTAAGATGTTGTTTGTGGAGAAAGGGTTGATGTGGATGATATCAGACATAACATAATCATAAGCTCTTGCAAAGGGGGGGCTATGTGAAAGAGGAAATGGAGATGAAATAGAGAGCATAAAGAAAGATAGATCCAAAGGAGTGGAAGAAAGACAATGTAGAGAGATATGAATGCAACAATGTATTATGTGAAGTAGTTTTGAAGGTATGGATGGATAGCTTAAGGAAAATGGGAGAAGACATACTAGGCAGTTGCGGTAGAGTAGGATAGAGAGAGATATAGGACGTGCTTGAGGAGCATATGAAGGAAAGAAATGCATCAAAGGTGTGTGTAGAGATAAGAGAGGCAAGTCTAGAAGAATGTGCCAAGATAAGTTATGATAGAGTAGAAGTAGAAGATGTCAAATCCCAATGGAAGGTTAGATATGAGAATGATTTGGAGGAAGGGTTGTTAATGATTTTTTTGACTAGTTAGCTTATCTAGTTAAGATATAACATCAACTATTTATATTCCATAACCAATAAGGGTTTGATTGTATGTAGCATGTAGTTTTGTCTCCTTTAGGTGTATAGATGTAGGTCCAACCCCTTTCACATCCAACATTTTTTTTATTCTCAAAATAACATTGTTTTTTATAACATATGGGTTTGTATGTTTCCCCATGGTGGTAGATCAACAATGTATTGTCCTTTAAAATCAATGTATCCCCCCTAAACTATGGAGTTTTATGAAGAGATTCGTTACCAACACTAGGAGGAAGAAAATGAGATTGTTGTACAACACCTTCCCTAATCCCAAATACCTCATCCAAATATTTACAATGCTCTCTATGAATTTGATCAATTCCTTAGATGTAACTTAGCTCAGGATTTAGTTTCTATCTACTTTGATCCTATTAATGAACAACTTGTTTAACCTTATCTAGGCATTATTATTGAGAATTATGTTACTTGTTTGATGATTCTTACACCACCATAGGAGGAAGGTCCTTCATCTAGTCTATATAATCCCTTATCTCATATACCTATGCACACCGTAATGGTTCCAATGGATTCTATAACAAGCAAACTATAAATTGGTCAAGTGGTCACTCTATTGTTCATGTTTCTCCCTACCACCAACCTTATTAATGTTTCACCCTCATTCATGGAAAAACCTACTAGTGATTAACCTCCCTCTTTCTCAAGTTATCCTATATCACACCCTAATAGTTGGGCATTTACGTATGTTTTTGGTTGATAAATTCTTAGACCTTTTATCCCCAAAACAATGATAAATAAAATGTCACTGTTTAATTCACAATTACCCTCCATGGAAGATCCCTACATTGGTGGGAGGAAAAACCTAGTACCCACTGTAGGATTTTTAGCACAAGCCGAGATCTAGTTGTGAGAAAAAAAAAACTACACTAGCAAAATTGCAAGAAAAAGAGAGAAGAGAGAATTCAATAACACTAAAAAGATAATATTGTTGAAAAACCAATTCGAATTTCTCTTATATATTAACTCTTGACATGAGTAAAATATATAGACTCTCTAAGGAGAAAAACAAGACACATAAGGTTGGGGTTCTTTGTGTTGGTCACACCTAGCACACTTAGAGGGGGGGTGAATGAGTGTGGGGCACTTTTTCAAAAAAAAATCCCTCTTACACAAAACTCATTAGTTAGCATTCGACATTTACTCATTACTCGTTGTTTTCATTTATAACTAGTTAGATGTGAACATATATCATCAACATATATCAACAATATATCATCAACAAATCATCTCCACAAGGAACACAAAGAACACAAGATGTATGTACAATTTTCTTTTTATTATGGACTACAATCCTTGGGGTTTTTCAACAACAACTAAATAGAGTACAACTCTACAAGAGCACTAGCTCTATATGCAAGACTCATCTTAGATCCTCAACACCAATTGAGATGATGCAACAATCCTCCACAGATGTCAATATGTCATAGGTATGCAACCTGTCAGTAGTGCAGCCTGCGTGTGTACGTGCCTTGGCTCACTACAGCCCGTGTATGTACGGGGCTAGTCTATAATGAAGCATACATATACTTCTGAGAAACTAGGGTTTGATTTGCTTCACATACTCAGATCCTTTGCAACCTGCAATCACATTCTCTTCTGTCTTTCACTTTCCAAACTGACCACCAGCTAGTCACCACACATCCAAGCTCTCTAATAGCTTATTCATGCTTCTCAACCATACAATATGAATGCTACTCAATCACGTATAAGAAACCAGTATACTATAGCAATCATATCAGCATTGAATCATAAGAGTG
This sequence comes from Picea engelmannii, assembly GCA_009831015.1. Taxonomy (NCBI): domain Eukaryota; kingdom Viridiplantae; phylum Streptophyta; class Pinopsida; order Pinales; family Pinaceae; genus Picea; species Picea engelmannii. Next base: position 273,700 of record ML780471.1, read on the forward strand.
ATTCTCACTCTATCATCCAACACAAACCACATCACAATAACATATCAAGAATTCCCTAGGCATTCACCACACAACAACCAATGGTATCCATCAAGATAACAATGTAACCATACTAGAGTCTAAGTGACAGATCTGAACCCATAGAATGCAGATTTGGAACCTGCTTCAGTCTTCAGGAGCTTGTCATCAGCTCAAGCACCAATCTCCATGGCTTCATCAACTGTACGCACCCTGTCTTCATACAACCCCCGTATGTATGTGTCCTGGCCCATTGCAACCTGTGTATACCTCAGAAATTAGGATTTCTGAACCTCTGAAAATTTTTCCGTCAATATATTAGACATGCCAAAACTTTGATGCGTTCATGAGATCCTCCATACTCTCTCTATCTCATAATAGATCTTCAATCATGCTCAAGAGATCCACACAAGATGCTCATCAAAGAAACACACAAAGGTTCTCCCAAAAAATATGTCATTTCACAAGACACCCTTGCCTCTTATTTATACTCTTCATCTTCTAGGTCACTTAACCCATTTCTAGGTTACTTAACCTATTTTCCTCATTTTAGGGTTAACCACTTTTCATAAATAGAAATTTCTCCATTACATTATCATTTAAATATTCCTCCTTGACTTTATCACCTCACTTTATCATTTAAATAATCTTCTTTGATTTTGTCACTTCACTTTACTATTTAAATAATCCTTCTTGACTTTGTCACTTTACTTTATCATTTAAATAACGAGTTCTTCTTTTTAAGAACTTTGACTTCTTTGACCTTTTGGGGCTTCAAGCCTTCATATGAGGGTCCTCCAACTTTGTAAGGCCATAAATCTCAAACCATGAGGAGTTATGTGACATTCCACATACCACCAGAAATGGCATGACAAGCATTATCCATCTAGGATAGTTTCACTAATAAATTCACTGATCTTCATCTCATTATTCCACAATCAAGCATGAGTTCTCCAACCATACTTCTAGGATAAGTCAACCGTAAAGCATCTTCTTGTGAGGGATTTCACCATAAGGGGACCACTTTGGAGTTCATCCATTTTTGCACCTTATAAACCATGATGAGACTATAATGATCAATCTAACTATGCATCATATATCAAAGAAATAACATTGATCCATATTTATCTTTTCTTCATGTATCAAAGACAAATCATTGATCCATCTTCATCTATGCATGACATCATATGCTTGACATCTATCCATTCTCATCAAGGACAATACATATTACATTTGACATCAATCATCAATCAATCAATATTTTGTCATCAATCAATCACTGGACATCAATCAATCTTTTGTCATCAATCAATCACTTGACATCAATCAATCAAACCATTGGCATCAATGACAACATGATCCAACAATATCCCCCTTTGGCATCGATGGCAATACCAACATTGATGTCAACATGTAGACAAGGCATGCTCTACATCAATAGTCATCAAACATATCAATGTGACTGTATCTCCCCATCAATAAACATCAATCACATCAATGTGATTATCTCTCCCCCTTTGACATCAATGGAAAAGGGTCATTCTCCCCTTGGGGTTGCTCCCCATGTCCAAATGCCTTTGATCTTCCTCTGAATAATATCTCCCCTTTTGAACAAGGGATATCACTCTGATGTAATGCTGAAGATACATCACTCATACTCCCCCTGTGACCATTGCTCCCCCTGGAACTGTGTCTCTATGCTCTTTCTTCAAGTATGGAGCTCTTCTCTCCTTCTAGAACCATGGGAAGAAGAATGACCCCCCCTATGGGTATGTCTCCCCCTATATTCTCTGCAAGATGAACAATATGCTACCATTTGACAATCCTTAGACCTGTTCATGCATCAAACTTATGCTATACCAAACATCATGAAGCAAAAGATATGTCAAAAAATAGAGAATCATGAGCAAGAATATCAACCAAGTACTTCCTATACCAAAATGTGTGCTCATCATGCACATCACCCATGTACATCAACCATGTACATCAACATCATACAATGTGCCAAAACATCACATCAATGGAATGTATCAAGCATATCCCAACATGTGCATCTACCAATATACCAACCATGTGCATCTACCAACATGCCAAACAATGTGTCCTATTACTCATAATATGTCTCCATCATGAATCAAGTGCCATAACCATGTATCTCAAATAAATACCAATTGTCATGCTAATCAAGTAATACCAATGGTGTATTATCACCAAACATATGCCATCTATGAGTATACCAAACATGTACAATAACGTGTATCACCACTTGTACCAAGCAGGTACATCAACCATGCACCAATACCACAACATGATGAATCCTCATACATGTATGCCAAATCCTCCACAAAATATGTGCCAATCAAACTGTTAGTAGGTGCCTCTACCAATGTACTAGAAATGTGCCAATCATGCATCAACTATAGATCATCAATGATGTACAACATGATCACCTCATCAACTCACCAACTACATGTCCCAATATGTAGCCCATCCATATGCCAAATGCATGCATCAAGTTTCTCCAACAAGTAAGCTTCCAATAATACATCATAAGATATATCAATGAAACTCAAAATATGTACCAGCCATGTACATCAATAGATCATGGTCAATCCTCCATTCACTACAACAAATACTAAGCATCCAATAACACATGTGTTAGTAGTATGCTTAAATAGATCAATGACATCTCTAGATAGCATCATTAAGATGTATCACATGAACAAGGTGCCATAACTTCACTGCCATGACCAACATTGTTCTTCAATAGAAAATGCATCAATCCATACCCATGGGTTAGTGCCATGCACCAAGGATTTTATTTTACATTATCACCTTACATAATCCAATATAGAATCATGAAAACCTGCAACAAATAGTGTCAGAACCTGCAACAAACAATGTCAGACCTTATAATAGAGTGTTATACTGTAACCCATGTGCATTGCTTTTTTCCCAAGGCTTTACCACATATACGTGGCATGCTACACAGGAAGCTCACGTATGTACGTGACCTATTCAAGGTCAACCTGCCTAAGTACACAACTGATACCACTATCACGCACATATTATTCAGTACATGACACACTTGAGCCTCCCTTAAGGCTTCCATTCTGCTCTAGTTTCTCAGTCGTCTTCACCCACTTCTGAAGGTGTCCCTTCTTCTCAGAACTTGAGCTTTGAGCTTCCATATTTTCAAAGATGTCTCTCTTCCTTACTTCATTCCTTCTTCTAGTCATGCTATGTGAAGTCCTCATCATAAACTTTCTTCTTTTGTTCCAGCGCTCCTGGGACTTGTGGCCAAATCCACTACAGTTGTAGCATCTCATGGTGTTACAGTGAACAACGATATGTCCTACTTGATCACATCTCCAACACCTTATGGTGTTATGAAATATTCTTTCATTTCTCCTTGCATAATATCTACATTCCAAATATTTGTGACCATATTTACATGAATAACATTCACCATGAAAAACACTTTCATACCTTTGCTTAGGTGTCCATTTTCTTTGAGGTGTAAAGGTAGCTTCTTGATGTCTTTCTTGCTTAGTTCTTTTTAAACTTTCCTTGCCTTTGGATGGTTGACTTGCAACCTTTTTTTCATCCTTTACTTCATTATTCTTTGAGGTTCTTGCTTCAACATGTGTAGCTTCTTTGTATCCAAGACCTGATTTATCATTTGGTGATCTTTGACTTTCCAAGATCTCATTCAAGATTAGTGAGCTATTCAAGAATTTGTTTGACTTCTCTACTTTCTTTCTAAGATCAACACCTTCAGTTTCTAACTTATGACATGACTTTTCCTTTTCAATAATTTGATTCTTCAATAGTTCCTCTACCCTTTTGGCTTCTTCAATTTGGGTCTTGAGATGGACAATAGTTTCAAAAGTTTTGCTAATCTCATCATCTACTTTCATATCTACTTTTTCATTCTTTAGTCTTGTGATCTCTTCTTCATTTTCTTCTAATTGAGTCTTATTACTCTCTTCTTGTTCTTTGAGCATTCCCTTTAACTTCAATATGTGCCTTTGACTCCTCCTAAGAAACTTCTTAGTGTTATCCGAAAGATAGTTATAGTCTATATAATAATGATCATTGTTATATTCATATAGACCCTCTTCAACTTTCTTTTGAATTTCTAATAGTCCTTCTTCTATTCTTTCCATGGGATAACTACCATCAAACTCTACAAAATCTATTTCTAGATTTTCTTCTTCACTTGTAGAGAAAAATTCAATATCATCACATTTTGAATCATTGCAATCAAAGGTCTTTGAGGATTCTTTACCTTCATTTGAAATATCTTCAAGATCTTCCTTTTTGCCAACATTATCACATGATTCTTTTCTTTCATTTGAAATGTCTTCAAGATCTTCATTTGTGCTAACATCATCACTTGATTCTTTGTCTTCATTTGAAATGTTTTCAAGATCACATTTAGAAATAATGCATTCAAGAGTTTTTGGAGATTTTTACCTTTAATGATCTTGATGGAGTGGTCTTCAACATATTATTTCTTGTTTTGATATGTTTCCTCTAGCTTTAGCCATAGATCCTTGGCAGAAGTGCATTGTCCCATGCTCTCTTTGATAGGGCTTGAGAGTCCACTAAGAATGGTCTTGAGAGACAATGCATCATTCTTATTTCCTTCCCTTTGAGCTGCAAAATTTGACTTGTTCTTCAAGGAAACTGATCCACCAATGGCTACCTTCCAAATAGTTGCTCCCATTTCCTTCAAATGTACTCTCATCTCTATTCTCCAAGTAGAATAGTTTTCCTCATCAAGGATTCGAACTTCATCATCCATTTGTGTGTCTCTGGATCTCCTTCAAGATTTTTAAGGCTTGTAGTGAAGGCACGCTCTGATACTAATTGTTGGATACACCTACCACACGTAGAGGGGGGGTGAATGAGTGTGGGGCTCTTTTTCAAAAAAAACTTCCCTCTTACACAAAAATCATTAGTTAGCATTCAACATTTACTCATTACTCATTGCTGTCATTTATAACCAGTTAGATGTGAACATATATCAACAATATATCATCAACAAATCATCTCCACAAGGGACACAAAGAACACAAGATGTATGTACAATTTTCTTTTTATTATGGACTACAATCCTTAGGGTTTTTCAACAACAACTGAATAGAGTACAAATATACAAGACCACCAACTCTATATGCAAGAATCAACTTACATCCTCAACACCAACTGAGATGAGGCAACAATCCTCCACAGATGTCAATCTATCATAGGTACGCGACTTGTCAGTAGTGCAGCCTACGTGTGTATGCGCCCTGGTTCACTATAGCCTGCGTATGTATGCGACCAGTCTATAATGAAGCATGTGTATACTTATGAGAAACTAGGGTTTTGATTTTCTTCACATACTCAGATCCTCTGCAACTTGCAATCACATTCTCTTCTATCTTTCACTGTCCAAACTGACCACCAGCCAGTCACCACACATCCAAGCTCTCCAATAGCTTATTCATGCCTCTCAACCATACAATATGAATGCTACTCAATCACGTATAAGCAACCAATATACTATAGCAATCATATCATCATTGAATCATAAGAGTGATGCTCACTCTATTAGCCAAGAAAAACCACATCACAATAGCATATCAAGAATGCCCTAGGCATTCACCACACAACAACCAATAGTATCCATCAAGATAAGAATGTAACCATACCAGAGTCTAAGTGACAGATCTAAACCCATAGAATGCAGATCTGGAACTTGCTTCAATCTTCAGGAGCTTGTCATCATCTCAAGCACCAATCTCCATGGCTTCATCAACTATACATGCCCTGTCTTCATATAGCCTGTGTATGTATGCATCCTGGCCCATTGCATCCCGTGTATACCTCAGAAATTAGGGTTTATGAACCTTCGAAATTTTTTCCGTCAATATATCAGACATGCCAAAACTTTGAGGCATTCATGAGATCCTCCATACTCTATCTCTCTCTCATAATAGATCTTCAATCATGCTCAAGACATCCACACAAGATGCTCATCAAAGAAACACACAAAGGTTCTCCCAAAAAATATGTCATTTCACAAGAGACCCTTGCCTCTTATTTATACTCTTCATATTCTAGGTCACTTAACTCATTTCTAGGTTACTTTACCTATTTTCCTCATTTTAGGGTTAACCACTTTCCATAAATAGAAAGTTCTCCATTACATTATCCTTTATATATTCCTCCTTGACTTTGTCACCTCACTTTATCATTGAAATAATCTTCTTTGATTTTGTCACTTCACTTTATTATTTAAATAATCCTTCTTGACTTTGTCACTTTACTTTATCATTTAAATAATGATTTCTTCTTTTCAAGCACTTTGACTTCTTTAACCTTTTGGGGCTTCAAGCCTTCATATTAGGGTCCTCCAACTTTGTAAGGCCATAACTCTCAAACCATGAGGAGTTATGTGACATTCCACATGCCACCATAAATGGCATGACAAGCACTATCCATCTAGGATAGTTTCACTAATAAATTCATTGATCTTCATCTCATTATTACATAATCAAGCATGGGTTCTCCAACCATACTTCTTGGATAACTCAACCATAAAGTGTCTTCCCATGTGGGATTTCACCATAAGGGAACCACTTTGGAGTTCATCCATTTGTGCACCTTATCAACCATGATGAGACTATAATGATCAATCTAACTATGCATCATATATCAAAGAAATCACATCGATCCATCTTCATCTTTGCATCATGTATCAAAGACAACTCATTGATCTATCTTCATCTATGCATGACATCATATGCATCACATGCTTGACATCTATCCATTCTCATCAAGGACAATACATATTACATTTGACATCAATCATCAATCAATCAATATTTTGGCATCAATCAACCAATGACATCAATCAATCAAACCATTGGCATCAATGACAACATGATCCAACACTTTGTGCATGCACTAATTAAATTTAGTCAATTCTTAACTAATCAATACCATGGGTCAATAACAAGGGTAAATACCACGAGTTAGTGAGTGTTAAATGATAAGTTTCACTCCATTAATAAATAAATAAAATGTGCACTTCCTAAGGGGATAAGTTATCCACATCCAATGTGCATTAGTTGCCTAGTCAATGCCATATGTTTAACTACTAAAAATAGGCAAGCCCATAAATTTTAGGAATGACTAAAAATAAACATGGATGACCCTTGAAAAGTGGAATGTTGTGGATGTACTCCAACACCCACCACATTCCAAGAGGTATACAATAAGATTTTTAAGTAATCAATTAGGATGGTCCAACTATCAACACGAATCTCCACACTAATTAACATTAATTAGAAACTATGGGTTTCTTTGAATGATTTTGATCGTAGGTTCAGAGAAGCATATGAATAAATCATATCAAATCTTTAAAAAACACAATGCATAGAAATGTTTTTGTACTATTTTCCTCTTGTTTTTAACATCCTGCCTCCAATAATACCCCATCTTTTAAGATATGATCAACATCTATGTTTTTTTCACAGAAAACATGTTTGAAAAGTCAGGAGGTGAGAATGACTCTTGGGCATACTTAACATAAAATTCGATTTTGGCAAAGGCATAGCTTTGCCCCTCCCTACCCACGACCTTCCCCTTTCCTTTCGATTGTGACATCATCATAAAAGGTATTATAATGCCCCTAGTTTTAATCCCTGCAAATTATAATGTAATTTTGCAAATACGATTTAGGTTGGCGAGTTGATATTTTTTTAGGCTCGAGAACCTATACGAAATGATATGGACGAGGGCCAAGATATGTAAAAATATACATTGAAATCATTAATTAAAACAATAGTTGCTAGATGTGATACAAGAGGGATGGTAACGATGGGGGGGGGTTATCATTCCACATGAGAGGGGGCTAAAGGGGGTCCAAGGGGTTACCCATTTCTATTAATCCAAGACATTATAATATTAATGTTTATCTCCTTAGAAATATCAAAGAAAGAATTGAATACACGTAAGAGTGGTTGGTGGGAAAATTCATCTCACTAATTTATGACAACATGGGCTAAGTACAACCACCTTTTGGGAAATGTGTGAGTCAAACTTCCATGAGAAGAAAATGAAACTTGAGTGTCTTTTTGGGACAATTTTTACATGTTGATTTTGGGCAGCAAGAGAGGAGTTGGGTGATGGGAGAGAGCACCAACCATGCTAGCCATGAAAAGACATCTTGTTGGGTTGAGTTTGATATTGAAAATTAGGTTGGGTGCCTATAATAACCTAGGGGAGTTGTGAAATAATGTTAAAAATGAGGATGTATGCCTATAATTGAGCCTTGAGAAGGCTATTGTGAGAACTAAAAAGTAATAGCTAAGAGATTTCTTGGTCAAGTGTGTGCATTGGAGCCTTGGAGAGAAGTGGGAAGGCCAAAGGGACTGCATGGAAAAGAAGGGGGATCACATTCCTTAGGTTGTGCAGGTTGAAGGGAAAGAGGTATTTTGGGCTTCTAAGTGTGGAGAGTGGACAACCAAGAGAGATAGACCTCTTTGTGGACTCATAGCCTCAGCTCAAGGGTGTTAGAATAATGTAGATGTGCTCTTTTCATCGTAGACAATGCTACACCATTGTCGCCCAACCATAGGCACAAAATACACCCCCCAACACCTTAACCTTTGACATAAAGAATGATTCTAGGAAGCCACACCATAATCCACAAATGACCAAGAGAGAGTGCACCTTCTCCAAAGGTAGTGCACAAGATAAAGTACCAGAAAGATTGAACAAGATAAAAATACCCAATTGCTGTTGCTATTGCTCCTCCTCCAAACTTGCGCAATGTTTCTGGTTTTTTGAGTGAGTGTGAGTGAGTAAATGAGCCAAGACGTCCTCTATTTATAATAATATGTCCAATGAATTTTCTGGCTGGGCCGGCCTTACTTTCTGGCATTTATATTTTCTATTTAACTTTTTTCCTGTGAATTCGACTGGTCTTCTGGAGGATAATACCTTAACATTATATATCCTACTGAGCCGACATGTCTTCTAGGGTTTTCATACATTTGTTAAGCATTTTTGTTGCTTCCAGAACATTCTATTCTAGTCAAAGGTTACATATGGAGGTTAATACCTCCCGCAACTACCAAAACATCAACACTCCCTCTTAGCTAGGGAGGTATTTAACCATGATGTTCCCTTCTGGTATTCATAGCCTTGCTCACTATGCCATGATACTCTCATCATGGTTACACAAACCATGCTACTGGTAACATCATTATGTCACACATGGCTACATCCATGTGGACCTATCAATCTCATCTAGGAGCCACAACTCGCTAGAGAACACTAGAGCTACACCTCGTAGTGTGTGTCACCATCATCATCATGGGCTACACCCACATGACGTGCTCACCCATGGCTACATCGATGTCGTGAGTATCATCATTACTATCATCATTATCCATACATATCACATGGCCTTAGACCTACATGGTCTTCCAAACTAGTAACATCATCATAGATCATCACTATCAACATCATTTGGTAGCAATCTGGAATTAAAACATATCGTTTTACTTTTTCTTGATATTATTCTATCATAGACAATATCACAATATCCATGATTCTCATTTAGTTATATTGATGATCCATATCCACCACCATGTGTCTAGCACCTCGGGTCATTCTTGTCTCATGACAAGAATCATGACCTCATCGGAGCCACATTCACCTCATAGTTGTTCCTCTTCATAGGATCACTCCATGAATGCATTTATCTCTATGTTATTGTACACGTGTGTCTAGAACCTCCGGTCATTATTGTCCCATGACAAGAATTATGACCACATTAGAGCCAAAAACACCTCTTGGTGATCCTCTCATAGGATTACTATGTGAATGCATTTATCTCGATGCTATCGGACATGTGGAATTTCACCTCAAACATATCGAGTCTTCAGTCTGTCAAAGACTACATCGGGGCACATCTACTCCGGATGTAGATTTTCCCTATCTCCCCTGGTCTACAACCCGATTCCTGTGGAGATAGATTCGACCCAATGCTTATCGAGGCTACTCACCTATTCATGAGAGTTTCAAGGCCCGATGCACTTCACACATATGAGATCTAGCAACAACTTGAATATTCAGTCCATCAAAGATTACATCTGGGCCTATTCTCACATGATCAAGTCCATCTGATCAATCTTGGAATATCTGCATGATGTTGCAATCATCAATACTCCCCCACGGAAACATTTGCATTCTTTCCAAGCTTGTTCTAAATAGAGGCTTAGTGCAAATGTCATCTATCTACTCATCTATGGATATTTGATGGAGCCTCACTGCGCCTTCTTGCACCATGTCTCTGATGAAGTCTTTCAATATCATTCATCTCAAAATCTAAAGTGAACTCTCTCTATCTGAGAGAATCCTCGAACCACGCTTTTGTCTTCTACATGCCCCTTTGCATCCTGCAAAGTGTCACGAAACCAAGTTGGCTTCTTCCTGATCAATGACTCCAAATGAAGTCTAACTCCCTATGAGTCCTTTCAAGTCTTTCTTTTCTATGGTAACCTTCATGGAATACGTGGGATAACCTTCTCAAAACAAAAAACAACGAGAGCAAAAGTATTTCCAATATAATAGTATTTTGTATAAGAACATATCAATTTCATGGTGATGCATTATAGCATTACCAAGGTGTCATGCCTGAGAACAAGAAATATCTCCTAGAGGAGATGCTAGTTCATATTGAAATTAAGTACAATAAGCATTTATATTAATAATACACGCTACTAAGTATTCATTTGTTCCTAGAATTAATAAAATATAAAGGATTGCAATACTCACTTAAGCAACAATAATAAAAATATCATACCTTATATGCAAACCTGGATTATGGTTATTGTTTCGCTTGAGTTGATTTTCTTCTGAGACAAGTATTCTTTCCAACATGGAGAGTGTGTTGTTCCTGTTGTTCCTGAGTCTGTACTAAGGCTTAAAGTACAGTGTCAAGGCATCCAAAAATATGATAATAGTTGATAGAGGATTTCGCTAACCTTGGTGTGGGAAGCTAATGAAGATTTCTGCGTTCACGTTGTCTTGCTTCCAACTGTTCCTGGATTACAATGTCTTGTTCAATGGCCATCCATGAACGTTCTAATTCTTCTCGAGTATCAGCAGTTTTAAGAGTCGTATT
>ML780471.1:289456-303450 GCA_009831015.1 Picea engelmannii
ATACGCCGAGTCGCGATATCGCGATGTGGCGATAATGAAGGCTCAATATAATTATATCGTAACTTCGTGTATCGGAATTTTGAGCACTTTAATTTTATGAAAGAAAGAAACGAGAGACGATGTTCCGAGAATCAAGTTTAACTATGGTTGGTTGTTTTACTCTTTGTCTTTGACTGTGGTTATTTAACAATTATCGCGTTCTCGGGCCTCGGGATTGAGCAAACAAAAACCTAGGGTCGAAAAATGCCGAGATGCGAAACACCGAGGATGTCATAGTCACGGGTTAAAGGTCTTTGACCGTTTTTGCTTTGGACGAAGATTAAAACTGAGTTCGCATTCTCGAGACTCGGGATTTGTGAATTTGAGATATAAAGTGTCCAACTTGTGAGATTTATGAAATCTTAAAACACCTTAAGGAAAGACATACTCGCGAAAAAACGGGTCCTTCGTAAGTGATAAAGCACTACTATTCTGGCAATGAAAGTTCTCTCAGAGTCTGGTGATTTTTGGAAGGAAAGGAAAATAAAAACAGCTCTAGATCACAAGTATCAGATTTTTCCAAATTTGTGTAAGGTGAAAAAACAGTGGCGGCTCCAACAGTTCCTATGAATTTATTGGATCTGAGATCCCTCTGGATATACTATTGCTACTTGGACAAAAGATCCCTTCTCCTGCAAACACCCTCAAGATAGTGATACCATTTAAACATGTACAAGTATATACCTCCGATAACAACGACACCATCTGGTAGCAGTGACAAGCAACGATGAACCCAAATTTTTTGAAGTGCTTCAACTTGCAATTTGGAGGTAGATGTAGATGCGCTAGGGTAAGGCGCACTAGGACAACCAAAAATTAGCCCCAATACTTCACAGAAACTGTCATAGCAACTGGTACTGCAATCGGTGTTGAAACTGTAACTAGCACTGCAACTGGTTCTACAACTGGCAGTGCAACTGGTGTTGCAACTGGGATTGCAATTGGTGTTGCACTGGCACTATAACTAGTGCTGCAACTGGCACTACAACTAGTGCTGCAACTGGCACTGTAATTAGCACTGCAACTGGTGTTGCAACTAACTTGAAGGAACTGGAAGAAAGGAACTAGCACTACAATTGCAATTGTGCTAAAACGAGCTTGACAGAGAGCTCTGGATCTACCTTCTAGTGGTTAGACTGTTCTGAAGGTGTTGTGGGCCCATAACCTGTTAGAATAATGTAGATGTGCTTGTTTCACCATAGAAAATGATACACCATTGTCACCCAACCATAGGCACAAAAGCCACCACCTAGCACCTTAAACTTTGATAGAAAGAATGATTCAGGGAAGCCACACCACAATCCACAAATGACCAAGAGAGAGCACACCTTCTCCAAAGGTAGCAAAAAAGATAAAGTACCGGAAAGACTGAACAGGAGAAAACTGCCCAACTGCAGTTGTTGTTTCTCCTCCTCTAAACTTGCACATTGTTTCTGGTTTTTTGAGTGAGAGTGAGTGAGTAAATGAGCCAAGATGTCATCTATTTATTAGATGTGCTTGTTTCACCATAGAAAATGATACACCATTGTCACCCAACCATAGGCACAAAAGCCACCACCTAGCACCTTAAACTTTGATAGAAAGAATGATTCAGGGAAGCCACACCACAATCCACAAATGACCAAGAGAGAGCACACCTTCTCCAAAGGTAGCAAAAAAGATAAAGTATCGGAAAGACTGAACAGGAGAAAACTGCCCAACTGCAGTTGTTGTTTCTCCTCCTCTAAACTTGCACATTGTTTCTGGTTTTTTGAGTGAGAGTGAGTGAGTAAATGAGCCAAGATGTCATCTATTTATACTAATCTGTCCAGTGACTTTTCTAGCTGGGCTGACCTGACTTTTTGGTAATTATATTTTTTGTTTAACTTTTTTCCTGTGAAGCCAATTGGTCTTCTAGAGGATGATACCTTAATATTATATATCCTACTGAGCCAACATGTCTTCTAGGGTTTTCACACATCTGTTAAGGGTTTCTTTGGCTTCCAGAACATTCTATTCTAGTCAAAGGTTACATATGGAGGTTAATACCTCTTGCAGCGACCAAAACATCAACAAGGGGTGGCTTGCTATTGAGAGAAAATGAACGACAAGCCTATGGATGGGAGGAACATCCTTCATAAACAACTAGTTGGTTAATCCATAAACAACTAAGTCTTCTATGTTAATTTCCACTCTCTCTATATATTTGATTTGAATGTTGTTTTGTTTCTAAATTAGCATGCATTAATGGTCAATTTAATCATTGGTAATTTCATGAGTTTTTATTATGCTGTTAGATGCATGAGAAAATTTTATGTGCCCGCCCCTGTGTTAATTTTTATTTTCATTAAGGAGTATTAATTTGTTTTCAATAGGTTGGGTTCATTACAAGTGGTATTAGAGAAAATTTTGTTTTTGTTGGTATTGGGTACATTACAGGTATGAATCAAACTACCTATCCAAATGATTTAAAGGATATCAAATAGAGCTATGATGATGATCTACACTTCTTAATTACGTATCCATGAGGTGTGACCCTATATAGTTCATAATTGTAATAATAACTTCCTCCAAACATCACAACAATTATGCAAACTCTACAACCACGCTATTTGAATATCATGCCTCAACCTCAACCTTCGAATCAATCTTTGGGACTAGGTTATAAAAACATTGCTCCTCTTGACTGAGCAAATATTTATGTTGTGCAAAAGAACAAATAGGGAAGAAATCATAATGGTACATAAAGAGGAAATTAACATCAAGGTTGTCAATGATTATGTAATATTTAGATCTAGTGATGTGTGGGTTCACACCTCAGTGAACTATCCACTAAAAAATGCCATTGAAAAATTGTGTTTCTTTTGTGGACCTGTAGACCACAACTATGCTAATTATCTAGTGATCAATGCCAATAATGTAAATTGCATTCATGTTGTTCCTCTCTCATTGGAGAATGAATTATAGATATTAATGGCATTCAAACAATAGGATAGGACATGGAGGTATGAAGGTGTACGTAATTACAACTATAAATCTTGTTCTAACTACTCCTGTTAATGAATAATTTAAAACATACCCTATATGTGAGAAACACCTACTTAAGAATATTATTCTTAATGTTTCCAATAATGATGAATTGAAAATTATGTATGGAGTAATGAATTTAAACAATTAATTATCACACTCTCTAGATATGATACCTCATCACCAATGCACTCCTTTATCGAGTGGTAGTACATAAAGTTGTGAATACACAAGCTCCATCATAAACACAAAAAGTTGGAGTACCCTAAAGAGTACAAAGTCATTGAGCCCATACAAAAACTCATACATGCCATAGAAATCATGGACGTTGATACTTTGTCATTGAAGAAGATGATTTATGTAATGATATCAAGTACGAGGAAATAGACGTTTGCTGTGGTTTTTGCAAAGGTTTTTAATGTTTATGTACTAGCCAAACGTTTCTGGAAAAAATGTGCTAAAATTTATGCAATTAGAAGCATAAACTTTTGTATATGTTTTATGGGAGGATTTTTCAAAAGTTTATTCAAATATATTAGCAAATAATAAAGATGTTACAAAAGTTTTAGGCTAGTAGGCATAGGATTTTATAGAGGTTTTGGTAGAGGATTTTGTAGAGATTTTACAAAAAAAAAATTATGAGACAAGGAGATACAAAGATTCTCTAATAAGGAGAAGCATTGATCACAACTTAACTTTTTTGAGACAACTCGGGAGTAAGACTTGACAAGCCTTCCGCACAATTACCATCCATAGGAATTTTCTCCAAAACGGCCCCATCTTGTTGATAGAATTTCATTGTTTCCATCGGGGCCACAACCATATTTATCCAACTTGACTTTAGGTACTATTGCAACTTGTGCAACGATCGCCACCATATGTTCTGGTTCACGTCGTTTCAATAGTTATCTGTAGCAACTTGACTTTAGCTACTATTGCAACTTGTGCAACAACCATATTTATCCATAGCTACTTGACTTTAGGTACTATTGCAACTAGTGCAACAAAGTATTTATTCTCCAAAATGACCCCACCCTATCGATAGAATTTCATTGTTTCCATCGGGCCACAACCATTCTAAAGTGGCCCGATGGTCAGCCGAACTTCGAACTTCGCCTGACCATAAACGTCAACGTAAATCGGTATAATACGTATTGCACACCTGTAAAATACGTATTGCACACCGTATTCATGTTAATGTAATGGAAGGATTCTTTACAGATCGCCACCATAGTGTGGAGGAGACTCACATGATGTGGACAAAATTAAAGTTAATTTCCTCGATTCAATGCAATTTTCTCTTGTATTTTTTCGCTCAAGTTATAATGGGGTAAGTCAGGTTTTTGGATTTAAATTATTTTTTCCAAAGAAAAAAAAATTGTAATTTTATAATATAATGGAAATTTGTGAAAATGAAAATTGATAAATATTAAGTTTAAAGATGGAAAATTAAATCTTATATATAATTTTAAAAACAAATACGCATAATCATAATAACAAGATAATGCTATCTTTTTTAGATATTCAAATAAATATCTTTATTTTCAACTTTCTATTTTTCATAATTATTGTATAGGGCAATAACAAATGATGATGATGACGACGATGATGATGACAATGATGATGACGACGACGATGATGATCTTTCTATTTTTCATAATTATTGTATAGAGAAATAACAAATGATGATGATGATGATGATGATGACGACGACAATGAATAATAATTATTTATTTTTAAGGTCATGACCAAGCCAGACACCAAATTGGTGTATGAGACCCCCTTGTTTGTGGGAGTTTTAGGTTGCACTTGGGGAAATAAATCCAAAGGAGTTTTTTTCCTCCCATCCATTGGCACTAGCTCATGTAGGTGCCACCACCATTAAGGACAATAAAACATCAAGGATGCATTTAATGGTTATGGATCTAGTTTTCCTCAAGCAAACCCATTTTCAACTATTACATTTAAATAATTACATGTCAACCTATTTTTATAACAACAATCCCACTCACCAACTTCTCTTTCCCCCTCATCCCTCCATAACATAAGGAATGAGACCCCTTTAATTGCTAAACAGTCCCTCAGGCTATCCCACTTCCCTCCAGTACTCCCTACAGGCTGGCTAAGAAATATCTAATGCTAGGAACCATGGAATCTCAATTGTAACTTATCCATTACCCATACACTCGGCCATAATTTCCATATACATGCAAGGTAGCAAACAATGGAAACACTATAGTAGCATATCCAACACCAACATCCACCTCCCAAGCATGGAATGAATGATAGAAATACTTTTCTTAAAGGTTAGCCTATCCTTCCCAAGGCTTCTATCAACACTCGGAATAAAAGATTTTATTTGTATTTTTATTCCATAAGCTAACCTTTCTTTAGGCTAATGGAATCGACACTTGGCTGCAATAAAATAATATATTTTTAACCACTCCTATTTCCCCTCTTGTTGGTTCATTGCCTCATAGTGCTCCTATGGAGATATAACAAAAGTGCACCTTTTAATTAGATTATTATATTGAATGTTAATTTCAATAATAACCAAATGGTAATCTTACCACATACTTACCATACACTTACACATTATTTTCATAGGGGACATTACAAGGCACTTATCCCTAGGCTCAACCTTAGGCTAGGATCCATGGCCCCAAGGCCTCAACAAGATGGTACTATGTCCCCTAGGCATCTTGTAAGGTACGTTAAACCACATACCATAGCCATCTCAAGAGGAAAAAGAACCATCCACATAGTTTTATTGATTGAGTTTGTTTTCATCCCATAAGGTATTACTTTGTAAAGATTTCTCCTTCATGGGTATGAACTCTCATGAGATCACTCAATGAACTAACCCTCCTAGCCCTTGGGTGGATTTCATATCATTCTCCCACTCAACATAAAAACAAAGCATTGATCACCATATCATCATGAATAACAAAAAACTCATGCTAACTACTTCATGCAACCATTAGAAACATCACATCATGAAATACCATCACGAATAACAAAGAACTAGATGTTAACTACTGCATGCCATCACAAGAAACATCACATGATGAAATACCATCATAAATATCAAAGAACTTCATGTTAATTATCACATGCCATCATAAAGAACATACCATCATGAAATACCATCTTAAATAACAAATAATTACATACTAACTACCAATGTCATCACAAGAAACACCACATCATGAAATACCATCATAAATAGCAAAACATTGCATCTTAACTACCACATGCCATCACAAGAAACATCACATTATGAAATACCATCATAAATAAAAGATGACTACATGCTAACCACCGCATACCATCATAAGAAACATCACATCATAAAATACCATCATAAATAGAAAAGAACCACATGATAACTACCATAAGCCATCATAAGAAATATTGCATCATAAAATACCATTATAAATAACAAAGAACCACATGTTAACTACCACATGCCATCACATCCTAAAATATTGTCACACATAACAGGGAACTGTGTGCTAACTACTGCATGTCGTCCATTACCTCCTTAGATCACCAATTGTTTTAACCCACCCTATGATCTCATACATAAGTTACCTAACTCCATTGCAAGGAGTTATTCAACCCAGATTCATTTCTATTTACCCAAAAGTTTGAGGCTCAAAATCATAGTATTACCTTGATAACTAAGAAGTACATTTCAATGACTTGATCTTAAATCATATGATCTATATTTCAAGTTCGTTGCAATGAAAAGTGATAGTGTATATCTACCAATTGTATTGCAACTATAACTCTTCATCTTACCATAAAAGAAGAAGGATATTTTGTGGGGTATGTATAATCAACATATCAATTAGATGCTAGAATTTTTCATATATTTTTCCTCATCCAAGTACAATGTTAAAACTTCAAGTCCCCATCAACTAGGGCGAGAGGAATATAAACATTTATTCTTATATGAACAATGAAATTCAATAATAAGAAATTTTAATTGTATTAATAATATACCTATAATCATTCAATATTCTATTAGTTCCATTCCCATCACAATATTAATATATGCATCCAATGATCTATATCTTTTGATCTTTTACCTAGGTCATATCACATCTCTAGATTATCTTATTTCAGCACCATTATACCCAATAACATGTAAAGAGTTTGACACAAATTCCTCATGAATTAATTTTTATGCCATGCTTTATCCACTTTTACCCATGGGCGATTCAACCTTGATAATTTATACTTTATAAAAATTATGATTTCACCATTAGGATTCCCTAGTTTTTATTCCATGACCCGGAATTTGACATTACTTATCTTGACAACAAGTGTATGTACCAAGAAACATTAAGCTAGAAACTATCATGCCAATCAATTTGACATAATCATCGTGCTTTTTATTTATTACATATACATTAAACTCTTATTTATTACATATACATTAAACTATTGAGACACTCACCTGAGCTCACAATATTTAGGACATATCTAACCCAGTTTAAGTAGGATTAAAACTTACTATTCATGATTATTCAACCTCCCTTAAAAATATAAGTCCCAACATGTTATGACGATTTGATTTCCTTATTTTACAAGCAAGGTAGGAAAATTACCCAATGACAAACTACTTAGTACTTTCAAATGTATTACCAATCACAACCTTGCAACCTTTTATTTCATACTATCTTCCACATTACACTACCATCATCAAATTATAACTACATAATTCAACCACCAAACTATAATTAAGAAAGTCAATCACCTTATTTTATACATATGTTTTTACTTTTGAATATAAATTAATGCCATTACTAAGAATTTGCATAACACTTGAACATGTGTGATCTTAGCCAATGGTAAGATTATTAGGGTGCCACCACCAAGAAATCAGACTTAACCTCCATGTCCGTGAATTGTCATGGAAAACAAAATTACATAGGTTGATGTAGTGGATTTTAATGTCCCTTGAAAATTTAACATACTCATTATATTATTCTAAGTTTCTAAAAAATAATTCATAATTCATAAAATTTCATTAGAAATGCTGCCTTCGTGTCACAACTTCCATTTCAATTAACTTGGTTTTCAATTTTAAATTATTCAACCTTAAAATATAACTTGGTGGGAAAATATATAATTTAAATTTAAATTAAAAAAAATCCATACTTTGTAAAAAAAACTCTAGAACTCTATAGACTTATATATTAAATTAACTTGAAAAGGGTATGAAGCACTTTTAAGTTATATTTACTTGCAAAAAGCCCCAAAACACTTTTAATTTAATTAAATTTCAAAGAACTTACCCACTTTAAGTTGTTAAACTTAAAAACATAACTTAACATTCCCTTTAAAATTTATTCACTTAAAACATAACTTAACATCCTCCCTCTTTTAAATTCATTCGCTTAAAACATAACTAAACATATATCCATTTATTTACTTAAAACACAACTTAACATCCTCCCTCTTTTAAATTCATTCGCTTAAAACATAACTAAACATATATCCATTTTTGTAACTTAACATTTATACACTTATAGAACTCTATAAACTTATAAATTAAATTAACTTGCAAAGGGTATGAAACACTTTTAAGTTACATTTACTTGAAAAAGCCCCAAAGCACTTTTAATTTAATTTAATTTCAAAGAACTTACCCACTTTAAGTTGTTAAACTTAAAAACATAACTTAACATCCCCTTTAAAATTTATTTACTTAAAACACAACTTAACATCCTCCCTCTTTTAAATTCATTCGCTTAAAACATAACTAAACATATACCCATTTTTGTAACTTAACATTTATACACTTATAATTTAACGACTTAAACTTAACCTAACATTTACCTCTTTTTTTTTGTAAACTCAATATTGTAAATTAAGAATTACCCACTTCTTATTTATCAACTTAAACATAATTTAACATTTACCCCTTTTTAAATTCATAACTTCATGATCATGATTGAATAGCTTGCATATTTGAAAGAATGGATCTCGTGTGACAGGGACTAGGATCAATGGCTAGGGTACAATCCCTCAACCCTAATCCTACCTCGTATGGTTGATCTTACCTCTTCAGCCATCAATTCTTTTCTTTCCTTCTCTGTGGCAACTATTCTGAATGACCCTCCCCCCCTAATGATTATATTTCTTGCATGGTGGTGGATATTTCTGCTTCAACATGGTTTTTCTCCTTTGGTGCACCATGTACTCACGCGGAAGAAAGTCTTGGGCATTCTATGGGAACCAATATGGATAGTGGATGTAGATCCAATCCTCTTCCTTCTAATGGTAATCCTGGTAAAGATTCTTTTAGCGATATTGTGAAGAACATGTCATGTTTTTTGCATCTTTTGGTTCAAGTGGCTCTAGCCATAACTATTCCTATAGTGAGAGATGTTGCAATCTAGATGAACTTCTATGGTACCAATGGTATTGTTTGTCATTTCAACAATCTCTAACCTCCTCTAGTAGATCTATACAAATGGATTTCAAACTCCTGGGAATATCAGTTAAAAGAGGAGGCTTTTATATATGCTTGTGTAAAGGGTTTCTCCATTGTTGAGTTTGATCTTGCTAGAGATAGGGATTTGATTTTGAAATCTGGACCATGGTTCTAGTGAAATTTAAGACTACATATGAAACCATGGACTTTGTCCTTCAACCCATTGACAGATACCCTTTCTTTAACTCCTATGAGGGTTAGACTTCCAAAATTTTCCTTGCATTTTTAGGGTTCAGACTCTCTCTAAGCCATTGGCAAAGCCCTTGGGAGATACTATTACATAAGTTCTGAAACAAAGAAAAGAACAACCACTGCATCTGCCTTCATATATGTGGAAATGGACTTCAGCAAAGGGTTTATGGTAGCAATAATTATGAAAGGTGAAAAATACTCCTAGAGAAAAAATATTTATTATGAATGTATTTCATTTCATTGTAGAGCTTGCTTTGAAACATGGCATTTAGCAACAAATTGTACAAAACAACCAAGGAAATTTAAGAATCATAAGTGAAAACCCACTTTGTGGGTAAGATCCAAGTAAGAATATCAATTGATTACCAAGGAAGATTCACTTGAATAAGACCCTCCCATGTGTTGTGGTGAATTCCCTCAGTTAACATGTGAAATCCCCCTTGCATCGGGTTTCCTTCAATCCAAGACAGAAGGAAAACAAATGGACAGAACTTCATAATATCATACTTTTGATCTTGAGACATTCAAGAGAAGGGATTTTAGAGTGTCAAACCTTTGATCTTGGGAGAAGAGAAAAGTTTGTAGCATCATACCTATTGTATTGTGGCACGAAGGTGATGGAAAAAGGAGAGCATGGATGAAATCTAGCACAACATCACAAGGTTGTAATTTTTTCCATGTTTTCCATTATTAATATATATCTTGGCCTATTTCTCTTAATGTCTACATTGTTCATTTCATGGATTTTTATCTTTGTCTTGTTTAAGTCCTGCATAGATAAATATACTTTCATATAAAGATATATAGTAGAATATGAGGATTGTCTTACCTCTTGTAGGAGGTACCATGAAAAGGATGAGGATCCCCATGTAAGGGGGTTTCTTAATTAGCAAGCTCTGAAACTGTTGCCATAGGCACATACTCAACCTAGGGTCTGCTAAATCAAAGTGAACACACTACCAAAGTTCCTATAAGATAATAGAAAGCAAACACCTCCCTTATGATAGGGAGAAATGAAGTAAGGATGTTCCAGAGATGGGAGATGAGTCCATCAATGAAGAGACATAAGACAATTACCCACAACTACTTCATAATGGACTTCCAGATGTGTAAGTACTAGATGCAACCAAAGGCCCTCATAAGGAGCCAAAATCGTGTGTTACATGCCTATCTCATGTATTGACAGTACCATCACTGCAGTCACCTGAGAAGGTAACCTAGGAAAAAAAACTAGGGATACCACTTCGTGATTGGTGGTTGGGAGGAACAATCATGGGAGAGGAATTATGCAAATATGCAGGGAATGTAAGACAAATGTCTTATACCCGAAGAAACTTAAATAGTGGTGTCACCCTAAGGACTTGCCACTACTAAGATTACCCTCTTGACTCACATAACCCCACCAAGAGAGAGTGTCGAGGACCGGTCCAACCACTCTTCTCAACTTCTCCTACCACTTGAATCCTGTGTTAGAGGAGTTTTCCCAACAAAAAATTCATGTTACTAATGGATTTTTGCTCATTAGTGTTCTTAGTTTTGTTTTAGTGGCCTTGGAGAATTTACTCTCCACCCTACAACCAAGGCCCTACGACCTATACTTCTGATTGTTTTCTAATAAAGAAAAAATCTAGTTGATTTTAGATTAGGTACCTTGTTCCTTTTATGGTTGTTGTTACTCAAAAGGGTAAACAGAAGTGAACTATACGGTGTTATCACTTTGACTCCAAGAAGACTTCAAAAGAAAACATGCAGGTAATGCAATATTTAGTTTCGATGAAGCCTATATACAGAAAGGAGCAAGAGGTTTTAAGAAAAGAAACAAGTGTAACATTCAATGCAAGAAACATGAACTACTCTTTGAATGAAAAATGTGTTTGATATTTGAGTCAAAGAAACTATAGGATACACGATTCCCACTATTTTTTTAAAAAGCAATTTATTTCGCTTTAAAATGAAAGCTCAAACATGCTCCACCCACTAACTAGAATGCACGAATTTTCTTTTTGTTTGATTATAAATGCAATTAAATCAAATCAAATGCAAGTCCTTTCTGATTCCCTACTTTCAATTAAAATGAAATAATTCAATGCTAATACAAAGGAACACAGAGCAAAAAATATCCAAACAAAAAGTGCACTCAAAATGTTAACAAGAACTCAAAAAATGTAAATGCAGTAATGCTTCCAACACAAGTTCAAACAAGAACCCAAATATGTAAAAAGAGAAGAGATATCACTTTTTGAAAACCTAAAAAACAAGGATGAATAATCAATGCAAAGTTGCAACAAGGCCAAAGAGTTTAGGAATTCCCTCAAGGGATCAAGATTTTTCCCAAAAGAACAAAGCAAGAAACTCAAAAAACAAGTCTTCATGCAACCTATACAATTTCCAAATTAATGAAAAGCACTCCAAAATCGACAAGTGAAACACTCAGACATTATTGTAATGGAAATGAAAGTAGTTTGAAAACTTGCAAATAACAGAGAACAAATTGTTGACAATAAAGATCGTGCCAAAGAATCAAGTTAACTTTGTACAACTATGAACCTTTCACAAGTTAATAAAATATTATAATTCAAAAGAGGTAAAAAAGAGTGATAAACACAATTTTTTCAATGAAACAAAGTCATAACCAATCACAAATGACTCTGAGGTAAAACTCTGAATCAAGAATCCGAGAAGAAAGAGGAAAAATGAGCTTAAAAATAACTTAGGAAGGAGATCAATGATCCTGTAATAAGGAAAACAGGGCATTGAACATAGTTCAACGCTTCCTAAAATACTGACAGGGAGCATTGATTTTTCAACGCTCTGCAGGCTACTATAGGGCAATGTTGAAGCCCAGAAGTGGTTGAAAAAGAAAAAAAAATTGCCTAGATTCAACAAAGATCAAGCTACTAAATTTGTACACTTACCACTGAAAATGAGGGAAAATGAAGAGTTCAAATAACAAGAAAATAACTAAAAATGTCAAGCAAGAAAAAAAATTCAAGACAACTAGAAATTGAGGAAAACATCAAAGTTCTTCCCCAGTGGAGTGACCATTTTGTTGTTGTGGTGAATTCCCCCTGTGGACAAGTGAAATCCCCCTTGGATAGGGTTGTCTTTGATCCAAGACAGAAGGAAAAAAATTGGACACTAACTTCCCCTTAAGACTAATTTATATGTTCATTAATGAAATCAAAAGAGAGAGAGAAAGAAGAAAAGCACTACTTCTTGTGCACTAAAATCTGACGTCGCTACGTCGGTTTGTCGACGCAATTTCGTCAGCCCTCTGAAAAAACCTAGTTATTAGTTTCATCAGTGTATTCATGTTGGCTATCTGACAAACATACAGACGTCGTATATCTGACAACTTGTCATCGACTATACCAACAATCCTAAGGGCCAAAAACTCGTTGAAATTATACATTGTTTCTGATAGCTATGTGTCGGGATTCTGACGTAAAGATAAGTTGAATATCCTACGTCCATATGGTTATTACTGTCGGACACGTTGTCTCATATCCGACAACTGTGCTTGTTGAAATTCTGACGAGGAAACAATACCTCCGACGGGGGTTCCATGCTTTCAATGGTTAGTACTATCGGCGTTAGGCCATCAGATATCCGATGACCACTTTCAACGAATATCTGACTGTTTTATAGTACCTTCGACGAAGGTCCCTACCTCCGGCAGTCATTACTTTCAGTCAGGCCTTCATCTTTTCGACGACTGCCTTCAGTGAATATCCGATGGTTTTATAGTACCTCCGATGGGGGTGCCATACCTCCAACGGTTAGTAATATCGGTTTTATTTTCTGAATATCCGACAACACTGTGTATATTAAAATAATAATAATAATATTTCATTACTATTTCTTTGTCACCCATTCATTGTGACAAAGAAATAGTGAAAAAGTAAATTGTTTTGTGAAGCCTTGAACTTTCCCAATTTTAACATTAGAAACCCCTCAACAATTCTTCCTCTATTTCACAGTATAAATTTCCATGTCATAAACTAACTACAAACATGTTAGAGATAAACCAACAAACTTATAGGAGTAAGTGAAAAGGCAACATTGTTTTAGGCATCATGCTTGTATAGAGAACTTCTTGGGAACCCATACAATAATTAAAACCAAAATGAAATGCAACTAGAGTAAATTTTATTTTAAAAAGTAAAGGGTGTTTAAGTGGGGAATGCATATATAATGTTTCAAACAAGTAGAAATAAAATAAGTAGTCTTATAAAACTAAAACAATAAC
>ML780471.1:311564-335721 GCA_009831015.1 Picea engelmannii
GTGATGAGTGTATTATAATTCAAAGTGAATACAAAATAAATTATTTCAATAATAAATTTAATGGAGAAAGTAGAAGTGGACCCAACCCTAAAATAAGGAAAGTGGGTCAAGTGACCTAGAAGATGTTTTTAAGGAAGCTACTTGGAGAGTGTAAATAAGAGGCAAGGCTCTCTCATTTGAATCACACTTGAGTATATTGAATATCTATATATGTCTGAGGTAACCAATGATATCTAAACCGGAACTCTGAGTGAAGGTGAAGAAAACAATGATACTTTGTTTCTATAATACTTTGTTTCTATAATGATACTTTGTTTCTATAATGATTCAGACCATGAAATTTCTATGCCAGTGAGAAAAAATATCCAAGTATCTATGGAAAAAATTTCACCTTGTGGGTCATAGTATTTTTGGAGTTACACTCCGTGGAAAATAGGGTTTGTGGCCAGTCCTGAAACTAGTCAAAATTAGGTGTTTCAGGTAAAAACATCATAACTTCTTCATAACAAATTAAAATTTAGTGATACCAAATGTGTTGGTTAGGAAATATTATTTAGTATGCTGTGTAATAGTTTCAAATAATTTCATCAAATATTTTGTGTGGGGCACGCTCTACAAGTTCGCTCTCTAGAATAAGCCAGAATTCATCAAGGTATGCCATTTTTGCTATAACTCCTTTTTTGAGAGGTTCCAAGTAGTGACACTTGGAGGAATTTCATTAAACACACTAAATAACATTGTGTATTAGTTTCATATTTTTATACATTACAGGTTCAAAGTTATGATTACTTCAAGTTAGGGTTGTTGACTAATCCAAAACTAGGCATGTGAGACTAAAGAAAAGTTTGATGAAAATACTAGTCTCTTGTTCTTAAAGTTAAGGAAGGTTTGCAGGAATGTGAAAATATACATTAGGTCCATTACAGAGCTACAAATCATATTTGGATGATGAAATTGATGAGGGATTTTGGTTGTGGTACATGTTGAGTACACGGTTGAGACAAGTAGTTGATGATTTGGCGCACATACATGAGGTGTATAGTTGATGATGTTGGTACATATTGATGAGTCATAGTTGACGAGTAGTTGAAACATTATCGGTACATACTTGGTACATGGTTGGATGCATTTTTTTATGGTACAATTTGATTACAGGTTGGTGCATGGTTGATTCACTTGTTTATGGTACAGGTTGATTACAGGTTGAGGTACAGGTTGATGCATGGTTGATGCATGGTTCAGATTTATTGGTACAGGTTTATAGCAGTATATCTCACAGTGATAGTGTGAAAGTGGTTCCATCATTCTACTTCTACTTCAGGGTGGTAGGACGGTGCAAGGACAGGTGGTTGTAGCCACCTTCTGGTTGTAGCCGAAGAACATTAGGGGTTATAGCCTCCTTCTGGTTGTAGCTAGAGAATTGGGGAGTTGGAGCTTCCCTCAGGTTATAGTCTGAGAAACTAGGGGGTTGGAGCCTCCTTCCAGTTACAACTGGATAACAAAGGAAGTTGGTGCTTCCAATGAATTTAATTCTTCAAGACATATAAGAAAAAACATTGTGTGGTTTTCTCCCGATTTGGGTTTCCATGTAAAACACTGGTGTACTCTGTATGTGTGCGATTGTTTATTTCTTACTGCTCATTATTGGATAATAATTCTACATTGATATAAGATTTGAAGAAAAAAGATTATAATTATGTTATTACTGATTCACCCCCCTCTCAGTAATCCAACAAATAATTGTTTGGGCACTCAAGCCTCTCAGCATTGTAACAATACATTATTTAAAATGGGGGTTCAAAAATTGTGGTGTTACATCCCCTCCCCCTTATTTTGGCACTGTCCCCAGTGAATATACAAAATAGAGATCAAAAGTAGGCAATGCAAGCATGTATGAAACTGGCCCTATTTTGTCCAATATTTCAAATGGACCACAGAATCTGGCTGCCAGCTTTATACAACTACCCAATTTCAAAGAGCTTTTCTTGGGCTTTACTTTCAAAAGTACATGCTCCCCTACTTTAAATTCTCTAGCTGTCTTGTTCCTGTTGCATAGACTTTCTGTCTATCCTGAGCTGCCTTTAAGTTCTACTTGATCTTGACCACCTAATCTTCCATCTCCTTGAGCAACTCCGGCCCAAGTACCACTCTATCTACTGGGTTGTCCCAACTTACTGGAGTATCACATTTCCTACAGTACAAGGCTTCAAATGGGATCATTCTTAATGAAGATTGATACCCATTATTATATACAAACTCAACCAAGTGTAAGTAATCTTCCCACTTAGATTGCTTATCCATCACATACATTCTCAACATGTCTTCAATTATTCGATTGACTCTCTATGTTTTCCCATCTCTCTGGGGATGATATGTGGTGATAAAGTTTAGATTTGTGCCAAATCCTTTAAACAACCCCCTCCATAAATTGGAGGTAAAATTTTTATCTCTTTCCAAGACAATTGTCCTAGGTATCCCATGCAACCTAGCAATTTCCTTCATGAAAATTTTTGCAATATTATTCGTTGTATGTGTTGTCTTCACAGGCACAAAATGAGAAACCTTTGTTAATTTTTCAACCACCACCATGATTGAATAATGTTTCTTATTCATTCTGGGTAATCCTGTGATGAAATCCATGGTGATCACTTCCCATTTCTTCTTTGGGTTTGGCAATGGATGCAGCAAACCTGATGGGTGCCTATGCTCAACCTTCACCCTTTGACATTCCATACATCGAGCGATGTAATTAGAAACATCATTCTTCATTCCCAACCAAAAGAACTGGCTTCTTACTGCTGTAGTTGTTTTCTGGTAACCAGAATGTCCAACATAAGGAACATCATGAATTTCCTTCAGTACCAAATTCCTCAATCCTCTGGAACTAGGAACATAGATTCTATTTTTATGCATGAGTAATCTGTCTTCCTTTATCTCATACTCCTTTATTTTTTGTTGTACATCTCCTTGTTGTAATTTTTCCTTTACCTGTAAGTAATGCTGGTATGTAACAAGACCATCTAAAATTATTCTCTTCAAGTCTGATTGATGCATACTGACAACAGTAGCATGCATGATATGCACTCTTCTACTAAGTGCATCTGCAACTTTATTCTCCTTTCCCTTGATATGTTTGATATTGAAGTGATATTCACTTAAAAATTCCAGCCATCTTGTTTGCCTGGCATTCAAGGTCGGTTGTTAAAAAAGATGCTTCAGGCCAATGTGGTATGTCCTTAATTCGAATTTCTTCCCCATGAGATAATGCCTCCACATCCTCAAGGCATGAACAATGGAAAAAGTTCCAAGTCATGGGTAGCATAGTTCCTCTCATGTTCCTTAAGATTTCTGGACTCATATACAATGACATGTCCATTTTGTGTGAGGACTCCCCCAAGTCCTTCCTTACATGCGTTTGTACATACCACAAAACTTTCATTTGGGTCAACAATCTTTAACACAGGTGCACTAGTACGTAATTCCTTCAACATATTAAAATTATTTTCACACTTGAGTGTCCATTCAAATTTAGTTCCCTTCTTTTGCAAAGAAGTGATGGGATGAGAAATCTTAGAGAACCCTACTATGGAACTTTTGTAGTAGCCAACTAATCCCATAAAATATCTGACATCTAACACATTTTTGGGTGTTGGCCATCCTCTGATAGCTTCGATCTTCTCTTGATATATTGCTATGCCCTGCTCTTAAATAATGTGTCCCAAGTAATGTATCTGCTTTTAATAAAAAGAACACTTACTCAAATTGGCATACAGATGATGTTCTCTTAGTACTTGCAATACCAATCTTAAGTGATGTTCATGCTCCTCTTCAGACTGAGAATAGATAAGTATGTCATCTAGGAACAATATGACAAACTTATCCAAATAATTCTAAATATGCCATTCATTAAGCACATGAATACAACTGGTGCATTGGTCAGTCCAAATGGAACCACTACAAATTCACAATGCCCATACCTGGTCCTAAAGGATGTTTTATGAATGTCTTCTTCATTGATTCTTACCTAATGGTATCCTGCCCTCAGGTCAATTTTTTGAAAATATATTTTCTCCTCTTAGTTGATTAAAGAGATCATCAATTCGGGGTAGAGGATACTTCTTCTTTATAGTTTACTTGTTCAGATGTCGAAAGTCAATACATAGCCTCAAGGTTCCATCCTTCTTTTTGACAAAAAGTACTGGTGCTCCCCAAGGTGAAACACTTGGACGTATGTACCCTTTGTTCAACAATTTCTCCAACTGCATTTGTAATTATTTTAACTCTGGAGTGCTCATTCTGTAAGGTGTTTTTGACACCAGGGCAGCTCTTGGCACTAAATCAATTGAGAAATATATCTCCCTTCTTGGTGGAAATCTAGGTATTTATTGGAATACATCTTCAAATTCCTGTAGTACAGAGAAATATTCGAGGCTTGGCTCCTCTGTATTATATGGCTCTTCCACATGAGATGCATACAATTGACACCCTTTTCTAAAACATCTTTTTAGTTGTAAGGATGAAATATCCCTTATAGAGATGGGTCTTGGAACTCCTTTCACAGTGCTCTATTTTCCATTTCCATCAAGACATGTAAATGTTTTGTTATGACAATCTAGGACAGCATGATGCTTGTCCAACAAATATATTCCAATCATAATATCATAGGACCCCAATGGTATGCTATTTAGATCAATATTAGTATTCACACCATTAACACTTATGGAGCAACTTCTGACGATGTCATGGATTCTTCTTTTGGTTCCAGTAGCTAACTGAACCAAACTTGATTTTCCAAGTTTACTTTTCTCCAAATGCAATCTATCCACTATCTTAAGATCAATGTAGCAATGACTTGCTTCTGAATCAAACAAAATAGAAATAGGTTGATTTATGATCTTACCTTCCACCTCGATCATATTGGACTGGTGCTCTGCTTGTCGATCATTTAAAGATGCATAGATTCTTCCCATATCTTCGACTGTTGTAGCCTCTTGGATGTTGTGCATAGTATTCACTCTGTCCTTTCTATGTGGGAAATCCTTGTATAGGTGATCTTCCTTGCATCCCCATCATTGGATTGGGGGTCTTCCCCTTTTCCCCAAGGAATCTTCTTTCTTGAAATCTACCTTAGCATACTGATCTTGATGATTTCTATTAGGCTCATTCCTATTGAAGGGAGGTTTGAATCCTTTCCTCCTTTGATCATACTTTGCATTTTTCTTGTTCTTCCAAGATTTCTGCAGAGATTCTCTTCCCTAGCCTTGCTCATACAGGTATTTATCCTTCCTGATGGCTTCAGTCAAGGTCATGGGTTCATCATACTTGATCTTTTCCTTATAAAAGACTAGAAGTCCACTTAGAAATCTATATATTTTCAATTTCTCATCACCAATGAACCTAACATACTTTAACAATCCCAAGAAATTCTTCTCGTACTCTTCCATAGTCATGCTTCCCAACCTGAGTTCAAGGAAATCCCGCGTTTTCTTGTCATAGAAATGCTCTTAGAGGTACTCCTTCTGGAAGTACTTCTTGAACTTCTTCCAAGTGATCCTACTTTCATTAACATGTTCCACTTGCTTCAGTTGGTCCCACCAAACTACATCTTTCCAGTGTAAATGGTAGGTGGCAATCATGGCTTCCAGGTTGGATGAATAGTTATTCAACTGATTCAACTGAAAATATCTCCTGAGCCCAAGAAACCTTGTTTCAACATCATCTTCCCTTTCTCTTTCACCCTCAAAGGAAGGTGTCTTGAGCTTCCTCAACTCTCCTTGAAAACTATCTACCTCTTGTTTCCTTCTTTGGTGTCTGATAGGAGACACCTCTGGACTGCTTATAGGATCTTTTGATGCATAAAACTTTCCTTCTGAGTAAGGAGGTGAGTGGTGTCCATGAGCGCTGCTAGCACTTATGGAATAACCAACTCTTCCACGATCATCCCTTCTTTCATGGAACCTGCTGTCTTCCTCTTGTCTTGAGTTGGATCCCTTCTTCGTTTATCTCTGCAACTAATTTAAGCTCTGCAACACTCGAGTATTTATCTGGCTTTTCTCTCTCATCAGTCTCTCATTGTCTGCTTTGTCTCTCTACACTTCCATCTCCAGGCTTCTTACCATTTCTATT
Source organism: Picea engelmannii (assembly GCA_009831015.1). NCBI lineage: Eukaryota > Viridiplantae > Streptophyta > Pinopsida > Pinales > Pinaceae > Picea > Picea engelmannii. The sequence continues at coordinate 317,691 of ML780471.1, forward strand.
AATGTTTCCTGTTCTTCTTTTTCCTTGCACCCATTAGACTCTGTCTCAACATTACCAACTCTAGTATTCTGGCCTTCGCCCTCCTTATCATGACTGGAGGCTCCCTCACCTTATTCCATTTCCTCAATACACATCTTGAGCTGATGTGCTTAAGACCCTTAATTTTGCAAAATGTGCAAGAAACCATTTTGTTAGAATTACGCATATGATAAACAAAATTTCCAACAATGTTATAGCTCCTTTTACTTCTTAGTACAAACCCCCTTCTCTCCTAAGGCTGTGCAACCTACCGGTCAAGGGTCTTCAATCCCAAGCCAAATTGGCTCTCTGAAACCTTGATGGTTTCATTCTGTATCTAAACACAGGCCCTTCTGGCATAGGTCTGATGGCCCCCGCGACCTTCTCCTTCGCGCTTGCGAAAATATCAGAGTTGGCACTAGCTCCTTTTCTTTCTTGGCCCCTCCTTAGATGTGACCTTAGGCGGTGACCTCACATAGACATGTGATTGTAGCCACGCTCAAAGGTGGTTTGGAAACAAACTACTTTTCACCCCGCAATTCACCCCAAGTCACCATGTGTCTTTTTTCCAAAACTGTAGTCTCGATTAAGGCCTGCCCTCAACTTCATAAAGCTCGAGCACCTCCTATCCCCGCAATGCGAGGTCAACATTGATCTCATGATATTGATGGTGATTATAAACATATGACCAAGATCTACCTCTTGGGAACCAACAGTTTCGATTTACCTCTCCCGGATCGACGGGTGTGGTCGTTTCAGAATTCCAGAATTCATAATTCTCAAGTCTCAAACTTTACTTCCCTCGAAATAAATGAGATTCTACCACACGTCCTTTTGAATCGGATGATTGGGAATTAATTCAGACAATCTGACGATCACCATTTACTTCGGGTCCTTACCCGAAATCCACAGCTTCACGCCACCTATTCTCCTGATCTCATGGTTCAGGTCTACCTCAAATGATCCGACGATCGATGGTTACTTCATGTCTTCGACTCTTCGGGCTTCGGGAGTTTCAAATCTCAGAGCAATTTCTCTAGAGTCCACGATCTTTCACCACATAGAAAAAGTACTCTAAGCAGACACATGGTCCAACCAGGTGGGTGACATGTGTCACGTCCTAGCTGACATTTCAAACCTCCACATGCTCAAAAATTACTGACACATGGTGCACATCCCATGTGTCCATGTCATCTGAGGTGATGTCCACAATCCACGTCACTTCAAAAAATTTTGGGATCCACATCACCTCTAGGTGATGTCATTGTGCCCCACCACTTCAGATCTTCGGGCTTCAGAACTTTGGGAGTTTCCATATGAGCACACATCCAATTCTCCCAAATTGGCCAATATGTTTCCATGTGTCTCCTTTATCGGACGACCCGTATTAACCCCTGACTTCGAGACTTCGGGAGACTCAAACCTCAACTTTTTCCAATTTTTTTTTATCCAAAGATCGTGATCCACTGACGCGTGTCTCCCATGGGTCGACGACTACGATTTCTTCGAGTCTTTGGATTTGGGAAATCCCAACTTTCAACCTTCGATTCCCCCCTAAGTGCGTGGATTTCTTCTGCGTGTCCTCCTGGATCGGATGACTGAGATTCACTTCGACTCTCTGGGCTTCAAAACTATCAATTCTCAAATTCTCCTTGCTCGCTCTTTCCCAAAGTGCTTTCACTCAAAGCACTTCATCGATTGACGCGTGTCCTTCTATGGATCGATGGTTCCCAACTACTTTGACTCTTCAAGGTTCATCACTCGAGTACTAACATGTCACATCACTGCATACCTTTCAATTTGCGGGGGCATGCATTGGTGGTTTGGAGTAACCCACTTTTCACCCCGCAATTCTCCTGATGTTGACACGTAACCCCTTGGTGAAACTGTGGTTTGGATTGTGGGACTGGCTTGGGAAATTATATCCCATGCAACCTGGTTCCCTGCAATGACTCATGTCTATTGATCTCAGTCTCCAATGGGATCTAACGGTTTTGACCTTAACCCTTTCTTCCTTGACATCGAATGACCCCTGTTCATCGGTCCTCTGATCCAATGATCTCGGATCTCTCCTGATGCTATAGTGGTGATCGCTCCTGAATTCGAAGGGGATGGTCATGATCCTTCGAACCCTTACAAAGGATCTATGAATTTCTAACTCCTGTGTAGATTCTGCAATGCCATTCCTCCTGAGATTTTCAATTTCATGGTCAGAGTTCGATCTCGACCCCGAGACTCTAACCAACAAACCTGACCCATACTGGCCCAGTGTTTCAACTAGAATCTATGATACCATTCTGTAACATCCCAAGCCACCCACAGGCTAGGGCATTCTAAATTCAAGCCCGCCCTTGGACTTCTTCCTCTTAGCAATACCTTTTAAAATTCAAGAATGCATAAAAGAAAAGACTTTAATGACATGCACAATAGAAAAAAACAAGCATGCATAGTCTAAAGATTCAATTAAATGATAATTAAATATACAACGAAAATACATTCATATACATGTAAATGATACCATAACAGAGAGCACTTATCTTTATGAAAGATGCCACCAACTGGTTGCATACCAAGGAAATTCCACCCAACTGTAGAAACCACTCCTCCAAATATCAATAGCAGTGTCACCCTCGAGCCAGGGCTATAAATCCACAAGGATGGTTCCAGAGTGTACTTGGGTTCCAAAACTAGTCAGCTCTTAATCTCTCACAGGTTTCCCAACACCCACAACAATCCAAGTACCCAACTCTCTTCTACCTAGACTGTACCACCCAAGAGAATGGACCTCCACCCTTCTCTGCCACACAATCCCTCATGAAGTCCTTCTCCTTTATTTTCTAGGCCTCTAGCACAGCTGATCTAGAATCCCAATGTTGGAACTCTCAGGACTCGCAGTTATGAGAAAAATAGGGCATAGACCAATGCATCGCAGACATGCAGGCCTCAAGTCATGGCTAGATCACACCAGAGACCATTACAGCCAACTATCTCATGGCTAATTCTTCAGCAGTTCGATTCCCTTTCCAAAGCCAAGACGCGGATGGGGATGGATCAATGAATGGGTAAGGGAGTGCATGAAAGTGTGTGAGAGAAATGAGTGAACGTAGAGGAAATCAATGACCAAGCCATCAGTCGAACCCCCCCATCAAGCCAAATTAAGTAACTTCACGGGGAATCAAGAACCTCCTAGCCTTGCCCAAGAAGCTCATGTAACCGATCCCCCTTCCTTAGATAAAAAGGGTAATTATAATAGGAATAAACACTTAGACCTTCAATCCCCCTCTCTTGTGGAATCATAGCCCCCTATAACTCTAGTCCTTGTCCATCTAGCAGCCATCCAGTTATCTATTATTAATAATGATAAAAGCATTACATGTCTTGGGAATACTAGCCCATTAATAATTGTTTGGGCACTCAGACCTCTTAGCATTGTAGCAATACATTATTTAAAATGGGGGTTCAAAACTTGGGGTGTTACAGTCCAGGTACCTAGCCGACAGGCATTTCGACTAAAGAATGGGAGAAAATCGAAAGAGAAATAAGTAGTACAATACAAATGTGTCTTGCAGATTCAGTGTTGTTGAATGTCTCGGGTGAATATTCAACCAAGAAACTGTGGGACAAGATGGGAAGCTTATACCGGTCGAAATATATGATAAATAAGTTGTTTCACATAAACAAATTGTATCTTTTGAGGATGAGTGATGGAAGTTCGATGACTGAGCATTTAAATGCATTTAACACCATGTTAATCCAATTATCATCTATGGATATAAATATCATTGATGAGGAGAAATGTATTAGCCTATTATGTTATTTTCCAAACTCCTAGGATATCTTAGTCATGGATATTGGGAGTAACACAACCACACTAGCGCTAGAGGATGTAGTGACTTCTCTACTGTCGGAATAAATGAGAAGGAAGAACATGGAAGGATCGACCAAATATGATCTGGTAGTGAGAGTTCGACTAATAGATAGAGATAAAGGAAAATTCTATGGTAGAAAGTATAACTTGAAGGCTAGATCTAAATCCCCTATTTATTCGACACGAAGATGTTGGAAATGTGGTAAATATGGACATTATAAAAATGATTGTAACTCAAAGGAAACATAAGGAAGTGCTGGATCCGATGAGAAGTAGTCAACTGAGAGAAAGACGACCTCAGAAAAGGGAGGTGATGTGTACCTGGTGTCGACCAATACACAATTGGATCAAGATGTTTGGTTGATCGACTCAGGAGTATCCTATCATATGACACCACATAAAGAATGGTTATGTGAATATGAACAATATGATGGGGTTGATGTGTTCTTGGGGAACGAGTTGAAAAATAGAATTGTCGGACGAGGAAGTGTTAGGGTATTTAGACACTTAGGAGTTAGTTAAGTTCTACTTGGTCTAATGTGTCATTAGGTAAAAGTGTGTTTCTTAGTGTGCTTTTTTAGTATGCATTAATATGCATTTGTAGTTAGGAAATTCGACGGTCACGATATGTTCCCGACATAGAGTGATCTGAAGATTCATATTCTCATCGATATTAATGACCATTGATCTGTGGATTAACACCTAATTGGTCCATGATCTCTATTTAAAGAGCACGGAGGGTCATTTTCCGATGATCGATTGTGAGAAAATCTCTTGTAAAATCTATCTGTAATCTTTTTCTTTTGCATTAATAAACTGCTCCAAGTGGTCGCTTTGGTTGGGGCCGTGGATGTTTCCCTGTAGGGGTTTTACAATGTCAAAACATTAGTGTGTTGATATTTGATATGGTTGTGTGAGTGGTTACTGAAGGTTTTCATCCTCTGTTGGAATATCTGTGTTGTTGAACATGGTATCAGAGTATGTTTGAAGACCTGCTCCTGTTGTATATAGAGATCATGAAGTCGAGCTGCCTCATCTCTATTTTATGCCGTTTCCATACATTTTTGTTCTACGAGGAATGCTCCATTGCATCTGGAGCACTCGATTGAGTCGGGAACATTTTTTTTTTCACTCGAAAAGGTTTCCGTTTGCCCAAGATATGGCCATTTCAGCTAGATCTGGAGCTATAAAGACTGAATATGCCTTTTAAAATTTTTTCCAGAGTATTGTTTCATTTTTATTTCAGTTTTATATTGTCTGTTTCCAGGTTTCTACTCTTTTAGCTCTGCATGTGATCTTTTCCGCGATCTCGGAAAATAAAAAAACATATAGGAAAATGTGTATTTTCTGAGTAAGCTAACCGAGATCTAACCCTTGTTTTCACTGAGAAGCGAATTTTTTTTCTTGTGTGAAAATATATTTTTATGACCACGTTTTCCAAGGTCGTCTTCATCATCATCATCATCAACAACAACAACAAACCCAATCCTCTTGATAAACAATATAATATGTTTTGCTAGCCCACTTGGTTAAAAGTTGTCTTATTAAGTAAGAGGTCTTGAGTTCAAGTCTTTATTTTTGTTACTAATAAAAAAAAAATTCATGCTCCATTGTAAAGTGTATTTCACTTCAAGTATAAAAGTGGATAACTATAAGTAGCTTTAATATTTTATTTTATTTTAGAGTTATTTATTTTGCATGCAACTTTCTTTTATAAAGTAACTTCATTGTAAAATTGATCTTCACTTCTTGTTATAAAAGTGGGTCACTTCTTAAATCAACTTACACCACCACATGGTCCTTTGTAAAAAGGGAATAACTTTCACATCCGAAGTCCGTTTTCAGTGCCGTTTTTTTTTAAACGCCTAATTTTTTGAGATATTTCATTCCAGATTATTAGTTTTAGTTTTTAAATCCATATTATCTAAATATTTAATATGACTTCTTCCAGTAATCTTTTTCTTACGAACACCAACTACTTCCAATGGAAATCCCATATGGAGGATTTATTAAGAAGTAAAGACTTGTATCGGACTACCTTGTGAAAGGAAAATGAACCCACTGATGCTGATAATAAATTCAAATGGAATAATAGGATTGAAAAAGCATGTGGACCGATCAAAATGTCCATCTCTCCTGATTTAAGGTTCCACCTTAAAGAAATTGATGACCCCGATGAATCTTGAGAAAAACTTGAATCTGTGTTTGGTAAACAAAATATTATTCGAGCACAACAGTTGGAAAATCAAATAATGACTTGAAGTCCACGTGATTTTTCTTTCATTTAAGACTATCTATCTAAGTTTAAAACACTCATAATTTTATGTGAATAAATGTGAGATAAAGATGGAGGAAGAGCGTTGCATCTATATTATTATTTCTAAGCTAGGTAGTGCATATTCTGTGTTTGTATATACCTTTTATCACATGAGAGAGGCTCTAGGGAAAGCTTATCAAAAACCCTCTCTTGAGTCCTTTTGTGATGCTTTTATTAGAGAGAAATATAGGCTTGTACAACTTGGAGTGATCAACACTATAGGTACCTTCAACAAATCCTTAGTTTCCCATCAGAAAGATAAACCCAAGAATCCCAAGAAGCAACATCATCACCACAACAACAAACAACATTAGTGTCCCAAACCCTCTCAGACAACTTCAACTCCTAATGGTGACAAACGAGAAAAATCTAAAAATAAGAAGACTGACATACATTGCAACTTTTGTGATAAAGATGGTCATGATGAGTCCAAATGTTTTAAGAAGATAGAAGCTTTAGAAGCAACGATGAAGAAGCACAACATCAATATTGATTCTACTTCTTCTTCTTCTTCTCATGGACACACAATTTCTTCTTCTGGTTTCTCCTTCAATGCAACTTCTACTTCTTCTTGTGATGAGTGGCTTATTGATTCTAGAGCATATTATCATATGGCTAAGGATAAAGACATATTTTCTTCTCTGAATGAAGGTAACACCAAGAAAATATTTGTTGGTGATGATAGATCTCTTAGTGTTGTAGGATCCAGAACAGTTCAAGTAGATAATGGCCATTTCAATGATGTATTATGTGTTCCAATTCTTTCTTGTAACCTTCTATCAGTATATCAAATCACTCATTCAGGTGAAGGTAAAACCGTTGAGTTTTCACCTCACCAAGTTGTAATCAAGGATCTAAAATATCCTAAGCATGTTCTTGCAACTGGAATTGTTGATGATATTACCAGGTTGTACAAGTTTGAAAACTTTGGGTCATCATCTTTTCCATCAGTTTTTGTTACTCATAGTGATGACTTGAGAAAACTTTAGCATGAATGTTTTGGTCATCTAAACTATTGTTGATTGCAACAACTATTTAATCAACATATGGTAACTAGTCTTCCTCTTGTTTTATGTAGAGATGGTATTTGTACCGATTGTGTTCTTGGAAAACATCATCAAGACAGTTTTTTACAAATGTTCCTCTTGGCACGCCTCAGGCCATATGCATCTCATTCATAGTGATTTGTGTGGTCCACTTTCTTCTCCTTCTTTTTCTGGGTGCAATTATTTCTTAAATTTCATGGATGGATTTTCCAGACGTACTTGGGTTTACTTATTAAAACTTAAGAGTGAAGTTTTTGAAAAGTTTTTGGCCTACAAGACCCTTGTAGAAAAGAAATATGGACATCAAATTCAAAGGTTAAGAACAAATAATGGAGGTGAATATGTGAACAATAATTTTACAAGTTACTGAACTACACAGGGCATCCAAATGCAACACATTGTTCCATATACACCACAACAAAATGGTGTTATTGAGAGAAATAACCGCACATTAAAATAAATGGCTAATTGTATGATCCAATATAAGGGATTAAGTCTAAAGTATTGGGCGAAAGCCATCAAATGTGCAAATTACATAGTAAATTGCACTCCCATAAAGGCTCTTAAAAATATAACACTGGAAGAAGCTTGGACTAAAATTAAACTATATGTAAGTCACTTCCATGTATTTGAAAGTATAGCATGGGATCACATTCCTTATGAGAAAAGGAAAGCATGGTCTCTTAAAAGTGAGAAGTGTATATTTGTTGGTTATTATGAAGATGTCAAAGGTTATAGACTTCTTCAACCACATTGTAATGAAATTATTATAAGAAGAGATGTTAAATTTGATGAAAATCTCTTGGTCTGTGAGCCTAATTCAACAAGTGTGACTTCTTCGGTCTGTGAGACATATTTGGCATTTGTGCCTTCTTTGGCCCACGATCCATCTTCGGCATTTGTGCCTTCTTTGGCCTATGAGACATCTTCGATGTTTGTGCCTTCTTCTGTTCCTATTCTGGTTTCTTCTTCAGATGATGACAATGAGGATGAAAATCCACCTCCACCTGCTCACCTTCCTCTAGATGAGTCCTTTGAACCTAAACCAACACCAACTCCACTGCTTCCTAGACGGGTTCGTTCAACACGTGAAGCATCTAGTGATCTTGTCGAGGATCCTTCAGATCGGTGTCATACACGTTCACAGTTCCAATGAGCCTCTTCTCTTTTGGCTCAAGTTTTAGAGACTCATGATCCAGAGACATTTGTATAAGCTTCAAGTCATCCATATTGGGATACAAAAATGAATGAAGAGTATCATTCTTTAATGGAAAACAATACTTGGGATCTTGTATCTCTTCCAAAAGGAAGAAAACTTGTCAGATGTAAATGGGTCTACAGAACTAAGTATGCATTAGATGGAAGTGTTGAAAGACATAAGGCTCAGTTAGTTGCCAAAGGATTTTCCCAAATTGAAGGAATTGACTATAATGAAACCTTTACCCCTGTAGACAAAATGAATTCCATCCACCTTGTTCTTGCCCTTGCTACCCCACATAAATGGGAGGTCCATCATATGGATGTTAAATCTGCCTTCTTGCATGGAGATTAGTAATAAGAAATCTACATGGAACAAACTCTTGGCTATGTCTAGAATGACTCTAGCCTTGTTTGTCACCTTAATAAATCTCTTTAAGGTCTTAAGAAAGCTCCTCGAGCTTGGTATGCCAAAATGGATAGCTTTCTTATTGACACTGGATTCTCTAGATGTCATTCTGATCCTAATGTCTATACCAAGAAAGTAGGAAGCCATATCATAATCCTTGTCATTTATGTTGATGACCTTATCCTTACTCGTAGTGACTCAAAAATTTTAAACCATGTGAAAACCAACCATAAGAAGAAATTTAAAATGACATACTTACGATTTTTTCACTATTTCCTTGGTCTCCAAGTTTTGTAAACCAATGAAGAAATTTTTCTTTCCCAGTCTAAGTATTCTTGTGACCTTCTTCGTCACTTTCACATGGAATATTGTAAACCAACCCCTTCTCCCTTATAGTATGGAGTCAATCTTGCTGCCACCTACATATTGCTGCCACCAATCTTGCTGCCACCTACATCTTGGAGTTAATTATTTGCGGGTATTCTACTTGATCTTGACCACCTGGTATTCCATGTGCTTGAGCAACTCTGGTCCAAGTACCACTCTATTTGCTGGGTTGTCCCAATTTACTAGAGTATCACATTACCTACCATACAAGGATTCAAACGGGCGCATTCTTAATGAAGCTTGATACCCATTATTATATGAAAAATCAACCAAGTATAAGTAATCTTCCCACTTAGATGGCTTATCCATCACATACATTCTCAACATATCTTCAATTATTCGATTGACTCTCTCTATTTTCCCATCTGTATGGGGATTATATGTTGTGCTAAAGTTTAGATTCGTGCCAAATCTTTTAAACAATCCCCTCCAGAAATGTCTTCTTCCTTGATTCTTACCTGATGGTATCCCACTCTCAAGTCAATATTTGAGAATATATTTTCTCCTCTTAGTTGATCAAAGAGGTCATCAACTCGGGGTAGAGGATACTTGTTCTTTATAGTGTACTTGTTTAGCCATCGGAAGTCAATACACAGCCTCAAGGTTCCATCCTTCTTTATGATAAAAAGTATTGGTGCTCCCCAAGGTGAAACACTTGGATGTATGTACCCTTCCTTCAACAATTCCTCCAAATGCATTTGTAATTATTTTAACTCTGGTGTGCTCATTTTGTAAGGTGCTTTTGACATTGGGGCAGCTCCTGACACCAAATCAATTGAGAAATATATCTCCCTCCTTGGTGGAAATTCGAGTATTTCTTGGAATACATCTTCAAATTTCTGTAGTACCGAGGAATCTTCGAGGATTGGCCCCTTTGTATTTTCTAGCTCTTCCACACGAGCTGCATACAATTGAAATCTTTTCCTAAGACATATTTTCCTAAAATATCCTTTATAGAGATGGGTCTTGGAACTCCTTTCACAGTGATAAGTTTTCCATTTCCATCAAGACATGTAAATGTCTTCTTATGACAATATAGGATAGCACGATGCTTGCCCAACCAATCCATTCCATTCAGAATGTCATAAGACCCCAATGGTATGATATTTAGATCCATACTAGTATTCATGCCATTAAGACTTATGGAACAACTTCTGACCATATCATGGATTATTCTTTTGGTTCCAGTGTCTAACTGAACCAAACTTGATTTTCCAAGTTTACTTTTATCCAAATGAAATCTATCCACTATCTTAGGATCAATGTAGCAATGAATTTCTCATGAATCAATCAAAATAACAAGAGGCTAATTTATGATCTTACCTTCCACCTCGATCATATTGTACTGGTACTCTGTTTGTCGATCATTTAAAATTGCATAGATTCTTCCCATATCTTCAAATGTTGTAGCCTCTTGGATGTTGTGCATATTCTTCACTCTGTCCTTTCTATGTGGGAAATTCTTGTATAGGTGGTCTTCCTTGCATCCCCAACATTGGATTGGTGGTCTTCCCCTTTTTCCCAAGGAATCTTCTTTCTTGAAATCCCTCTTAGCATATTGATCTTGACGATTTCCATTAGGCTCATTCCTGTTGAAGGAAGGTTTAAATCCTTTCCTCCTCTGATTGGACTTCTCATTATTCTTGTCCTTTCAAGATTTGTACAGAGATTCTCTTCCCCGGCCTTGGTCATACAGGTATTTAGGCTTCCTGATGGCTTCATTCAAGGTCTTGGGCTCATCATACTTTATCTTTTCCTTATAAAAGGATGGCAGTCCACTTAGAAATATATGTATTTTCACTTTAACATCACCAATGAACCTGACATACTTTAACAATCCCAAAAAATCATTCTCATACTCTACCATAGTCAGGCTTCCCAGCATGAGTTCAAAGAAATCATTCATTTTCTTGTCATAGAAATTCTCTGAGAGGTACTCTTTCTGGAAGTACTTATTGAACTGCTTCCAAGTGATCCTACTTTCATTAACATGTTCCAGTTTCTTTAGTTGGTCCCACCACATTGCAACTTTCCCGTGTAAATGGTAGGTGGCAATCCTAGATTTCAGATTTGATGAATAGTTATGCAACTAAAAATATCTTCGGAGTCCAAGAAACCATGATTTGGAATCATCTTCTCTTCCTCTTTCACCATCGAAGGAAGGTGTCTTGAGCTTCCTCAACTCTCCTTGCAAATTATCTACCTCTTGTTTCCTTCTTTGTTGTCTAATAGAAGACACCTCTGGACTTCTTGCGGGACCTTCTGATGCAGAAAACTTTCCTTCTGAGTAAGGAGGTGAGTGGTGTCCATGAGCTCTACTAGAACTTATAGAATAACCATCTCTTCCATGATCATCCCTTCTTCCATGGAACCTGCCTTCTTCCTCTTGTCTTGAGTTTCATCCATTCTTTGTTTGTTTATGCAATTGATTTAAGATCTGCAACACTTGAGCATTTATCTAGCTTTTCTCTCTCATCAGTCTCTCGTTGTCTTCTTTATAGCTATGCACTGCCATATTTAGGCTTCTTACCCTTTCTATTAATGTTTCCTGCTCTCCTTTTTCCTTGCGTCCATTGGACTCTGTCTCTGCATTACCAACTCTGGTATTTTGGCCTTTGACCTCCTTATCATGACTGGAGGCTCCCTTTCCCAATACACATCTTGGGTTGATGTGTTTAAATCCCTTAATTCTGAAAAATGTGCAAGCGACCATTTTGTTAGAATTATGCATATGATAAACAAAATTTCCAAACCATGCTATAGGTCTCTCTTTTTTTTTTTTTTTCATGGAGATCATATCCCCATTTTCTGAAAATAACAATGTCCTGTTATCCTTGGCTGACACAAATTTTTAACTTGCATATGCACTTCCTTCAAACCACCTTCCCAGGTGACCATGACTAGAAAACATGGCTAAATCCTTCCTTATAACTTATATGTCTCGAAGACAACCAATTCGGCCCTGATCCCTCCTTCCCTCAGCTCTCAATATTCATATGACAATGGCCATGACCCTACACTTAGCTGAAAAAGAACTTGTCTGAAGCTTCGGGACCTCGGAACTTTGAGCCAGGACCAGAACAACGGTCCTTGTCCTCTTTCAAAATCAATGATCTAGATCCACTTTGAGAGTCTGCGCTTCGGGAGTCTTAACTTTCCTCACTTGATTCCTCCCAGAATGCTTACCTTGATTTCATGATCTGCCAACAGGTGTCCTCCCACAGATCAATGGTTGTGAATCACTCTGGCTCTCTGGGCTTTGGAAGTTTCAAAATTTCCTCTTGCACTTTCTCCCAGAGTGCTTTCACCCGGAGTTGACGATCCTTCGACGTGTGTATTTTAGAATCAATGATCGATATGTACTCTGGCCTTCAGGCCTTTAGGAGTTTTCAACCCAACGCAACCTATCACATCTTTCTCCACTGGAGTGCCCAGTCTCCGAATTGCATGATCTGTCACCACGTGATGAAATACTAGAAGTGAAAACGTGGCCCAATCGGGTAGGTGACACATGTCATGTTCTAACTGACATTTCAATACTCCATATGCTCAAAAATTACTGACATGTGGCACACATCCCATGTTTCCACGTCACCCCAAGTGATGTTTGCAAGCCATGTCACTTTGGAAATTCCAGTATCCACATCACCTCTAGGTGACATCATCGTGCCCCATTACTTCAGCTCTTCGGCTTCGGGACTTTGGGAGTTTCCATACTAGCACACTTACAATTCTCCCAAACTTTGAATTCCCGAACTGACCAATCTATCATCATGTGTCCTTCTGAATCAGATGACTAATATTCACTTCAAGTATTCACCCAGAGTCCACAAATTTATTCCATGTCTCTTCTGGATCAGACGACCTAGATTTACCTTGGACAATCCGACACTTGAGGTTTACTCCGGCTCTCCAGGCTTTGGGAGTTTCAAATATCAACTGAAAACCTCTCGAACAGATTTCTCCGGAGTTACTGATTTGTTGGCACGTACCTCTTGGTGATCGACGGTCAGGATCTACTTCAACTACTTCACCTCCTCCCCATCCATAAACTTCTGGAGTTGTGGATCTCGTGCCACCTATCTCTCCTTGATTATGGACATCCCCAAACTACTCCAGCTATATGGAGTTTCAATGTTTGAGCCCTAACATGTCACATCACGACATGCCTTTCAATTTGCGGGGGCACGCAATGACGGATTGGAGTAACCCTCTTTTCTCCCCATAGTTCTCTTGATGCTCACACGTAACCCCTCAACGAAATTGTGGTTTGGATTGCGGGACCGCCTTGGGGAATTATCTCCTGTGCAACTTGGTTCCCCGCAATGCCTCTTGTCCATTGATCTCTTTCTCCCATGGGATACAATGGTGATTACCTTAACCCTTGCTTCCTTTTCATTGGATGACCTCTGTTCACTTGTCCTTCGATCCATCGATCTTAGATCTCTCCTGATCCTACAGTGGTGATCACTTTGAATTCAAAGGGGACGGTCATGATCCTTTGAACCCCTTACAATGGGTATCTGGTGATCTAAATCCTACGTAGATTCTGCAACGCAATTCCTCCTGAGATTTTCAACTCCACGGTCAAATTTTGATCTGTAACCATGAGACTCTGACCAATAGACCCAACCCATACTGACCCCCTGTTTCAACGAGAAGCTTTGATACCAAACTGTAACATACCAAGCCACCCATAGGCCGGGGTATGTTACATTCAAGCCCACCCTTGGACTTCTTTCTCTTACTAATACCTTTTTAAACTTTAAGGATGCATAAAATAAAAGATTTAATGACATGCACAACAATATCCAGCAAGCATGCATAATCTAAGATTTAGTTAAACGATAATTAAAATACACAGTGAAGATCATTCATGATCAAGTTATTGAAGTGCTCTTTTTCCCTACAAAAGATCAAGTTGTAGACATTTTCACAGAGTCTCTTATAGAAGCGAAGTTTTTCAAACTTCTATCTATGTTAGGATTTCAAGAAGTTGTCATAAAGGGGGGATAAGGTCTAATTCCTCCTTCCTTATCTTATTGTGTCACTATTGTAAATCCTTCAATCCTATCCCAAGTTTTTCTTAAGGGGGGATGTTAGGATATTTAGACACTTAGGAGTTAGTTAAGATCTACTTGGTCTAATGCATCATTAGGTAAAAGTGTGTTTCTTTAGTATGCATTAGTATGCATTTTTAGTTAGGAAATCTGACGGTCACGATATGTTCTCGACATAGAGTGATATGATAGTTCATATTCTCCTCGATATTAACAACCATTGATCTATGGATTAAAACCCAATTGGTCCATGATATCTATTTAAAGAGCATGGAGGGTCATTTGCCGATGATCGATTGTGAGAAGCTATCCTGTAAAATATATTTGTAATATTTTTCTTTTTCATTAATAAACTAATCCAAGTGGCCACATTTGTTGGGTTCGTGGATGTTTCCCCGTAGGGTTTTTACCACTTCAAAACATCGATGTGTTGATATTTGATATGGTTGTGTGAGTGGTTATTGAAGGTGTTCATCCTCTATTGGAATACTTGTGTTGCAGAATAGGTAGAGTCTGACTGATACTGAAGGATGGGAGGAAAAGAACCCTTTCAGGTGTGCTACACATTCTAGGTTTGGAAAGAAAACTGATATCTATTAGTAATATGAGTGATGCAGGTGTGTATACTCTTTTTTAGAAAGATTTGTGAAAGATGGTCATAGGTGTGATGGTCTTAATGAGAGGAGTTTGGATTGGCACATTGTATAAGTTGTTAGGGAATGCCAACTTGACTCGATGTAACAACATCGTTGATCCTGAAATCAACTTGACTACAACTCTACTTGAATCGATGTCGACACAACTCAACTCGACTCGAGATAAGTCGGTTCAAACCGACTCAATAAGACATGATGAACTCGACCCAACCAAGTTATGGCACGGGAGGATGGGACACATTGGATAAAAATGACTTTGAGCTATACAAGGCAAAGGTATGGTCAAAGTTTTTCCTTAAGGTTATTTAGAAGTCGACGTTTGTGAACATTTCACATATGGGAAACAAAGTCAGGTGAGGTTCCCATCTGGAGCGACAATGGAAAATGGGATTCTAGAACTGGTGCATAGTGATTTGTTTGGCTTGATTATAGTACCTTCACTTGGTGGATCCCTATATTATGTCTCCTTCATAGATGATTTTTCCAAGAATACATGGATATATTTCCCAAGGAAGAAATCAGAGGTTTTCAAGAGACTTAAGGAGTTTAAAGCTCTTGTGGAAAACCATACATAGAACAGGATTAAAGTGATGATGATTGATGATGGTGGTGAATTATGTGGTCAATAATTTAATCAGTTCTATAAGAAGTGTGGCATAGCATGCCAAAATACCACACCATATACCCCACAACAAAATGGAGCTACCGAGAGAATGAACAAAATGTTGATGGACAAGGCAAGGAGCATGCTCAATGGTGCTGGTATCACATAAGAATTGTAGGCAAAGGCAGTCGAGACTGCAAGATATCTGGTGAATATGTCTCCTTCGTTTGCACTAGTTGACACAAATCCAAATGAGTTATGATTGGGTAAGAAGCCTTCAATGGCATATCTCAAAGAGTTTGGCTGTGATGCATTTGTGCATGTTCCCAAGGAAAAGAGGAGGAAGATGGACAAGATGGAAGTCAAATGTATTTTCATCAGATAAAAATAAGGGATGAAAGGATATAAGCTCTGGGATCATGCATCAAGGAGAACAATGTATAGTTGAGATGTGGTCTTCAAAGAAGCTGACGGTAAATCTGAGCAAGAGGAATTTGTTCAGACCAAGAATAATCCTGATACGGTGCAGTTTGAACTGAGGCACCAAGAAGATGATTGAGATGAGTCAATTGAATTTGAGGAAGAGGTGGAACAATTGACTCCAATGGTAAGGAGGCCAAGAAGAGTAAGAAAACCAGTCGAAGGTATATTCTGCCCAAATAACATTCTGCATTCATGCTAACTGCCATCGATGATGAGCCCAAGTCGGTCAGTGAGGCAGTAAACTCAAGAGAGGGTAAACTCTGGAAGCACGCCATGGTCTAATAGATTGAATCCTTGTACAAGAATGAGACATGGGATTTAGTCAAGTTACCTAGTGGAAGGAAGCTCGTTGGTAGCAAGTGGGTGTTCAAGAAGAATATGAATGTCATAGGACAAGTCAAGAAGTTCAAATATTGACTGGTAGCGAAAGGATATTCCCAAGTCGAGGAAGTCGACTTTGGTGATATTTTTTCTGCTACTGCAAAAATAAATTTCATTAGAGTACTAATGGTTGTGGCTGCAACATTCGATCTAGAGATAGAACATATGGATGTGAAGACAACGTTCCTACATGGGGACATGAAAGAAGAAATATACATGAAACAACATGAAGTATTTGTAGTAAAGGGAAAGCAAGAGTTGGTGTGAAAACTCAAAAGATCCCTTTATGGTCTAAATAAATCGCCAAGGATGTGGTACCAAAAGTTTGACACATACATCCTTAGTTTGGTATTTGTGAGAAGAAATGTCAATCAATGTATATATTCCAAGGAAGAAGGTGGGCATTTCATATATGTAGCTTTGTATGTCGATGTCATGTTGTTGATTGGAAACAACATGGAAGAAATAAAGGAGGTGAAGAATCAACTATCCTCTAAGTTAGACATGAAGTATCTTGGTGTAGATAAATTCATTCTGGGAATGGAAATTAAGAGAGATCGAGTGATCCAAATTTTATGACCAAAACAAAATGAATACAGATTATTAAAAAAAGATTAACAAAAATTAATAGAGATACAGTAAAATTGTTTTTCTATTCAATAAGGAAGTAAGTTGAAACTGTAAAATGCAGCGAAAAACAATCCTGCTGGAATGGTGGCGGCTTATCTCTGAGAAGAGACGTGACAATTGCGCTCATTCACAAGAAGATGGTTACAATGAGGCTTTGAAGGAATTTTACAATAAACATGAATGTCAAAAACCCTAGACATCTAAAAACCTAACCCTAGGAGATGAAGCGCCAAAAGTCATGTGGGCCTCGTTTGGGTAAGTTAGTACATCAACCTCCTATTGACGGGCGAAACTGACCGTCCGTCAACTGGGAGAGTGGAACCGGTCCGGGGTTGTCTAAATAACCCAAGTCGTTTGGTATGGACCACCCTGACGAGTTTAACAGCTCCGTTGGCCGCCCTAAGGTCTTGTAAGGAAACCAAAGAGAAAGTGATCTGAGTTAAATAATCTAAACTAAGGAAACTGGAAACTAATAAAACAAACTACAATAAACTAACTAATTAAATAAAAGAAATCAAACTAAATTAGAGGAAACTAGAAACTAATAAAACAAAATTAACTTAACTATACTAATCTAACTATAAACTACTAACTACAAACTACTAACTATGATTATAAAAACTCAAATCAACTACTTAATTATCGGTTATGATCGTTCCTTATTTACAAATGTACATTATAGACAAATTACAGATTTGATTAAAACCTGCGAAACTCGTGTGTTTGCTGCCCTAAGACAGCCAAGGATCTATTTTTGTCTTTTTGTATTTATAAAACCAGAAAGAAAGCTAACAGAAATTAAATAATCTAATCTAAATCTAACTAAACTACAAATTAATTAAAACAATAAACATCTAACTAATTAACCTGGATACGCTCCAAGTTTGCCCTGTGTAAGATGACTTCGTAAGCAGGTTGGAGGAAGAAGTTCACACCATTTAGCCCTCAAGCTTCTCGCAAGGGATCAGCTATAAT
>ML780471.1:336638-360945 GCA_009831015.1 Picea engelmannii
TTTAAAATAATCTTGCAAATAAATCCATAACTGTAATTGCCTAATTACAGTCGAAATAGCATATCGATATCATTCACACAATGCATGAATTGTTTCCAATGTAATCGAACTGACTCCACAAGTATCGATTCAACAATTTCCACATCAGATCACTCTACAGTCATTATACAAGGTTTTGACAGAGTCATCAACGAGATATTTAATTATAGATATAAATCAAAAAGATTTGATACAATCAACCCATTCATGTAACCTAATCGAACATTCGTTATCATCAGAATACAACTAACATTGTAACAAACGTTATCCATTCAAGACTTGATCATTAAACAGAGGATATTCGAATCGGTCTCAACATAGAAACTACAATTAACACAGTCAACCGATTAGCTCATCGCATCAAACAGAGATACCATTCGTATTCCAGAAATAGAAAATATATCAAATAATAACATTTTCAAAATCGATCAAAGTCAATTGATAAAACTTATGCATGACAGATCGAGTCAAACCTATAAACAGAGCATATGATATCACTGTATAAAAGAGGGAAAACCATACCATTACATCTGCTGAAGTTATGTCAATTTGGAATTAACAATTGCGGTCGCAGACTCAATGTTTTTAAACAAGATTGAACCAGTGGTCCATTGATTTTTGTCATTCGGTTGCCCCTTATCGTTGCGACCAGTGAGCCTTGCTACTTGGCTCTCCAAATCCTGAATCTTGGATTGCAGCTTTGGAACGTCCAAATAGTACCGTTCTAGCCACAGTCCACACTGGTCACAGGGTGCAGCAACCTTTTGAGCAGAAGGAGGGTTTGACGATTCACCACGAGTTTCAAAAGGTGACTTGATACCAGGATAGTCTGGGTTGTCTTGAAGACAAGGAGGCAAATTATCAACGAAATCGTAGGGAGGTTCATCATCACAGAAACCCTCTTGGGCGAGAAAACGCTCAATGCTCGAATCAGAGTCGTCACCTATCGTGATGGGCTCGGTTTTGGCGGGATGCTTGGACTTGTTTCTCTCCATACGAGAGATCATCCTTGCAATCTTTTTGTTTCTAACAGCGTTCTTTTCCCTTGCTTTAGTGGATATGGGCTTAGCAGCTTTAGTCATGGCCATAGGTGGATTCAAAGGTAAGTCAGGTTTAGGTGCGGGTAGCAGAACACTGTAGGGTACAGGGGTAGACTTACTCTCGGATACCATAGGCTTATCGACAGGAGGAGGTTTTGATTCCTCGAAACCATTCCGGTTGAGATAATTTTGCCAGGAATCTCGACGCAGCCCCAATTCACTAACAACCAGCATCTTAATCAACCCAACATGAAATAGGCTAGTGTCAGCCTGATTTCTTTTATACTTCTTAGCCGTTTTAAATAGACTTCGGTGCAAATAGTGCGGCATGTTGAGCTCAAAACCCATAAACACCATAAGCAAACGTAGATGAAACAGGAAAATGAATCCATACCTGCCTTCGCATGTTATGAATTGCTTGAGGATCATCAATAGATCATACCAGTGAGGTTTCAACATCTTCGCTGGTAGTCCTCTGTTGCATGAATTTACAGTGCGAGACCGAAACAATAATTTCCATGGGACATCTTTTACCCTGTAGTTCTTGGACCATTTTTCTCCCTTAATAGGCAGACCGGTTGCCAGGCTGAGAGACTGCTCGGTGATTTCCAACTGGAGGTCTCCGACTTTGGCTCTGCCACCGTCAAATGACAGTGCGAATTGCCGAGCAACAACAATATTGAAACCATCGAACTTTCGTATAAATGAAAGCCACCCAAATTCCTCGAGGTCGGCGTATGCACCATCGAAAGTTAACAGCGCTTGGCTGCCATTAGGTTCGGCCCTCACTACAGGAGCCATAACCCCTGGTCATAGTAGGTTTCACACCGAATACACAATACACAGAGTGAATCACGATAGGGTTTCCAAAGCTTGAATGCTCGACGAGACCGGAAACAACTCAGGCGTGYGAAGGTGGTGGGATTACCATCACCACRTATTAYATTAATGAGCMTGTCCCRAGCTGTTCAAAACTATAATCATAAAAACAAATGCAACGACCAGYGAGTGGGTGATTCACCACTTCTACGTGCCRATATCCAGGTCAGAACCARCACATCACATGACATCCAAGCGCCAAGTGTTAAGTTTAAAACCAACACAGTACCARCATTAATTACCGATGTAACGTGCCATTTCTACCATTTGATCATCCGCTTAATCACAGAGTTTAGTGCTAACTGATAGCTCGAGGTTCTATCAATCATCGTACAATCTGCTTTGCTTGCAAGCATAGTATGCCAAGTATCGATTTGCAAAATCGAATAAGATTAACTTATGCGCCTTTAAAACCATTGCTACCATACCTATATGAACTTGCCAATGTATTTGGTGTATACCACATATGTTTGTATTCCAAAGCGTTAGAGCCACACAATACAATTTTTTCATATGATAATCAAATGAAATCCCATAGCAAGGATAAAACAATATGAGCAGATACGTTATAAAATAAGACCAATAACTTTCATGCCCAAAGGTTTAATAGTGAAATATATCCAAATGCGCAATCAAGGTAAGATAATAATCAAGAACATAAGTCTGATAAAACCTTTATCGATCATATGATAAACCAGTGATCAAGTATCAACCAACAAATCAACCAAAGACGACGACAGTATAATCAACGAAAGAGGTGTTTTCACACTTGCAGTTGTGAAAACTGAGTCGAAATTGAATTGTAATGGTTGTAAAAAATGAGACACATGTCTATTAGCACAATGCGACAATGATTTGTCATGATACCGCAAGGGGTGTAGGCAGCTTTTGAGAGTGATAAAAAAAAATTGGGTTGGCTACCAACACCTCCTGGGGTCGTAACTTTTGCATACAATCTTCGTTTTAGGCGCACAATAGCCCATTGGAAAGTTCTAACCGAGAAGAAAAAATTTCTATTGGCTCGAGGAAGTGCATATAACAGTCTCCTGGGCCCCAAATCCCCAAAAAATGTCGTTTAGGGCCTCAGAATAGCCCCAGAAGTTTGGAACTCGAAAAATTGCCGAAAAACTGCCAAGGTGGAAAACTGTTTTTTCGAGCCAGTGGAATAGGTGGGTGGCCATCGATATCCACCTAGATCAATCCTACCTCCTTAGCAAGAAATGGTCTCCATTGCTTTGAGTTCCCCCATCAGATGTGTAAATATTTGTTGAATTTGGCCCCGGGTGAGCCACTTGCCTTGGTGCAGCAACTGCCCTGCTTTGACGACTCGATAAAGTTGGATCCTTTGTTGCCAAGTTCCCTTGATCTATGTGTCCACAATATGATCACTAGATGCATGTTGCAAGCAGTCAAGGTTGAGATATTTTGGTGTCAACTTCTCTGCTATCTCTGAGGTGTCCAATAATGGTGGGAAATATGGTCGAAGGAGAGCCACGTTGAAGACTGGATGCAGACCAAGGAAGGGGGGAATTTTGAGATCAAAATAATTGTCACCCACACCCTTGGTTATGGTGTGCGACCCATAACAGAGTGGGATAAGCTTCTGATGGGCCCCTTTAAGGTGTTCTTTCTTCAAATGCAACCAAACTTTGTCACTCACTTGAAACTTATTTTGCACCCAATGTTGATCATGGCATTGCTTGTACTTGACATTAGACTTCTGTATGATATCCTGAACCTATTGGTAGATGTGATGGATCCGCTCAATGAACTGGATGGATTTGTTAGCTTCTGGTGGAGCATGGGATGAGTCAGCCGAGGTTGTCACCAGGGGTAGTGCAACATCCATGGGGTCCAATGGTTGGAATCCCAACCCGACCTGAAAGGGGTTGTGGCCAGTTGATCTATGCAGGGCTAGGTTGTACCTGTGTTGGACATAGGGAAGACTCTCATCCCATGTGTGAGGGTGTTTTTAATTGTACATGCGCAGGATATGTACGACCATTCGATTGACAACCTCAGTTTGGCCATCTGTCTGGGGGTGAAAGGCAGTGGATTTGGTGAGCTTGGTATCCAACCGTGACCAGAGGCTTGACTAGAATGAGATAAGGAACCAACTGTCATGGTCTAAGATAATGGTTTTTGGGATCCCAAAATATACCCATACTTGTTCAAAGAATATCTTGGCAGTGGATTCTGCTGTGATGTTCTTGTCGGCAGCTAGAATCGCCATCTTGGAAAAGCGATCAACAACCACAAAAAAACAGTCATTTCCCCTCTTGGTGGACGAGAGGCCCGACATGTAGTCCATTTATATGGATTCCCATGGCTTGTTAGGAGTAGGAAGAGGGGTGTACAGGCCCGGTTTCTTAGTGGTTGGTTTGGAAATAACACAGGCAGTGCAGGACCTGATATACTTGTCGACATCCTGTCTATGTTTCGTCCAATAGAAATGTTTCTGCAACAATGCCAATGTCTTTTTGAAGCCAAAGTGTCCTGCCACCCGACTGTAGTGGGATTCCTAAATCAGATTCATGCACTCACTTTATGGAATGCAGAGATGGCCCAGACGACACAACAACCCATCCTGAAGATGGAAAATAACCATCACTGAGTTGGCGCCCAACATTTGGTAGGTGGTGGAGAAGTCAAGGTCTGTCTCATAGTGGTGGGGCTATCCTAGGGTCTCATGACCACAAGAGTCTAAGACCGTGGTGAGTGCCACAACTAGAGGTCGGCTAAGGAAGTCATCAACTTGGTTGGTACTTCCTATTTTATACTTGATGTTGAGGTGGAACTGTTGTAAGTATGTTGACCGCTTCTGATGGCAATCATTCTGCAGTTTGCCTTGGGTCTGGATGAACTGCAGTGGCTTGTGATCAGAGTGGATGACTGTCTCCTTCCCAAGAATGTAATTTCTCCAC
Organism: Picea engelmannii; assembly: GCA_009831015.1. Lineage (NCBI taxonomy): Eukaryota > Viridiplantae > Streptophyta > Pinopsida > Pinales > Pinaceae > Picea > Picea engelmannii. The sequence continues at coordinate 341,521 of ML780471.1, forward strand.
TGGCAATAGGATTAAATAATGGAGAACATTTCTTTGTCGTAAGTAGGGTATTTATGGACAACATATGATAGTGTTTCACTATGATATGTGACAGGGTGGCCGTGTTGAGTGAGGATGACGCCCACAACATTGTTAGAAGCATCTGTCTCGATCTCAAAGGGATGTTGCAGGTCTGGTAATGAAAGTAATGGGGATGAGAACAAATGATTCTTCAATTCATTGAAGGCTTGTTGTTGGGACAATCTCCACATAAGATTTTCCTTACCTCCACCCCTGGTTACTTGGCTGAGGGCCCATGTGATATGAGAGAAACCCAACATGAACCTGCGATAGAAATTGGTGAGGCCCAAGAAGATCTAAAGTTCAGTGAGTGTGGTTGGGGCTAGCCAATCATGGATGACCTAGATCTTGGCTAGATCCACATGCACACCATGCTAATCAATGATGTAGCCTAAGTAATGGAACCTATCCATGCCAAAGGATCATTTTCCCAAGTTTTCATATAGTTTGTGTTGCCGCAGGTTGTGCAGAACCTGCTGAATATGCTGCAAGTGTTCCACCCAAGTCTTGCTATGGATGAGGATGTCATCTAGATACACCACTATAAAAGTATTGGTGAAAGGTCATAGGATATCATCCATCATCATGATAAAAGTTGTTTGAGCATTTGTCAAACCAAAGGGCATGACCAACCATTCAAAAATACCTTCTTTTGACTTGAAGGCAGTCTTCCATACATATATATATTCTATTGGGACCTGGTGGTAGGAAAAATTCAGATCAATATTACTGAAGTATTTGGCCCCCATGAGATGATTAAGGAGGTCGTCGATTTGGGGAATCAGGTACCAGTTTCAGACTATGATTTTATTCAGGGCCCGATAATCAATGCAGAGTCACCATGTCCCGTATTTCTTCTACACCAGCACGATTGGGATCCCACAAAGTGATGAGATGGGATGGATGTCACTCTTGTGGAGTAGTTCTTGGATCTGCCTCTTGATCTCCTCATTTTATAACAAAGAGCGGTGGTAGGCTGGCCCATTGGGTAGCTGTGTGCCTGGGGTCATATCTATGGGATGCTTGACCTGGCAATGCAGAGGTACCCCAATAGGAGAGGAGAAGATATATGAGTATTCTTCCACAACCTTATCCACTTGCTTCTGTTGTGTGGAGAGATCGATCGTGGAGGCCCTGGATGTGGCTGTGATATTTCTCTCACTCTGAGAGAGAATCACGAAGAAGACAAATTTCCCAGCCTCAGAGATGAACTTCCTGCATTTCTTGGCAGAGATCAAGGAAATAACACTAGGAGGGACTTCCTCGGGTATCTTGTACAATTTCCTGTTCAAAGTAATAATAAAACTACGAGGCCTAGACTCATATACAACATGAATTTTCCATAAATAAGTTTGTCCCAAAAGAACATTAAAAACTTCAAGAGGAGTAACATCACACAATACCTCTTCTTTGAAGGGCTTGATGTTGTATGAAAATCGACACTGTTGGCTGATGTGGAGATCGCTTCCTTGGTGGATCCATCCAATGGTGTAGGGTTGTGGGTGCAGTGTTGTCAGAAGGGCTAGCTACTTGACAACCTCTGTTGAGATGAGGTTCTTCTGGCTACCTCTATCAATGGTGAAGTGCAACAGGGTGCCTTTTACCCGCATCTGTGAATGGAAGAGGCTCTCTCCTTCTTCTGGCTCGTCTGGATCACGAGGCTGGAGCTTGGTGGTAGAAACGATGGAACTCAGTTCCGTGTCAATGATCCATATTCCCTTTTCTGGTTCTGAATCAGAGTCAAAACTCGTATCTGATTCAGAGGTTTTCACTTCGGCCACCAATGACTGCTTTGAGCGGAAGTTAGTAGTTTTATGCCAAGGGCTCTTATGGAAGTCACACCACTTCCCGATATCTTTCTTTGTCTTTCTGGTGTCCTTCTTTGCTTGCAGATTGGAATGGTTGTCCTGATATTGTCCATATTTTCTCTGTCCTTTGTTCTGTGGTTTGGGGCTACCCTTTCCTAGATTTTGCTGTGAGGGGTTCTGAGGCGCAAATTATCGCATCTTTTGTTTGAGCTTCTACTCGATTTTGATGGCATATTGGTAGGTCGCGCCCAAGGATGAGATGTCCAAAAATTCTATTTCAGTCTGGATGTATCTCTGTAGAGAACTGTGATACTTGAGCACCAGATGTTGCTCTGAATCTTTGATACCCATATTGGTGCACAAGGTATGGAAGATATTTGTGAACTCTGGCACTGCTTGGTCTCTTTCTTGTTGTAGTGTGGTTGATTTGGTATACAAGTCATCATAACTTCCAACATGGTAGTATTGTTCCTTAATAACATCCCTAAATGATTCCCAGGTGGGCGTGACTATAAATAATGAGGGTTCCTCTATTTCCTTTTTCTCACAGAAAGTTTCCCACCAATCTTTGACATGGGAAATGACTTTGAGAAGTGCAAAAGTAATATTTTCTCTATTCGAAAAGTTATGGAAAGAAAAATGTCCTTCTAGTAGATTCAACCACTTGTCTACAAAATCTACATCTATCTGACGTTAAAATATAGGAATATCAAAGTTGATTTGTACCTTGAACAGGGCAGCACCTCCTCTTGAGGAAGATGTGTCGCCTGTTGGTAGCCACCGAAGGATTTGCGCGAAACCATCCATCATCTCATTCCTCTGTTGCGTGAGGGCCTCCTCAAGCAACATTTTGAAAGGATATTATGTCCCATCATCTTTATTTTCTACTTCCATGAGAGGTTGCTTGGGTGTGAAAGATATTTTGTCCTCAAGAGAAACAAGCTCGAGACCCAATTATTTGTACCCTGACCACGTTGGGGACATGCATTAAGATGACAAGGAGCAGACCACTCTGATACCATTGATCTGGATTTTATGAGAAGAAAATAATGAATACATATTATTAAAATATTCTTAACACAAAATAACAAAGATACAGTAAAATTGGTTTTCTATTCAATAAGGAAATAAGCTGAAACTGTAAATGTAGTGGAAAACAAGCTTGTTGGAATGGTGGCGGCTTATATTTGAGAAGAGATGTGACAGTTGTGCTCATTCGCAAGAATATGGTTACAATGAGGCTCTGGAAGAATTTTACAATAAACAGGAATTTCAAAAACCCTAGACATCCAACCCTAGGAGATGAAGCGCCAAAAGTCATGTGGGCCCATTTGGGTAAGTTAGTACATCAACTTCCCGAGGTCGTAAATTTTGCATATGATGTTCGTTTTAGGTGCATGATAACCCATTGGAAAGGTCTAACCGAGAAGAAACAATTTCAACCAGCCCAGGGAAATGTCCTAGGCAATCCCCTGGGCCACAAATCCAAAAAAAACGTCGTTTAAGGCCTCAAAATGGCCCCAAAATTTTGGAACCCGAAAAACTGTCGAAAAACTACCAAGGTGGAAAACTGTTTTTCGAGCTAGTGGAATAGGTGGGTGGCCACTGATATCCACCTGGATCATCAAGCCACTAGAAATATCTGATTGAATCAGAGGATTATATTGAAACCATTCTGAAATGCTTCAACGTGTAGAATTTCAAATCGGTGAAGGTGCCAATTCCGGTGGGAGCAAGGCTTACTACTGAATAGTGTCCAAAGACACAGGAAGATATAGAGGACATGGCATGTGTTTCCTATGCAATTTGGGTTGGTATTCTAATGTATGTGATGGTATGCACTCAACTAGGCATTTCCCATGCAGTGGGAGTGTTGAGAAGGTACATGTTGACACTTGGAAAGGAGCACTAGATGGATGTCAAGAGAGTATTCAGGTATTTGTGTGGCATGAAGGACTATTCTATATGATACCAAAGAAAACCTATAGGTGAAAATGGTAAATTATATGTACATGGATTTGTCGACACCGAATGGGCTGGAGATATGGATCGATGGAGGTCGACCAATGCATATGTCTTCAAGATGTTCAGTGGAGCAATAAGCTAGAGGAGTAAGTGACAACAGCTCATAGCCTTGTTGACAATAGAAGTTGAATACATGGCGGCCACTCATGGAAGCAAAGAAGAGGTATGGATTCAATGGTTGTGTTTAGGAATCGGGTTTGGGAAAAGAGCTATGAAGGTGAATTGTGATAGTCAAAGTGCAATATTTATGGAAAGAACCCTACTTATCATTCAAAGACTAAGCACATTGATGTACAATACCATTTCGTAAAAGATATGGTGGAAAGTAACAAGGTGCTACTGGAAAAAGTAGACACATTGAAAAACATAACAAACTTGTTGACCAAGTCTATGAGTGCTATGAATTTCTCTTGGTGTAGAGAGGCAACATGCATTACAACCCTGGGTTTGTGAGCAAAAGTTTAGGAATCTCTTGTTTCAGCAAAGAAGACAATAAGTGGGAGAATGTTGGGTTGTTATATTATTTGCAGTGAAAGTCTAGTGGAGGTGAATCGACCAATGGTCAAAGTCGAGGTAGATAGACAACAAGTCGAATGTCAAGGAAGTCGACTGGGTAAAGTCGAAGTTGAAGATATCAAAAACAAGTTAACCAACACGAGGTCAAATTATGGGTGTGATATGACTGACTAGAGACCGAATGAAGGTCGACTAGTAGTCGACTAGTAAACCCAACTTGGAGTCGACTATAACAGAATCTCGAGATTTGCAAGATTTGTAGCCAATGATATGCATGGATCTGTAACCATTTTTGGGCACCAATCTTTAGGGTTTTCATGTTGTAAATCCTATAAAGAGGTGTGTTGTAAGTATGTAAAGGTTGTTGTTGTATGTGATTGTTGGCACAGGGGCATACCCAGGGCTCAACTCCAAGAGCACACCAACAAGCCCTAACTACTGGCCCTTTCGGCAACACCTACAAAGCAGATGAAGTTTCACCCAAAGTATCTATGGAGGGGTTGTAGGACAGAGATGTCTACAACCAAGGTAATATCAAGTGGATCTAGTACAAGAACAATGCAGCATTCATATATCATTTATCATCTTAGATCTACTCTACACATCTATCTATCGGATCTAACATAGTGATGCAATCACAACATACCAAATGACAAAGAACAGAGCATCAATCACACACACGACACAATATATACGTGGTTCACCCTCTCTTTAGGGATACATCCACAGAACTATGCTTATAATATATTAAGATGAAGCATACAGTTCTTGTCTGCACTCTTAGATAACAGATCTTCTTTCTTCTCCTCTCTATCTTTCCCCTCCCTGCACACCCAGCTGCAGGGTTGATCTTCACGCCCAGCTGAAGATCTTACAACACCAGAAGGCTCTCACACTTAGCACTTCTCTCTCACACAACAATAATCACTCGCATCAATAAGAAAACTAGAACAAACCCTCTTCTCTCATCTAGGTTCTTATTTATACATTACAATAACTCACTGACATCCTTAGGCCAAAACCTAGGTGTCAAAACCCTAGATAGAAAAACCCTAGGTGTCTAAAACCCTAGGTCAACTTGACCCACATTTTCAGGGCTTCACTGACTTGTCTTTCCTTCCTTCTCACGCGGTGCTCCAAAGCATCCAATGATGGATTTCTCTTCTTGCTGAGTTGTCCATGATCTTTCTTTCTTGCTGATTTGTCATCCCTGGTCTCCTCATTCAATCACTTGATTCCTTTGACTTCACTCCATCTTTTATGCTCTTTTGTTGACTTCGACCTAGTAACAGTTACCGTGTCTTCCACATAGTTCACATACTGCCTTCTCTTCTATGATCTTCACATACTTCTATAACCAAGGGACAACAGGCCCCCAACACTCACCTATGACTCTTCCTGAGGCACTTCAGATCTGAAATTTATGTTTTACTTAGACTTCAAACTGTGCAAGGCAGCCTATGTTTTCTTCTCCATCCCTCCCTTCTATGTGCAATCTGTCTTTTTTGTGTCTTGTACCCAGTTTCAACTACACCTGGTACCTAGACCCTTTTTCTCTTGTGTTTACTGATATCTGTGGGGAAGCTGGTTGTCATAATACAATTTCAACCAGCTCCCATTCACTAATCCTTCCTTCCATTCCCCCTCCAAAGTCTTCAATTGCGCAGCGCCTCCTTCTATAACATAGACAACTTCATATGGCCCAAACCAATGCATTATGAACTTCCCTGGGTGCTTCGTGAACCTACTGTTATACACCAATACCAAATCACCTTGCTTAAATTGCTTCTTCTTAATGTGCCTATCATGATAGGACTTCTCTCTCTCCTTTTGTACCTCCTAATGGAATCCTACAATAAATCGGTCTTATTCTAGTTCGACCAACTATGCAAGCCTTTCTTGAACAATGCCAATGTCATCCATATCTGTAAAGGAAAAAATTCTCAGGCTTGGTACCAAATATTCCATTGGGACAACGACTTCAAGACCATACACCAACTTAAAAGGAGTCTGCATTGTTAGTTTCTTGCAAGTGGTTCTATAGACCCATAGTACGACAGGTACTCTTTAATCCCAGTCATCCCTGTTCACGCTAAAAATCTTCGTCAGCATTGTCTCCAAGATTTTTTTGAATGCTTCCACTGTCCCATTTTGATCAAAATCTGGACCAGGGGTCAAATTTTAGCTCAAAAATCAACGTTCTCGAAATCGCTTCATACCGGATGAGAGTGTAGGCCTCGTCGTTGTGAACCCAATGCAACTCGTTTCGTCTCAAACGGACGTCGGGAACGAGAGATATTGCGATCTGTTTGAATCGTCAAACAGGAAAAAAAATGGATGCTGACTGTACAGTCTGTACAGTCTGTACAGGCTGACGTGGTTGTTTGTGATTAGTTGAAAATTGGGTGAATGTTATTGTGACACATGGCATCATTTGGGTGAATGGAAAGGTGCCATGTGGCACCCCTTTATTGGCTAATGGTTTATTGGTTTGTTGTTTAAAATTTTCTGGAGTCGACTGGATTTGAACCAGTGACCTCCCCCTTTGGTAAGCACTTTAACAAAGTCCGTCGTGCCAATAGGCCACACGATGTTATTTGTAATGTATACGAGGTTTTATGTATTTAAGTTTATGCTATGTTTTAAATGGCGGGGGGTTAGGCTGGGGCTTAGCCTCGACCCCCGGTTTTATGTTTTAAACACATACGACCATGCCTCTATTCAATGGCGTGTGGAGTAATTTATATGTATGAACTCGTGGTTTTGTTTCAATACATGACCATGTTATAATATATATGCACGGGAATTGGTACAATGGAGTGGAACCCTCGGTCGTGTGCCTTTGTGCCATGTGACCTCAACTAAAAGCGCGGGAGTTGGGTCGGTTTTTCAAACGGTTTTGCCACCAACCGTTCACTGCCACTTGTCTTTATTCCATTTTCCATTGTAAACTCAGCCCTTTTTATTTGAGCGCGTGGTCATATTATGACCCCATATGCCAAAGTGCTTGACGGTTAGGGGCTGGAGGCACCCTAACCATCCTACATTTTGCACAGTTATGTGGTTGCGTGCGTGTGCTGGGTTTAAACACGAATTTGGAGCGTGTTCTTGGTTCAACGTACAAGGGTGCATTTTGGCGAACCAGTTTCAGCAAGGTTGAAGGAGGAAAATGGAGGAGGCCTAACTTCTTCATTTTTTGGCTGATTGAGGTGTCGTAAAAGCCCAGCTAGGGTTTTTTAGACGTCCTGAATCCATTGGCACTATTATCAAGGCCATTTGAAGACTTCTTTTGTAGGATTTTAGCCATTGAAGTTTCAGCAAGCTCCAGGAAGCTTGAAGCCCTCATTGATGGAGGACATGTTTTGGTGAGCCTATGTTTGTTTTTTGTGATTGAATAATCATTTTTGGCTAATTTTTATGCTCTGAACACATTGGGATAGGTTTTAGAGGCTTTGGAGGACTTTTACAGGTTTTTTTTCCAAAGAGAAGCTCAGAGAAGCTTATGGCCACATGTAGAAGAGGTCATGCCCGGATGAGCCATGATCCATTTTATTAGTCATTTTTGGGGTTTTTATGTGTTCTGATCTCAATGGTATAGTCTTTTTTTCCATTGGATTTGAGCAGCAGCTTGTAAAAGAACTTTTGACAAATTAATCCCAGAGAGCCAAGTCCACTGATGGAGGCTCAAGGAGATGTAGCCCGGAGAGGGGTGAACTCCTTTATCATGTTGTTCTTGTTGTGAGTTTGGTGGTTTATTTGTTGCAAGTTATGTTGTTGTGTATTTATTTAAATCACATATATAACCATTTAAAAGAACATATCCTCACACATAAGCATTTACAAGAAGATACATAAATTTGGCACATAAAACTATCTTGCATATTTTAACACATGAAGCAAGGTCCTGTAAAGTTTATTTTAATGAAGTAGAGGGTGCTTGCATAGCATAACAAGTCAGCCTTCTATTTTCAGATCAAGTGGTATCAGAGCATAGTTTGTTTTTCTCATGTGTTTTCCATTGATAGCTTGAGATTTAGCTATTGGTTTTTGTGCAAGTTTTGTGTTGAAGTTTGATATCTTGCAAGGATGGAGGAAGATTCAAGCATTGATAGTTCTTATACATCTTCATTATCTAAATTCTTTGACAAAGAAGAGATTCTAACTATGCGAGATTTGATGAAAGAGATGTGTGAAGACAAAAATGAGTGCATTTCTCTTGAAGAGCAGTTGATGGCCATGAAGAAGGAGAAAGACCAACTTCTTGAAAGGTTGCATGAGATGGAGATTCAACTCCATGAGGCAAAGGAAACCCTTACCAAGTACATTCATGAACATAAGGTATGCAATGTTATTTTATCTTCTAATTCCTCTCAAGATGGATGTTTTGGTGTTTTTTAAAATCACACAAGAGGAATAGGGTCCAAGTTATTGTTAAAAATGGGCTATGAAGGTAAAGGGTTAGGCAAGCATGCACAAGGAATTCTTGATCCTATTGTCGTTGAACAAAGACCCAAGTATTGTGGTCTTGGATATGAACGGAAAGATGGAGTAAATTCCAAAGTCGAGGAGACAAGGGAAAAATTTCAAAGGATAAATTTTGTTTCAAGTTCACCTCCTCAAGAAGGCTTTAAAGGTGAAAGTTCAAGAACTTTTGTTGAAAGTTCAATCCCTCCAGCATGCAAGGCTTGTGTTCAAGATGAATGAGAATGTGTGAAACGAAAGAGTTGTGACAGTGATGAGGACAAGAACACTGTTGATGGTCTTCAAAGGAGAGCTTGTAACTCTTCATATTCACCTCCTCAAAGAGACGATAAAGGTGAATGTTCAAGGTATAATTCTGCTTATCATTCAGTTGCATTTGATTATGTTAAGCATGATAAATTTATATGTAAAAATGGAAGAAAGAATCCATGTACATATTGTGGTTTGTATAACCATCATGTTTCAAAGTGTTGGAAAAGACTGGCCAATTTCAGGAAACTCTATAAGCAAAGACAGCGAGAAAAGAGGATGCAAAAGATTTTCACTCATTGTCAGAAGAGGGGTCATCTCATTGACCAGTGTTGGACATTGCATCCAACCACTCATCCACAACACAAAAAGCAGATGGATAAAGAGATTGGCAAGAATGGAAGAGGAGATTCCATCATCGATGTGAGTCAAGATGATTCACAAGAGGACGATGTTCAGCAGAAAAAGTCACCGTTGAGTTAGCTTGGTAAGAAATGGTTGGATTTCTTGAGCAAGTAATGCTTGTATTTTTCTATTGTAAATGCACTTTTCAGTCTTATGTGTGCATTTATGTGAAGCATGATAAGTTGCAGCAGTTTATCACAACTTGCATGATACAAGTTGCATGTGAATGCAATTCATTTTGAAGGCATTTTTGTTGTTGCATAAATTCGCCAGGAGGATGTAAAAGATGGATATGATGTTCACTTGTTGCAGCCATGTATCTTTTTCATGTTCAACTCTTATGTACCCACATGTTTTTGGGTTTATGTACTTATGTTTGTACTGGAAGGAGAGTTGAAGAGTCATGCACATGCATTTTTTTTTGTGTATGTGTAAGCAGTGAACCTGATGATAGTTCATCATGAATGACTCATGATTGTTACATCATTATGTATCATGTTTGTCGACTTGTCAGTTTTGGAAGGTTGATGATTGTCTGACGACTATGTTGTGTCGACCATGTTTTTCGACTTGTGTTTAGTCGATGGTGTTTATTGAATTGAAAGTTGATTTTGAGTACACCATGATGCAAGAAAATTCCATGTGCTTTGATAAAGTACGAGATGCGACTGTTTGTTTGAATAACAAAAGATTTTGTTGGCATCATTTTTCAGTCTTGTATAATTTGTTTTCAAGATTGATGGTTTTCTTGGCTTGTGACAAGATGTCGCAGGAAGTTTTTGCAGCCATTGGAGAGCTGATTGTGTTGATGCCAAAAATTTCAAAAGAGGGACTTGATTCTCAGTGGGAAGGTTGGCATTCTTCCAAGCATAGAGAGAGCAGTGGGTCAGCAGCAGCTAGAGAACAGTGGTTGAGGGACATGGTCAGTTGCAGTGCACGACATGTCAAAGTATTCAGGTGATTGTCGAAAAGACTTTTCAAGTAGAATCAGTTGATATAACTTGAAAGAAGACAGATAATCATAAGCTTTTGTGGGTCCAAAATCCTTTTAGTGGGAAGGTGTGATCAAAATCTGGACCAGGGGTCAAATTTTAGCTCAAAAATCAACGTTCTCAGAATCACTTCATACCGGATGAGAGCGTAGGCCTCATCGTTGCGAACCCAATGCAACTCGTTTCGTCTCAAATGGATGTTGGGAGCGAGAGATATTGCGATCTATTCGAATCATCAAACAGGAAAAAAAAATGGATGCTGACTGTAAAGTCCGTACAGGCTGATGTGGTTGTTTGTGATTAGCTGACAATTGGGTGAATGTTATTGCGACACGTGGCATCATTTGGGAGAATGGCAAGGTGCCACGTGGCCCAGTCATGGGCTGCCACATGGCACCCCTTTATTGGCTAATGGTTTATTGGTTTGTTGTTTAAAATTTTGTGGAGTCGACCGGATTTGAACTAGTGACCTCCCCCTTTGGTAAGCGCTTTAACAAAGTCCGTCGTGCCAATAGGCCACACGATATTACTTGTAATGTATACGAGGTTTTATGTATTTAAGTTTATGCTATGTTTTAAACAGTGGGGGGTCGGGCCGGGGCTTAGCCCCGACCCTCGGTTTTATGTTTTAAACACATATGACCATGCCTCTATTCAATGGCGCGTGGAGTAATTTATATGTATGAACTCATGGTTTTGTTTCAATACATGACCATGTTATAATATATATGCACGGGCATTGGTACAATAGAGTGGAACCCCCAATCGTGTGCCTTTGTGCCATGTGACCTCAACTAAAAGCGCGGGAGTTGGGTCGGTTTTTCAAACGGTTTTGCCACCAACCGTTCATCGCCACTTGTCTTTATTCCATTTGTCATTGTAAACTCAACCCTTTTTATTTGAGCGCGTGGTCATATTATGACCCCATATGCCAGAGTGCTTGACGGTTAGGGGCTGGAGGCACCCTAACCATCCTACAGTTTGCACAATTATGCGGTTGCGTGTGTGTGCTGGGTTTAAACATGGATTTGGAGCGTGTTCTTGGTTCAATGTACAAGGGTGCATTTTGGTGAACCAATTTCAACAAGGTTGAAGGAGGAAAATGGAGGAGGCCTAACTTCTTCATTGTTTGGCCGATTGAGGTGCCGTAAAAGCCTAGATAGGGGTTTTTGGACGTCCTGAATCCATTGGCTCTGTTATCAAGGCCATTTGAAGACTTATTTTGTAGGATTTTAGCCATTGAAGTTTCAGCAAGCTCTAGGAAGCTTGAAGCCCTCATTGATGGAGGACATGTTTTGGTGAGCCTATGTTTGTTTTCTGTGATTGAATAATCATTTTTGGCTAATTTTTATGCTCTGAACACATTGGGACAGGTTTCAGAGGCTTTGGAGGACTTTTACAGGTGTTTTTTCCAAAGAGAAGCTCAGGGAAGCTTATGGCCACATGTAGAAGAGGTCATGCCCGGATGAGCCATGATCCGTTTTCAGAGTTCTATTAGTCATTTTTGGGGTTTTTATGTGTTCTAATATCAATGGTACAATATTTTTTTCCATTGGAATTGAGCAGCATCTTGTAAAATAACTTTTGACAAATTAATCCCAGAGAGCCAAGTCCATTGATGGAGGCTCAAGGAGATGTAGCCCGGAGAAGGGTGAACTCCTTTATCATGTTGTTCTTGTTGTGAGTTTGATGGTTTATTTGGTGCAAGTTATGTTGTTGTGTATTTATTTAAAGCACATATATAACCATTTAAAAGAATATATCCTCACACATAAGCATTTACAAGAAGATACATAAATTTGGCACATAAAACTATCTTGCATATTTTAACACATGAAGCAAGGTCCTGTAAAGTTTATTTTAATGAAGTAGAGGGTGCTTGCATAGCATAAAAATTCATCCTTCTATTTTTAGATCACATTTTCTTGTGGGCGGTAAGGTGTTCTCTTATGATGGTGGACTACAAATTCCTCATTCAAGGCTTCAACTGTTTTATTTATGAAATGTGTGCCTTAATCACTCATCAGGATCTTTGGGCATCTAAACCTAGTTATGATGTCATCAAATATGAAGCACGCAGCTGTAGTTGCACTACAGTCCTTAGCTACTCTTTCTTTAGGCCATCTGTTCAAGTACTCTGTTGTAGTAATGATGTACCTTTCTCCTATGCACTTCCCTGGTAGGTTTATAGGTCCTACGAATTCAATGGCCTATTTCTCAAATGCCTGCAAGCTCAGTTGTGGTGCTAAGGGAATTTCATCTCTTCTGGATGGTTTCCCAACTCTTTTCCATACATTGCAGGCTCTGTAATAGTCTTTAGCATCCCTATGTAAGGTAGGCCACCAAAGGCCAGCTCTAAGAACCTTTTGCATTGTTGCTTTCCCTGCATAGTGTCCTCCTACAATGCCTTTATAGGCCTCTTTGAGGATCATCGTTCGTTCTTCCTCCATAACACACCTTCTCAATATCTCATCAGGTCCCATCTTATATAGATGTCCAGCTACACGTGAAAAATCGGCGGCACGCACTACCAACTATTTCTTCTGGGTTATGGTATATTCACTAGGTGCCATTCCTATTGATAGGAACTGGACTATCTCTACGAAGTGGTCATCAATCTTTCTAATGGATAAAAACTGTGCATCTGGCAGTATATCCTCCAAATTAGTGAGCTCTTCTCCATGTTCCAACCTTGATAAGTGGTTAGGACCTTTATTCCTTCTTCCTGGTTTAACCACAATTTCAAAATCATATTCCTGAAAGAGTAGAAGCCATATGCATATTCTCCCCCCCAACACTAGCTTATTGACTAGGTATTTCAGTGTGGAGTTATCAGTAAACATTTTAAAGTGTCCTCCCAACAAGTAGTGGTGAAACTTCTATAGCGCATACACCATAGCTAACCCTTCTCTCTTAGTAGTGGTGTAATTAATCTCAGTTGTTGATAATTTCCTGCTAGCAAAATCTAACGGATGGTCAATGTCTCCTTCCCCAGGTTGTGCTAACACAGATCCTACTGCCATGGAAGATGCATCGACATGTACATGAATTCCTTGCTCCAATCTAGAAAGACCAGATGATCCGAAATTGGATCCAGAAGCCTGACAGGGCTTGAAAAATGCTCAAAAATGAAAGTGCTCAGAATGCGACGAAACCTATTCCATTGTGTCAATCTCGTCTTCCTAATTTTGGTGCTATATTTACTTTGTCAAACGGGCTCCATATAGAGAAGATATCACGTTCTGTCCGATAATTCAAACAGGCAAAAAAAATTGCTGATTGTGCAGTCCGTACAGTCTGTACAGACGGTGACTTGGCATGTCCGTAAGCTGACATGGCAGGTCCATACAGGCAACACATGGCAGCTCCAGGAGACGACACATGTCAGGTGGATTTGGGTGTACAGGCGTACAGTTGGACCTATCCTGAGGTGACACATGTCACCACTGTAAGGGTGACACGTGGCATGGGGTGACGTCAGCAGCTAACGTGGTGGGCTGACAGAGCAGTACGGCAGGCTGACAGGGCAGACACACTGACTGATAGGTGGCAGTACGACGGTTGACATGGTAGACATGTGGACCAATTAGCAGCTGACACGTGGCATTCATTGGTTGGTTGGTAAGGTGCCACGTGGCCCAGTCATGGGCTGCCATGTGGCACCCCGTGATTGGTTTATGGTTTTTGTGAAAAAATTGTTATGTCACCGGGGGTCGAACCCGCGACCTCCCGGTGGGCGAAAGGACTGGCAGAACGGGCTAGCCACCCGAGTGGTCAGTGGTGCTTGTAAAACATATGGCGCATTTTGTATTTGAATTTATACAATGGTTCATGCGGCGGTAAAAAGGGTCGAGGCTTAGCCCCAGCCCTCGACGCCAACCACACGACCTCAACATATAGCCAACGGCGCGGGTGGTTACCACAGGACCGTTACACATAGAACGCATGGGCGGTTGCAACGGTTAGACCTGTGGCCATATGGGAATATGCCACGAGACCTAGACCAGTGGAATAAGGGGGCCAACGCTTAGCCTACGGGCTAGCGCTTGGCTATTTTTACCCCATATGATTAGGAATAAAGGGCACGCGCCAATGAAGGGGGATAGCACCCATATATTAGTTAGAAAGTGGGTTTTTGTAACCAATTTTTGGTTTTTAAATGTAATTAAGCCTATTGTTAATGGTTTTTGGGAGTTATTGGGTAGTTTTGGAGCCTAACTTCTTGGAGGAAGTTGGAGATGAGAAACCAACTTCCAAGCTATATAACCAAGGCCTATTTGAGGCCAGGGGAGAGCACTGGGGGAATTCAGAGAAGAATGATGCTGAAGAGAAGACAAGCCAAAGCCATTTTGATGCAGAGAAGCTTTTGAGGAGGAGACGCTGTCGGATCATTTCTGGGAGCTCCAGACGTCCGTTTTGCGTGCTATTTTCTTTGCTGGGTTCTAGAGATCTAGACGTACATGACCAGATCAGTCTTGTAGCCATTTGGAATTGCAGCTATGTACTTTTGAGCTTTTGAACAGAAATAAAGAAGCCTCCCCCACAGAGAAAAGCCCCGGAGACGTAGGCAAAGTTGTGTCGAACTCCGTTATCAATCTGTGTGTTATGGTTTGTTGTTTATTCTTTCATTTCAGATCTACATATGTGTATATGGCTGTTATAATTCCTCTTCTTTCCTCATTCTTCACTAAGTTTTCTCAAATGGTTAATTAATGCATGCAAAATTAAAACTCAACCATAAGTCATTAAAATATCCTACGGATCAAGTGGTATCAGAGCCAGGTTGACATTTGGATTTGAGTTTTGCATGTTAACCAGGGAAAAGATACAGCGTGGTGAAGGCAAGATTGTTGCAGAGAATCCATTAATTGGATTGAGAAAAAGAGCTTCTCACAGTGAGAAGATGGCATCGGAAGAAGGAATTTCTCAAGATGAGAAAGAGTTCCGGAAAACATTCCTTGCTATGTTGGATATGGTGAAAGTCTTGTAAGAAGATTACTTGGAACGAAATCGACCAGTCTTGGGTGATTCTTCAAAGGGAAAAAGTGAAGAGGAAGAGGACCATCCTCAGATTCCTCCTTCACCTCCATCAACACCTCCTTCTTCTCCTTCTTCTTCAAGTTCAAGTTCTAAATCTAGTGGAAAGAAAAATGTTCATAAGAATAAACATGAAATGCCATTGTTAAAACTTGATGTAAAATTTGAGTTGCCCATATATGATGGTGAAGTAAATGCAGAAAAAATTGATAACTGGATCAAGCAGATGGAGGTATATTGCAGTGTGCAACAGATCAAGGATGAGGCCACACAAATCAAGTTGGCATCTTTGAGACTTGCAGGTACAAATCTTATCCGGTGGCAAAGAAAGTTGCAAAAAGGAACACAAAATGTGGTTTAATGTATTTCCATCATGGAAGGATTTCATTTCTGCACTTAGGAAACAATTCTATCCTTTGGGTTATAAAGAAAAAGCAATAATTGAATGGCAATCTTTAAAACTAAGAAAAGGACAAACACTGCAAGAATACACCGATGGATTTAGAAAAATGGCATTAATGTTAGACATTCCTTTGAAAACACAAGAAACCCTTATGAAGTATATAGGAGCTTTGCCTGCGCATATTAGAAACATTGTTTTCATGTTTGGACCTACTAACCTTGATGAGGTTTCTGTTCAAGCTACGTATATTGAAGCAGGGAAAGAAGGTGTGTCAGGGGAATCATCGTCTTCGAGGAAAGAGGACAAGAGGAAAAGGCATGGCAATGGAAAGAATGCAAATGCGGTGACAAAGAAGGAAGGAAAGCCCTCTTGCAAGCATTGCAAGAAAGAGGGACATGATGAGGACAGATGTTGGCAGTTGCATCCTGAGAAGAGGCCAAAGTGGTTCAAAGAAAAGAAGGGAACACAAACAATGGCAATGACATCAAAACCCACAGACTTGGGATCAGATTTAGGTGATGAGTCAAATATTTCATTGGTTGGTATGACAAGTAAAAATAGTGAAGAGATTGATTGTAGAAGCAATTTGTTTCATATAAGAGTAATCATGCGACACACTAAGATAGACACATTAATCGATACTGGATCTCAATCTAATCTAATCTCAGAAGAATTGGTTAAGAAATTGGGATTAAAAACACAAACTCATCATAAGCCTTACACACTTAAATGGATGAGCAATCATCATCAAATGCACATAACAAAACAGTGCACAATCAAATTTGCAATTTCATCTAAGTATGTGGAYGAAGTAACTTGTGATGTTGTGTCGTTAAGAGAATGTGGAATGATCTTAGGTAGTCCATACTTATTTGATCGTAAGGAAATCTTCTACAGGACAAAGAATCAATATCAATTCACTAAAGCAGGTCATGATTATGTGGTTCATGCTCATCATGTTAAGGCAAATAACACACTTCAAACACTAGAACAGTTAACGAATGCAGTTGTTTCAAATGAAGTAATTGATCTTAAGCAAGAACAAAATATGGTTGTTGAGTGGAAAATCGATCATAAGTTGCTTCAAGATAAGCTCATGTCGTGCAGATATTTTAAGTATATTAGCTCATTTGCAGTCGTCTTCTTATTGCTATCATTAGAAATGTTTTCTACATGGATGATAGTGGCTTCAGTAAGATGTAACAGGGTTCAAATGGCTAACAATATACTGTCAGTTGTCATGATTGTGTTACAGCTGATCTTGATGAGACAAGTACACAGGACAGAGTTTAGAGACAGAGAGCAAGTCGGGTGGCCTATCCCGAGCTTGTTGACTGGTCAGTAACCTTTTGGGGACCAAAAGGTCTTATTGTGGGGAGGTGTGATCCGAAATCAGATCCAGAAGCCTGACAGGGCTTGAAAAATGCTGAAAAATGAAAGTGCTCGGAATGTGAAAAAACTTGTGCCATTGTGTTCGTCTCGTCTTCCTGATTCCGGTGGTATATTTACTTTGTCAAATGGGCTCCGTATGGAGAAGATATCGTGTTCTGTCCGATAAGTCAAACAGGAAAAAAAAATTGCTGACTGTGTAGTCCGTACAATCTGTACGGATGTTGACGTGGCATGTCCGTACGCTGATGTGGCAGGTCTGTATAGGTGACACGTGGTAGCTCCAAGAGACGACATGTGTCAGGCAGATTTGGGCATACAGTTGGACCTATCCCAAGGTGACATGTGTCACCACTGTAAGGGTGACACGTGGCATGGGGTGATGTTAGCAGCTGACGTGGCAGGCTAACAGAGCAGTACAGCAGGCTGACAGGGCAGACATGCAGACTGATAGGTGGTAGTACGGCGGTTGACGTGGTAGATATGTGGACCAATTAGCAGCTGACACATGGCATTCATCGGTTGGTTGGTAAGGTGCCACGTGGCCTAGTCGTGGGCTGCCACGTGGCACCCCGTGATTGGTTTATGGTTTTTGTGTAAAATTTGTTATGTCACCGGGGGTTGAACCCGTTACCTCGTGGTGGGCGAACAGACTGGCAGAACAGGCTAGCCACCCGGGCGGCCGGTGGTGCTTGTAAAACATATGGCACATTTTGTATTTGAATTTATACAATGGTTCATGCGGCGGTAAAAAGGGTCGGGGCTTAGCCCCAGCCCTCGGCGCCAACCACATGACCTCACCACATAGCCAATGGCGTGGACGGTTACCATGGGACCGTTACACATAGAACGCATGGGCGGTTGCAACGGTTAGACCCATGGCCATATGGGAATATGCCACAAGACCTGGAGCCAGCAGAATAAGGGGGCCAACGCTTAGCCTACGGGCTAACGCTTAGCTATTTTTACCCCATATGACCAGGAATAAAGGGCGCGCACCAATCAAGGGGGCTAGCACCCATATATTAGTTAGAAAGTGGATTTTTGTAACCAATTTTTGGTTTTTAAATGTAATTAAGCCTATTGTTAATGGTTTTTGGGAGTTATTGGGTAGTTTTGGAGCCTAACTTCTTGGAGGAAGTTGGAGATGAGCAACCAACTTCCAAGCTATATAACCAAGGCCTGTTTGAGGCCAGGGGAGAGAATTGGGGGCATTCAGAGAAGAATGATGCTGAAGAGAAGCCAAGCCAAAGCCATTTTGATGCAGAGAATCTTTTGAGGAGGAGACGCCGTCAGATCATTTCTGGGAGCTCCAGACATCCGTTTTGCGTGCCGTTTTCTTTGCTGGGTTCTAAAGATCTGGACGAACATGACCAGATCAGTCTTGTAGCCATTTGGAATTGTAGCGATGTACATTTGAGCTTTTGAATAGAAATAAAGAAGCCTCCCCCATAGAGAAAAGGCCCGGAGATGTAGGCAAAGTTGTGCCGAACTTCGTTATCAATCTGCGTGTTATGGTTTGTTGTTTATTATTGCATTTCAGATCTGCATATGTGTATATGGATGTTATAATTCCTCTTGTTTCCTCATTCTTCACTAAGTTTTCTCAAATGGTTAATTAATGCATGCAAAATTAAAACTCAACCATAAGTCATTAAAAGATCCTACGGATCAAGTGGTATCAGAGCTAGGTTGACGTTTGGATTTGAGTTTTTTCATGTTAACCAGGGAAAAGCTACAGTGTGGTGAAGGCGAGCTTGTTGTAGAGAATCCATTAATTGGACTGAGAAAAAGAGCTTCTCACAGCGAGAAGATGGGATTGGAAGAAGGAATTTCCCAAGATGAGAAAGAGTTCCGGAAAACATTCCTTGCTATGTCGGAGATGGTGAAAGTCTTGTACGAAGATTACTTGGAATGGAAGCAACCAGTTTTGGGTGATTCTTCAAAGGGAAAAAGTGAAGAGGAAGAGGACCATCCTCAGATTCCTCCTTCACCTCCATCAACACCTCCTTCTTCTCCTTCTTCTTCAAGTTCAAGTTCTAAATCTAGTGGAAAGAAA
>ML780471.1:360995-376791 GCA_009831015.1 Picea engelmannii
CACCTCCATCAACACCTCCTTCTTCTCCTTCTTCTTCAAGTTCAAGTTCTAAATCTAGTGGAAAGAAAAATGTTCATAAGAATAAACATGAAATGCCATTGTTAAAACTTGATGTAAAATTTGAGTTGCCCATATATGATGGTTAAGTAAATGCAAAAAAACTTGATAAATGGATCAGGCAGATGGAGGTATACTGCAGTGTGCAACAGATCAAGGATGAGGCCACACAAATCAAGTTGGCATCTTTGAGACTTGCAGGTATAGCTCTTATCTGGTGGAAAAGCAAGCTGCAAAAAGGAACACAAAATGTGGGTAATGTATTTCCATCATGGAAGGATTTCATTTCTGCACTTAAGAAACAATTCTATCCTTTGGGTTATAAAGAAAAAGCAATAATTGAATGGCAATCTTTAAAACTAAGAAAAGGACAAACAGTGCAAGAATACATCGATGGATTTAGAAAAATGGCATTAATGTTGGACATTCCTTTGCAAACACAAGAAACCCTTATGAAGTATATAGGAGGTTTGTCTGCGCATATTAGAAACATTGTTTTCATGTTTGGACCCACTAACCTTGATGAGGTTTCTGTTCAAGATACATATATTGAAGCAGGGAAAGCAGGTGTGTCAGGGGAATCGTCGTCTTCGAGGAAAGAGGACAAGAGGAAAAGGCATGGCAATGGCAAGAATTCAAATGCAGTGACAAAGAAGGAAGGAAATCCCTCTTGCAAGCATTTCAAGAAAGAGGGACATGATGAGGATAGATGTTGGCAGTTGCATCCCGAGAAGAGGCCAAAGTGGTTCAAAGAAAAGAAGGGAACACAAACAGTGGCAACGACATCAAAACCCACATACTTGGGATCGGATTCAGGTGATGAGTCAAAGATTTCAATGGTTGGTATGACAGGTAAAAATAGTGAAGAGATTGTTTGTAGAAGCAATTTGTTTCATATAAGAGTAATCATGCGACACACTAAGATAGACACATTAATCGACAGTGGATCTCAATCTAATCTAATCTCAGAAGAATTGGTTAAGAAATTGGGATTAAAATCACAAAATCATCATAAGCCTTACACACTTAAATGGATGAGCAATCATCATCAAATGCACATAACAAAATAGTGCACAATCAAATTTTCAATTTCATCTAAGTATGTGGACGAAGTAACTTGTGATGTTGTGTCGTTAAGAGAATTTGGAATGATCTTAGGTAGTCCATACTTATTTGATCGTAAGACAATCTTCTACAGGACAAAGAATCAATATCAATTCACTAAAGCAGGTCATGATTATGTGGTTCATGCTCATCATGTTAAGGCAAATAACACACTTCAAACATTGGAGTGGTTAATGAATGCAGTTGTTTCAAATGAAGTAATTGATCTTAAGCAAGAACAAAATATGGTTGTTGAATGGAAAATGAATCATAAGTTGCTTCAAGATAATCTCATGTCGTGCAGATATTTTAAGTATATCAGCGCATTTGTAGTCGTCTTCTTGTTGCTATCATTAGCAATGTTTTCTACATGGATGATACTGGCTTCAGTAAGATGTAACAGGGTTCAAATGGCTAACAATATACTGTCAGTTGTCATGATTGTGTTACAGCTGATCTTGATGAGACAGGTGCACAGGACAGAGTTCAGAGACAGAGAGGAGGTTTGGTGGCCTATCCCGAGCTTGTTGACTAGTCAATAACCTTTTGGGGACCAAAAGGTCTTATTGTGGGGAGGTGTGATTCGAAATCGGATCCAGAAGCCTGACAGGGCTTGAAAAATGCTCAAAAATGAAAGTGCTCAGAATGTGACGAAACCTTTGCCATTGTGTGTGTCTCATCTTCCTGATTCCGGTGGTATATTTACTTTGTAAAACGGGCTCCGTATGGAGAAGATATCGCGTTCTGTCCGATAAGTCAAACAAGCAAAAAAAATTGCTGACTGTGTAGTCCGTACAGTCTATACGGACACTGACGTGGCATGTCCGTACGTTGACATGGCAGGTCCATACAGGCGATGCATGGAAGCTCTAGGAGACGACATGTGTCAGGCAGATTTGGGCGTACGGGCGTACAGTCGGACCTATCCCAAGGTGAAACATGTCACCACTGTAAGGATGACACGTGGCATGGGGTGACGTCAGCAGCTGATGTGTCAGGCTAATAGAGCAGTACGATAGGCTGACAGGGCAGACACACAGACTGACAGGTGGCAGTACAGCAGTTGACGTGGTAGACATGTGGACCAATTAGCAGCTGACACATGGCATTCATCGGTTGGTTGGTAAGGTGCCACATGGCCCAGTCATGGGCTGCCATGTGGCACCTCGTGATTGGTTTATGGTTTTTGTGTAAAATTTGTTATGTCACTTGGGGTCAAACCCGCGACCTCCTGGTGGGCGAACGGACTGGCAGAACGGGCTAGTCACCCAGGCGGCCGGTGGTGCTTGTAAAACATATGGCGCATTTTGAATTTAAATTTATACAATGGTTCATGCGGCGGTAAAAAGGGTCGGGGCTTAGCCCTAGCCCTCGGCACCAACCACATGACCTCACCACATAGCCAACGGCGCGGGTGGTTACCACGATACCGTTACACATAGAACACATGGGCAGTTGCAATGGTTAGACCCGTGGCCATATGGGAATATGCCACGAGACTTGGAGCCAGCGGAATAAGGGGGCCAGCACTTAGCCTACGGGCTAGCACTTGGCTATTTTTACCCCATATGACCAGGAATAAAGGGCGTGCACCAATGAAGGGGGCTAGCGCCCATATATTACTTAGAAAGTGGGTTTTTGTAACCAATTTTTGGTTTTTAAATGTAATTAAACCTATTGTTAATGGTTTTTGGGAGTTATTGGGTAGTTTTGGAGCCTAACTTCTTGGAGGAAGTTGGAGATGAGCAACCAACTTCCAATCTATATAAACAAGGCCTGTTTGAGTCCAGGGGAGAGCATTGGGGGCATTCAGAGCAGAATGATGCTGAAGAGAAGCCAAGCCAAAGCCATTTTGATGAAGAGAAGATTTTGAGGAGGAGACGATGTCGGATCATTTCTGGGAGCTCTGGATGTCCGTTTTACGTGTTGTTTTCTTTGTTGGGTTCTAGAGATCTAGACGAACATGACCAGATCAATCTTGTAGCCATTTGGTATTGCAGTGATGTAATTTTTAGCTTTTGAACAGAAATAAAAAATCCTCCCCCATAGAGAAAAGGCCCGAAGACGTAGGCAAAGTTGTGCCGAACTCCGTTATCAATCTGCGTGTTATGGTTTGTTGTTTATTCTTTCATTTCAGATATGCATATGTGTATATGGCTGTTATAATTCCACTTCTTTCCTCATTCTTCACTAAGTTTTCTCAAATGGTTAATTAATGCATGCAAAATTAAAACTCAACCATAAGTCATTAAAAGATCCTACGGATCACCAGAATAGGCGCAGTAACCATTTTCTGTTTCAGCGCGTCAAAGCTCTGCTAGCATTCTTCTATCCAGTGAAATTGACAGTCTTTCTTCAAAAGTTTCTCCATAGGTGTTGTAATTTGGGAATATCATTTAATGAACTTCTTGTAATATCTTGTATGTCCCAGTGCAGTGCACAACTGTTTGACTGAAGTAGGAGGTGGTGAATCAACTATAATGATAATTTTATATGGATCTACTAGTAATCCTTGCTTGCATAAAATATGAACTAATAACACTCCAAAAGGTGAGAAGAATATGTGCTTCTTCAAATTTAAGGCAATCTTACATTGTCTGCATTTTTCCAACATTATCCTCAAACATTCAATATGATTCTTCAATAAACTAAAAACAGTCCAATCATCAAAGTATGCTTCTAGAAATTTATGCAGAAATTCTTTGAATGCTTCGACCACCACCCTGGAGAAGATGGCTGGGGAATTCTTCAATTCAAATGGCATCATTGTATATTGTTAGGATCCCCATTTTGTTGCAAATGTGGTTTTATGGTGATCCTCCTTGGCAATCCAAATCTGATGGTACCCTAAAAATCCATCGGTAAAAGAATATACCTCCTGGTCTCCCACATTATCTAATACTTCGTCAGTGAATGGTGTAGGGAATGGGTCATGAAAACATGCATCATTCATCTTCCTGATATCCACACATATCCTGATCTCTCCTTTCTTCATTTCTTGCACCACCATAGGGCTAATCCACTCTGACTCATTGACAGGTTCTACAATACCTGCTTCCAACATTCTGTCGAGCTCAATCTTCACTTTCTCTTTATATTTAGGGTTCAACCTGTAGGGTCTTTGTTTGACTAGTCTTGCATCTAGCTTCAAAGGGATTCTCATCTCTCCCATAGGCCCTTTAATTCCCTTCATATCAGTAAAATTGGTTGGAAACAAGTCCTGATACTCATGCAATAACTCTGTAATCTTGTCAATGGTAGAAGCATCCCAATAATCTCCAACATTGGCAAGATTCGGTGTCTCCTTTGTTCCAATATTAAATTTCTTGATCTTGATTGGATATCCAATGAATGGTAGCTCAACTCTTGGTCCTTCCACAACTCTCTAGCCTTCTATTTCGGTGATGTTCGCCTTCCTCGGATCATCGTCTTCATCCACATTGATGTTGTAATAGGCTTGCAATTTCTGGAGAGGCGTAGTCCATTTGTCCTCTTCTTGTTCCAAAGGGAGGCTATATGCCTCCTCAAATAATTTCTATCTTACAGTCTGTAATGCTTGATCTACTGAAGAATATTGACTTTCAAATAAAAATGTAGTTACAAAATTTTAAGTCATACCTTCCCAATCTATATTGATGAGGCACAACTCTGCTTGAAGGTACCATTTGATAGGGGTTGTGTCCAGCGTGTTAATGAGTTTGTGCACGCAATATTCTTGAGGAATGTGGCTGTAGGATTCTTTACAACTATGCACATGGTCCTTTGAGAAACTTTGACCTATGTAGCAAACTTTGCAACCTTCTACTTGTGCTGAGAATCATGTTGTCATCAAAGTACGACATTGTACCCATTCTATAATATTACTTTTCTATGTCCCCCACCATCTTGTTGGTGTGGCTTTCAAGGCCTCATCCATTGCCAAAAATATTTGTTGTGTTGGTACACTTGCTTCAAAGTCTGATAAGAAGGCTTCTAAAGGGTTCAGACCATCAAAGGTGGGTAAGATACTTACTGTTGTGCCGATCCATCGAACCTCTCTAGTTAATCTAGCACATCTCCTTGTAGATACTTCATATAGTTTGTTTTTCTAGTTCTCCAGTGCTTCTTCTGAATCCGATGAACAGGCGATGTCACTTCACCAGCTTAGGTTCCCATCAGCTGTAGGATTAATGTAATCATGTTGTCTAGTTGTTGATTTGCATATGTTTTCCATTTGATAGGCGCAGTAATTCTCTCTGATAGGTTCTTTGTATCATTGACCTTCATTTGGATCTAAAGCTGCAATGACCCTAAGGACATCTCTTTAAAATTTCATACATATTTTCTTTAAATCAACCACAGTGGAATTATTGAGCCCAATCAATTCCTCACAACGTAGGATAAGGACAATTATGATCAACTATCTTAATTACCTCAAAATATGAAAAGGTCCTCACTCCGTTGATATCCACAAGGACATGTTCCAGTCTTCCAAAGGGGCTTACAGCTTGCTGATTAGACATCTTGAGCCTAATAGAGGAGTAGATCAACTTAGGTTTTCCCATCATTGCCCAGGTCTGCTTCGTCATGATATTGACCTCCAACCCTAAGTCGAGGACCACATAGTCTATATCATACTCTCCTATCTGAGCATTCAAGTGTAATTCCTTGTTTGTCCTTTTCCTTTTAGAGACTTGGTGTACTGCCCTAGTCAGTAAGGGGTCTATCTTTCCTAGCTCATACTATCTGATTACATTTTGGAGTTCTTGTACAACACTCTCATCTTGAATCAGCTTAATACAAGTATATAAAACATTATGTCTTTGATGAAGAACATTGGTCTCTTATGAACTCCTTTCTTGCCTCCTCAAATATTTTTTTTCTTTATTTGCATAGAAAGTTTGGGTCTTCTCAGTAGCTTTCCTAACTCCTGAGTCTTCTGTAATATTTACCTAGGTAAGTATGTATTCTCCTATAATAGCACCTCCCCTAGTGATAACAACGACTCTAGGGTATTCTTTATGAGGTTCAACATATATTAGTTGCACTTGTGGGTTCTGCTGAGGTCCTCGTCTCTCCTGAAGCTTAGCTAGCAGCACATGACAATATTATATAACATGTTTGAATGAATTGTAGTAGATGCAAGTAGTGCAAGGGTTCTGACAGTCCCTTGCCAAATGTTCTGGTTGCATGCAGTTGTAACAGATGATTTGTCCTTGGCCTCGGCCCATACCTCCTCCTCGTCCTTGTCCTCTGAATCCAATGCAAGGATTGAAGTTTCCTCTACTTGGAGAATTATACTACGTAGTGTTTCCTTCTTGTTGTACTTCTCCTTGAATCTTTTATACATCCCTTGACCTTTCATGCATGAGGTCATAAGCCCGAAAATCCCTATCGTAATTCCCCATGGACTTACAGAATGTGAAATACAAATTTGTGGTTGTCTGAACATACTTTTGCGTGTAGTAGCACTCCCCTGGGCGATGTCTATTTCTGCATACCTCACAACAGGGTAGGATGACTTGCTACAAAGGACTCAGAGCTCTAGAGGCCAAGTATTCATGAAATAGAGGACAATGCTCCTTTTCATGACCTTCATATCTGCATCTGACACACCAGATGTCTTCTCTTTTATCCTTTCCCTTGTCTTTCTTCATATCCTTGACCTACAAAGACACACTTTTTAGCTGACTCAAGATCTAACTCATACCTAAGCTAGATTATCCCATAGCGGTAGATTCTAGCTTCATGGCGATATATAGTGTCTCAGACTACGAAGCAATCATTTGTTGCATTAGAGGAATTCTAATGTGTGGTAAAAGAGTAGCGATGAACCATTCCTTTTTCTGCTCATCTGGGATCTGAAAAGTTAATCGGTCAGTTAAGGTCTTGAACCTCTGATCGAATTCCCAAATAGTTTCGACTACCTTCTATTTGATCTCTTTCAATTCTGGAATACATTTTGATTATCATTTGGGTTTCTTGAACTCTGCAATCAACGCATGCTTGATCTCATTCAGTGGATTAGGTTGTGCAAGTCCTTGGACAAGCTTCATGTACCAGCTCAGTGTGTGACCTCTTAGAGTAGTGCTAAACTGGGTTCTTTTAACAGCTTCATCAGTGACATTTTTAATATTCCATACAGCTTCACACAGGAACCAGTGTTGATTAGGATCTTCAGATCCATCTCCCCTAAAGATAGGGAACCTCATCTCATCTGCCATAGATTTTCCTAGGTTTCCTATCTGAGTATGTGGTGGACTACTAGTGACAGTGCTCTGAAAGCTTTGGTGACTCTAACTATTCTGGTTACTCAGTATTGCTGACACAATAGAGGGATTAATAGTACTTAATTCGGTAGTCTGCGTAGTTCCTGAATTTTCTGGCTCGTCCCGACGAAGTTCTTCAACTTTTCCTTCCTTTGTCCTAGTGGGTTTTGAATGCTCTTCGTCCGTTAGATCTGCCTCTTCTCAACTATAGAATCCCTCATCCCCATAGTTCTTCTTAAACAGGTTTGCAAGATGAAATTCTATGAACACTCTCCCACTTCACGTATGTCCAGCCTCTGTGTCACTGTCATTGTCCGAATTCTTTAACATTAGCTTTTCCAAATCTAACCAATCTACTGTATCTTCAAGATGTTCTTCTCATGCAATAGCATCTTGATTCTCATCTTCAGAAAATGTAAAAATTTTCCTCTGGGTCCCTTGAAGAAATATCTCTCATCTTGGCTATATGATTTTACTCTGTCAACAACAAATTCGGTGATGTACCCTCCAATGGTTCTATCAAACCAATGATCTACTGTTCTTGATACAACGTTATCAACTCTCTTGACCTTCTTAATCAACTCCAACATCCAAACCATAGGAGATCTAGATATGATCTCAAACTGAGTGTTTTCTAACCTAGCTAACCACTCATATAGCTCCTGATGGAACCCTCCAAAGAAGATCTCGTGTATATTGGTAAAGATATATCTTCTTAGCCAATCCTCTGTACTAAGGTTAGGTTTCTTGCTTTTGGATTCAATGAAGTCCTTCTCTTGATCCTCTATCCACTTTTGAATCTCTGTCTTTGATGGAAACCACCTTAACATTCCCTCAAAAATATTTTGGTTCCCAGCAACAGAACCATTTGTTGGCACAGGGGAAAACCCAGGGTTCAACTCCAAGAGTGTACCAACAATCCCTAACTACTATCCCTTTGGGCAACACCTGCAAAGCAGATGAAGTCTCACCTGAAGTATCTATGGGGGGATTGCTGGACATAGATGTCTATAACCAAGGGAATATCAAGTGGATCTAGTACAAGAACAATACAACATTCATATATCATTTATCAACTTAGATCTACTCTGCACATCTATCTATCAGATCTAACATAGTAATGCAATCACAACATACCAAATGAAAAAGAACAAAGAATCAATGACACACACGACATAATATATATGTGGTTCACCCTCTCTTTAGGGCTACGTCCACATAATTGTTCTTATAATATATTAAGAAGAATAATACATTTATTGTCTACGCTCTTAGCTAGTAGATCTTCTTTCTTATCCTCTATATCTCTCCCCTCCTTATGCACCCTACCGTAGGGTTGATCTTCGTACCCAGCTGAAGATATTACAATACCAGAAGGCTCTCACACCTAGCACTTCTCTCACAAAACAATAATCAATTGCATCAATAAAAAAACTAGAACAAACCCTCTTCCCTCATCTAGGTTCTTATTTATACATTACAATAACTCACCGACATCCTTAGGCCAAAACCTAGGTGTCAAAACCCTAGATACCAAAACCCTAAGTGTCTAAAACCCTAGGTCAACTTGACCATCATTTTCAGGGATTTTCTAGCCTTTCTTTCCTTCCTTCTCGTGTGGTGCTCCAAAGAATCCAATGATGGCTTTCTCTGCTTGCTGAATTGTCCACAATCCTTCTTTCTTGTTTATCTATCATCCTTGGTCTCCTCGTTCAACGACTTTCTTCCTTTGACTTCACTCCATATTTTTTTCTCTTTTGCTCACTTCGACCCAGTAATAGTTACTGTGTATTCCGCACAGTTTTCATTCTACCTTCTCTTCCATTATCTTCACGTACTTCTATAACCAAGGGCCAATAGTGATCACATAATGCACTATTGCAGGTTAATGCATGTGTAAGTGTAGGTTGCTAGTCATGCATATGTAATTGAATTTGGCTACAAGGTTGTTCTTTCCTATGCAAGAAGGTATGATGTCGATTGTGTCTTAGGTGTGGAACACGGTTAGACATGTAGCCTTTTATTCTGAATGGATAATACAACAAGAGAGCAAAATCCTCAAAGGAATGATGGTTTTCCTGGTTAAGGGTTTCCAGGGTTAAATCTCAGTGTACTATGTCATTTTCTTTCTTGATTAAATTATTCTTCTCTTCTGCTAGGATTAGTGTGGAAGTTTACTGCATTTCCTGTCACTTTTTACCTTTTCCCCTTTCTCTAGCAACCATAAAAGGCTCACAAGTCATTGCATCATGAGCTTCAACATATAAATTACACATATGATGAGAAAAATATTCTTTGGAATTAGCAGGATTTGGTCTTGTTAAAATCCCAAAGGTATACTTTGAAGCAAGTTTAGGATCTAAAGTTTGCTTGTGCTCAAATGATATAATCTAATTATGCATATGCTACATCGTTTGTAACATGAAAAACATGTCATTTTTGGGACCAAAATTTCCAAAGAATAAACCTATTCTAAGGTGATGCTCTTCAAACTCCAAACAAGTTTACATAGTAGAGAATATGCATTTTATACCATTCTCTTCTAAGTGATGGCGATAAGAAAGGGGTAAGTTATTATCATTATGAGCAAGAGAAACTCGTTAAGTGGGTCTACTAGCTTTGGGAATCTTATTGAAAATTTTCATGAACCTAAGGTTAAAGGCTTTGATGGTCTCACCATCATTAAAAGACAAATTCTTAAAATTTCTCATATGGTCGTTAGGGTTTTCCATTTTTCCAAAAGTAGACTTAAACTAATAGATTTATTCAAACCAGGTTGAAAAGATCTTATTGGAAAGATAAAAAAACACATCAGTATCCTTACCTTCCAAATACTTTATAAATAGTCTCATACATGAGTCATTATCATGTGCATCGATATCTTTGCATGGATCAAAGAAAGAAAACAGGTCTTCATTAATAGAAGTTACCCAGTCCCTGAAAACCTAGGTAGATGATATTTAAATTTGTGTAATGGATTAATAATAAGAATAATGTATAGAGGAGACGACAGATGTCATGGGGTGGCATCTGCATCTAAATCATATTAGAAGATGCTAATACTTTTAATCACTTTTTCATGATTATTTTACAACAAATTAGAGTCAATGGTGAAAATAAGGAGTGAAAACCACCACATTGTTATCTAACCAAATGGACTAGAGAACTATTGCACTAGTTAAGTTAAAGAAACAAGATTCATGAATACCTGAAATTTTTAAGAAAAAGTTCATGAAGTTGCAATGGAGGTAGGAGAAGAGATTTCCACATGTTTTGAGGAGGTGCTCCCACACCTTCCTAAGGCCTTAGAAACCACATAGAAAGTAATCACTCTCAAAATCAAGGTAACAACAACACAATATAAATCATCATGTCAATCATACGTGAGTGGGAAGAACCAAAATCGCAATATAAATCATCATGTCAATCATACAAATCAATTACAATTAGAAATGAAATAACAACTCAAATACCTGGATATTCGATGGTTTTCCTCGTATGATATTCATTTAACGTTGCTCCAATATATCTCCTCTAGTAGTTGCTATAATAATTTAACCAACACTTAAAGAATCATCAAAATAATAAAATAAATTAACAAACATATTTATGGATAAATAATAATTAAAAAGACTTGAGTGCATGAATACCTAAATGAGCTCCTCTTGGTTTCGAGAATAATTTGTTGGAGTAGTATAATATTGGAGCAAACCTCCCTCAATTTGATGGAGCAATAACGAGGTCAACATTGACTTTGTTGTTTCTCTATTGGATCGAGGGAGGTTTGCTCCAAGACTATCCAAATCCTAATTTATTCTCTATTGAACATGGCCAACCAAGTGAAGGTGGAAGCTCTTATGGCCACCCCCCCCCCCAAAAAAAAACACTCTCAATTCCCCAGTTGAAAGAAACAAATTAAGATTCATGCATAGACACTAGCAAAACAACAAATTCATAAAAAAACATATGTGCTTTTATGGATAAGGAAACATATAGAATTCATTCATTAACATATGACATTCATTCATTCATTCATTAATCATAGACAGAAAATACTTCATCTCAATAAATTTTATCATCAAAAATGTGTTTTGACAATTGTTGACGCATGCCTATTTCGGTAGAGAAAGACCTATTTTTTAGTGTGTGCCATTGTGGAGGAAATGAAACATGCAAAAGATGAAGAAAAAGTAGCATGCGAAAGATGGAGGAAAAACATCATGGTGCACATGCTGACAAACCTAGCCATGTTAGGGTCAGATTTTTTGATATGAATGTTATGGCTATGAGCCAATAGAATAGTATAAATAAAGGCCTAGGAGGTCTAGTAGAGGTTGGTCACAAAGATAATAGTTTTGGTCTGAACAAGATAGAGAGTAGGTTTTTGAAGGTTAGGTCATAGGCTTTGGAGCCTGGTGTGGTCTAGTTCGCCTTATAGATGAAACTGATCCTATTTTTTTATTGTAAGCCTAAAGAATGTAATGCATGCAATGAAGATTTTGAAGAATGATGAATAAAAGATCAAAAGAGACAAATCTTTGTGGACATAGCCCAAGGGGATTGAACCATAGTAACCCTACTATTTTTATGTGTCTGAGTGGTTGTTCTACTATTATGTTGCTTATCAGTTAAAGAATGAATGTTTAGCTTATATTACAACATCATGCATGCATAGTTTGATTAATGAATGAACACTATATTTAAATGAATGGATAATAACGGTGATGCATGAGAAAAAAGGACATATCAAAGCCTCAATCCCTTCCTTGACTACAGACATATGAGTCTTGTAGTCACCCATAAGATATCATGGGTGAGACTACGATGTGCACTCTGTGTGCAACATTTCCTTCTGGTTTACTAGGAGGGATGATAGTTTGAGGGTTTTGTTGGAAACCTTTGAGATCAGAACTCGGGTCATCCCATAAGCGTCCAAAAAATGGTTGCATTGCCAGCTGGAACTGCACAGGATAGATTGGAAGGGATTTGTTGAAGAACAACACGGAGAATGAAAACATAGAAGGGAATGTTTAGGCCCTGGAATACAACGAAGGTAGATATTGAAAGATGGTTAAGGACAAAGGAACTCAAGTTTGTGCAACAGGATAATAGAAACCCTAAATATACACCACACAAATATCTTGACAAATATGTGTTTATGACTTGCATGAAGTATTTTTCTGTGAATTTACACATATGTTACATGAGTGGTTATTGAGGTTGAAGGACAACCATCCTACAAATTAGATAAGACAACTAGAGTGGCATACCATGGAGATCGCACAGTGGAAACAAGTCAATAATAAATTTATGCGTGCAATAGTTTTTTGGTTAGACAACGTTATTGCAGGGTTTATCACTGACTTTGCAGCTGGTACTGCGAAGTCATACACTATTGCCAAGTAGGTTTTTTTTGAAGGGACCCAGAGGTAGGAAAACAAGATCAATTTATGCTTCCATCAATATTTTATTATATGACAAAGGCGTGATGACCATGAAATCAGACAACTAAACTTCCATGCACGCATGGGGGAAGGGGGGAAATAATGAAATGAGTCTGAGATATGGACATGTATCTGGATAAGGGGAAGCAGAAGGAGGCCATGGACCCGATGATGATGGATTAGGACCAAACAAAGAGAATATTAAGAAAATTTAGAATGACACGTATTTTGGCATTTTTAGTGATAGAAGACAGCGTGTTTAGATTGTTGGCATATTTAGTGACATAAGGTATCCTGTTTGTCATTGATGGTGAAGATCAACAAGGGGATATTGTTGGCATACTTACAGACAAAAGGCAGCATGGAACGTGTGAGTGTTTGTCATTGGTGGTGAATATTAGCATGATCAGTCATGCAATGATGATGGCATGGCAAGATCATAAGTGTAAGCTCAGGAGGAGGAGAAACAATGATCATTGGATCACCCATCCTGAATTACTAATGGCCATTAGATCTGAATTAAGATAGGAGGAGCACGCAGAAGAGGAGAACAGATCTTAGGCATCATATCTGAGCGAGAAGATCAACCATCGTCAGATCCAGAAGAAGGAGCATGATATTTAAGTATAAGATGAAACGGGCTTACAAAGTCTCGAAAGAAGGAGGACAATTGATCCAAGAAGGACACTGTTGACGGGCGAAATTGACCATCCATCAACTGGAAGAGCGATTTCAGTCTGAGGTTGTCTAAATAACCCAAGCCGTTTGGTGTAACTCGTTCTAACGGGTTTAATGGCTCTGTTAGCCAATCTAAGAATCCTAAAAGAAACAAATAAAAGAGAGAAATAACTAACTAATTACTAAACACACTATATATGTGTACATATATTCAAATGTAACTATAGTAGTTGTATTTAAGAAGAAGATATACAAGTCTCATTTATTTACGTGATTTACAAGATGCAAGTTTTAATCAAAACTTACAAAAATCGATGAAAAATGATTACTTCTAGGAAGCAGATAAAGAAAGCACATAAAAATATTTATTGTTTTTCTTTTATAAATTTAAAGAATCTTGCAAAAAAGTTAATGAAACATGAACATGTGGATAGTCAAAGCTGAACCATACATTCATTGTTTCATTCATAAAAAACTTAACTAAATAACACACATAATAACCTGTCGCTAATCGACAAAACTTATCTTTATGTGTTGCATGAGCTCCTGCATGTATTGTTGTTAAGGGAAACCTATAACAGAACAATACTAGCACTTCCAAAATACATTCAAAGAAGTATTTGATATTGGAGTAAATTAATAACAACAGGAAGACAACTAATTAAAAATCGTGTGATCTTAAGATAATCAATATTTAAGAATGAAAGAAAACTCAATTCTGGGTATTGATATTTTTTTTTTTGTAAGTAAGTGTTTTGTATTATGTATAAGAAACCTTCTAAGGTCCAAGATCAAGAGTACATAACTAAGTCAAGCGGTTGTAATTACTGAACTGCTCCACAAGGAGAAACCAGTTCAGCCAACTGTATTAAGCTAGTTTCAAAATTTACTAACATTCATAAAGAAAACCAGACATATTAACTATCATGACTACCATGAGAGCTAGAGTATGGAAATAGTTGTGTGTAATCCGACACATATTCTGGCAGGTGGCCTGGCCAGGGTTCCTCAAGGATAGGTGTCCCGCTGCTGAGCATCCATTGCATGTCCGTGGTGTCATCGGCCTTGTCCGAGTTAGCCTCCAGCTTTACACTTGCCACCGAGGTAGGCTTCTGGAGTTTGGAGCCGTCCTCGTCCACTTCTGCTTCCACAACTGGATCTTCGTCAACGGGATTTGCTACCGCAACAGGTGTGTCTGCCTTCCCCACAGACTGCAGGCTCCCCTCTGTATCCTCTTACTGATGGCTGCTCGCGTGGTCTCTAAGAGAAGTGTCACTGGAATCTTCAGGGGAGTCTTCAGGGGTATTGGCGAGGAACTGAAGGAGGACGGACAACCTCCCCTCCATTTGTTGAACCCGAAACAGGAGGTCGTTCACTCCGTCTCGGAGTTCAAAGACCAAGTCATGTAAAATGGCATAGTTTTCATGCGGGAGGTTGGGGCAGGGTGTTTTGCTGCGTCGCCCATGCTCAGACGCAATGGGAGGAGGAGAATGATGTGCGGAGGGAGACCACCAGGTGCCGAAAACATCAGTAACAACTAGACACTCAAGAGCCTGGGTGGAGGAACCGGAGGGCGAAGAGGAAGTGCGGGGGTGTCGGGGATGCCATGATGAGCCCCGATGTGGGCGCATTATTTGTCGTGGCATGGTGTGGGTTGGCTACTGCAGAGTGTCTACAGAGCCAAAGTGCAGGGTGAGGAACAGTCGAGAGACCATGAAAACTTCTGAGCCAAAATCAGAACCAAACAGCCTAGCGGTAACACAAGAGGGAGACTTCATGGTTCTATTCGTAAAGGTGGTCAAGGGAGCGTGAATTAATGCCCCTCCCATTGTTGTGAATGTGTTTTAATGTTCAGGGGTGACGACTGCAGCAGTCACGAGCCGAGCACGTGGCTCCGTGCTACGCTGGCCTCCCCTTGCTGCCTCTGCGCGCCAGGTGGTGGGCACTAACACCCCATCCGGGTGAATTCTGGGTATTGATATTATCCATCATTTAACATTAGAAATAAATTCCATAATAATCAAATGATTGATTGATCACACATAAAAAATGGAATAAGAAATTATGGGCAGCATATAACATTTAACAGTATGAAAACACCATATGATTGACAAGCTAAAGTTAAAATCAATTGTTATAACATTTTCATAATATAACAATAATGAAAGAATGAAATGGAATAAGTATCACACAGGTCTAAAGCCAAAGATGAATTACTTTCCCATATTCTTTCTCAAAATCACATGCCCATATTGTAGTCCTGGA
>ML780471.1:380596-416653 GCA_009831015.1 Picea engelmannii
GAAGACGTAGATGTTTGCACGGATCTGATGAAGTATATGCATCATTGATATTTCCACACATATCCACTTTATCTTCTTGTAATGAATAATATCCAAATAAATTTTGGATGAAATTTTGAAAACCGTACAGTCATTTCCGGAAAAAAAAACGCTGAAATTTTGTTGATTTTGAAATGATCATAACTTCACTTTCCAGACTCTGTTTCAGACAATTTGTTTTTTGAAATTGGATATTTTTCTGAGAGGAATTCAAATATCCAATTTGTTTCTGCAATTTTTTCTCAGAAAATATCATAATGGAGTCTGATGTGCATGGCTCTCTTTTTGACTCCTGAGATGCATGCATGGTGTATGCAAAAGTGTATGGATGTGACTCATGAGATGTATGCCATATATATTCCACATAAATTACAGAAAACAAATCTGAAATGGAGTAGACATCATCTTCAATTAATGGAATACAAATTTCTGCAAATACTTTTGTAGAAGACTCTTCATAATAAGAGACTTGATCTTCTGATGGCTTCTCTTTTGTCTCTATCTGTTCGACCTCCTGCATGAATTCTTCACAATATTCTTTATTCCCAAATAGAACCTCCAATCTGGTCCATAATTTATTTGGAGTTAATCCTTGTGATTCTTCATATACTTGATGGAAAAGTTCGGGAGAAACAGACATGCCGATACTTCCTATGGCCATATCTTGTCTATTGAGAAAGTCATTTTTCTCATTGACAGAATTAGGCTCTACTTCCATTTCCATAGTTATTTGGTACAAGCCTCTGCATCTAAGATGAATCATAATTTTTGGCTTCCATTCCAAATAGTTATGAGGCGTGAGAAGTATTTCCGACGAATAATCCATCTTTTTGTTGTCTTCAATCTTCAGTACCTGCAAAAATAATTTGGTGTAGATTTTTCTTAGTATTCTGTCGGCAATGATACCATGTAAATGTGTTGAACCTGAACATAATAGATCTAGCTAGAAAATACCATACACATTTTCAAAGAGAAACTAATAAAGAAGAAGCAAGAGAGAAAGAATGGAAGAATTATCATTAACCGTATTCCACACTCAAAGAGTTAATAATTTACAATATATATAGGATAAATGAGTAACTAATGAGCCATAGTGGTGGTCTACATTGATCTGGACACACACCAACAATTACAAGAGTAAACTACCACCTAGTCTAGTCTCTCAGGCAATTACGGGAGTGAACTGCCACCTAGCTTAGTTAACTAACTAAAAAAAGAGTAGTGAGCTGGTGATGATCCCAATGTTGCATGGTGACAAAACCAATGCAACATCTAAACTCAACTCAACTAGTCAAACTGAAGTGTCAACTGAAAGAGAATATTCTCCAGGTGAAATATTCTCCCCTAAAATATAGGAGACTGGATAATGACTAATTATGACTAATAAACAAGGAATAACCTTAGGAAAATAAATCCTAGGTGTGTGTGAAGTAAATCCAACATCTTGTATAAGTGGAAGTAGGTGCTTCCATCCAGTTGGTGTTGGAACACTTAGAGAGTTGTTGCTTCCTTCTAGTGGGTGCTAGAGAAATTAGAGAGTTGGTGCTCTCAGCAAGTTGGAGCTTGTAAAACAAAGGTATTAGCCTCACATTGAGTTGGTTCTCAAATATGGATGATGTACAGAACTTAAAAGACTACCTATCATTTCGAAGAAGAATAGGTTTTCTCCCTTTATGGGTTTCCTCATAAAAATCTGTCTCTATGTATATCTTATGTGTGACTCATGCTCATTATTTATGTTGTCCATATCTTGTATAATATTGATGGTTACTTGGAGAAGATTAAAAATGGTTTAATAGTCTTAAAATTGTTTAAGCATAGTAACCACTGATTCACCCCCCCACCCTCTCAGTTGTCTTGGTAATTTCAAAAATTGGTATCAAAGCGGGTTCCTTTATTTAAAAGGTAGATCTATAAGCTTAAACATGACAAGTCATGAAGGGACTTCAGCCACTAAGCCTCCTATGTTTGATGGAACAAATGTTTCCTTATGGAAGGTTAGAATGAGAACATATTTAATGGCCTTAGGTGTTGATGTTTGGGATGTAGTAGAGACTGGATATACAAAGCCCGTTGTGCTAGCTTCCAAGGATGATAAGTTAGAGTTTAGATTTAATGCTAAGGGAATGAATGTTATCTTGAATGGACTTGTTGAAGGGGAGTTTGTAAAGGTGATGCATCTTGAAACCACCAAAGCAATGTGGGATAAACTTATTAGCAGTTATGAAGGAAATGAGAAAGTAAAAGATGTCAAACTTCAAACATATAGATTGAAATTTGAACAACTAAAGATGAATGAAGATGAAACATTTAGAAATTATTTTTTAATATTTTAAGAATTTGCGAATGCCATGAAGGGTCTTGGTGAGAAGATTGAAGAATCATTTTTAGTTCAAACGATTTGAAGATCGTTGCTTGATAAATTTAATCCAAAAGTCTCTGCAATAGAAGAACTAAGTGATCTTAAAAATATGTCCATTGATCAACTCCTAGGAACTCTAATTGCATATGAAATGAGAATTAGCAAAGATAAATGCATTACTAGAGAAGCATATTTTAAAGTAGACAAGAATATCGATTCAAAATTAGATGATATTGAGGCAAAATTTGTGAGAAGGTTAAAGAAAGGATCAGGAAAATATCAAGGAAAGATTCCCTTCAAATGTTTTAACTGTGCTAATATAGGTCATTTTACATCTAAGTGTCCTCACCAGAAAAAGGACCAGAACTCCGATGATGAAAAGAAGTACAAATTTAAGAAATATAGTAAAAAGAAAAGTTTGTGTGCAAACAATGACAATTTCTCAGAAGACATAGATAGTGATTCATCATGTGAAGACAAAGTGAATGATTTTATTCTTATGGATATGGGAAATCTTGATTATGAACACACAGGAGGTGAAATGGATGACAAAGAAGTTGTGGTAGATATTGAAGGTGAATTAATTAGTGCCTTGGAAGAAATTGACAGACTCGGATTTAAGAAGAGAAAACAAAAACAATTGTTGATGCAGTTTAAAATGAATGATAAAAAACCTGATGAAGACTTTGCTCTACTAAAAGTTGAGTTAGAAGAGGCAAAGAAAATAGAGGAAATTATGAAACAATAGTTATAAGAGAATAAAGCGAGATGTGAATCCTTAGAAGAAGAGATAGTAAAAACCAGAAAAGAAATGGAGAAGTTTAAGGCATTGTATCACCAAAATCGATCAAGTATTAAAGCTTTAGAAGGATTAACCTCCATTCTAAATCAGCAAAGGAATCCAAATTTGAAAGTTGGATTGGGTTATGAAGAAGGATCAAGTAGTGATCATCCAAGTAATACAGAACCCATCAAGTTTGTCAAATCTACAATCATTGACAACAATCACAATGCAGAAACAAAGAAAGAAAATCATCCACCAAGAAGGAATGAAAGAAAAAGTACCAGAACCAAATCTGTAGATCAGAGAAATTATCAGCATGAAAGAAATCGACCCGCTCAAAGAAGACAATCCTTTTCCATGTACAAAGGATTTTTCTATGGATATTGTTTTTTCTGTTCTAACTTTGGTCACAAAGCTATAACTTGTTCTTTAATATTTAGATATGAGCAATCAAGTTATGCAAGGAATAATTATCTGCCACAACAAAGATTGAGACAACCAAGCAACAAACAACCACAGAATATAAATCATGTGATGGATGGGAGAAGGACACAGGTGAAACATAACAACAGTTATGAGCATAACAATCACTATGATCTATTATTCAGTGAACTAGAATTCTACAATTGCCATAACTATGGACACAAAGATGTAGACTGCCGCTTAAGGAACTATAAGCCAGAGTTGAATCATATTGCTGAAAATTTAAAGATTTGGAAAAAGAAAGAAGATGACCAGCGTGGATTAGTGTTATCAACCCAAAGACAAAAGAATCCCTGGTATATTGATAGTGGATGTCCCAAACATATGACTGGAGACAAAAATAAGTTTCTAACTCTAAGTGAAAACAAATCAGGGAATGTAACTTTTGGGGATGATGCACCAGGAAAAATAAAAGGTAAAGGAATGGTGAGTCTGAGTAATGGAAAAGGGAAAGCTCGAGACATGTTATTTGTAGATGGTTTGAAACATAATCTGCTTAGTGTCAGTCAAGTCTGCGACCGAGGATGTGAAGTTGTTTTTACTTTTAAATATTGTAAAATAAAGTCTGTGAATTCAGGACAGTTGGTCGCAAAAGGGATAAGAACAAAAAACAATGTCTATGTGTTAAAAGAAGAAAAAGAAGAATGCCACTTAAGCAAGTATGATGAAAGTTGGCTATGGAATAGGAGACTTGGAAATCTAAATTTTTATCATATAATCAAGCTTAAGAACAATGGGGCAGTAAAATATCTTCCAAAGATATCAAAGCCATATGACTCTGTTTGTAAACCTTGTAAGATAGGAAAGCTTACTCGAACACTGTTCAAGTCTAAAAAATTTCCTTCAACATAAAAACCTCTCCAATTAGTACATATGGATTTATGTGGACCATCAAGAAAAGAAAGCATAGAAAAAGAAAAATATTTTATGTTAAATATTGATGATTATTCTAGATTAACATGGGTTGCCTTTTTGAAGGAAAAATCTGAAGCATTTGAAAAATTCAAAGTGTTTAAAGCTCTGACTAAAAGTCAAATAGGAAAAATATTGAAGGCAGTAAGGTTTGATAGAGGAGAATATTTTGGTTCATGGAACTTCAAAGAGTTCTATGATAAACATGGAATCAAATGAGAATACACTATTCCAAGGACTCCACAACAAAATGGAGTAGTTGAGAGGCAGAATAGATCAGTTCAACAGATGGCAAGATCAATGATGAATGAAAAGAATATTACTCAAACATATTGGGTGGAAGAAACTCATACAGCTGTTCATATCTTGAACAAAGCTCATCTCAGGCCACATAGCGACAAGACTCCTTATGAACTATGGTTTGGAAGACCTGCTTCAATCAAGAATTTTAAAGTCTTTGGGAGTAACTGTTATATCAAGAATAATGATGAAAATATTGGCAAATATGATGACAGGGTTGATGAAGGTATCTTCTTAGGATATGCTACAAAAAATAAAGGATACAGATGCTACAATAAGAGGATGCATACATTGGTTGATTGTATCGACATAAAAGTTGATGAAGAAATCCCAGTCAGGAATCTAAGCAGTGTTTAACCAAGCACAAAAGATATAGATAAAGATGAAGATGAACGGGTCCAAGGATCAGAAAGAGAAGAATCTGAATCAAATGAAGATATGAATACTCAGGCTGACACTAATCAATAGAAAGAAACAAAACCACCTCTCAGAATTTTTAGTAAGAATCATCCTGAAAATTAGATAATTGAAGATATAAATAAAGGAGTTCAGACAAGAAGGAAATTGATTAAAGACTCAAAACAATATCATGTTGCTTTTCTATCTATGATTGAACCTAAACATTGTGATGAAGCTAGCAAGAATGATGATTGGATTAGAGCTATGAATGAAGAGCTTGATCATATTGAGAAGAACAATACTTGGGAGCTTGTTCCTAGACCTAAAGATAAGAATGTAATAGGTTCCAAATGGGTGTTCAAGAATAAAATGAATGAAAAGGGACAAGTTGTTAGAAATAAATCCAGATTGGTTTGTAAAGGGTATGCACAAGTTGAAGGTTAGGATTTTGATGAAACTTTTGCACCAGTGGAAATATTGGAAGCCATTAGAATGTTTCTTGCATATTCATGTTATAAGAACTTTCAAGTGTATCAGATGGATGTTAAGTCAACATTTCTTAATGGAGATATAGAGGAAGAAGTATATATGGAGCAACTTGAAGGATTCTCATTGACAGTTAATCCTGATTATGTTTGCAAGTTGAAGAAGGCTTTATATGGACTGAAACAAGCACCATGAGCTTGGTACTACAGACTGGACAAATTTTTACAAGACAAAGGATTGAAGAAAGGTACTATCGACAACAATCTCTACATTAAGTCTCAAGGTGATAATTTACTAGTTGTTTTGGTTTATGTAGATGATAATATTTTTGGTTGTAATAATGAATCCTCTATCCAATGGTTTGCTAAATCTATGCAAACAGAGTTTGAGATGTCCATGATAGGAGAACTGTGATACTTTCTTGGTTTACAAGTAAATCAAAGTTCTGCAGGAATATTTATCTCCCAAGAAAAATATTTGAAAGAGATGTTGAAGAAATTTCAGATGGAAGATTCTTCTCCTGTTAGTACACCTATGGTGGTTGGTTGTAAGCTCAGTAAAGATGATATTTCACACGATGTTGATCAAAGGACATATCGATCAATGATAGGCAATCTTTTGTACATCACAACATCCCATCCTGATATAATGCAAGTTGTTGGAATGGTAGGTCGCTATCAGTCTGCCCCTAAACAAAGTCATTTAGTAGCTGCCACAAAGATATTAAAATACTTGAAGAGCACAATGAATTATGGTTTGTGGTATCCCAGAAATCATAATTTTTAGTTAACTACTTATTCAGATGTTGATTTGGCAAATTGTGTGGATGAGAGAAAGAAAACCAGTGGAGGTGCATTCTTCCTGGGTGACTCGTTGGTAGCATGGATTAGTAAGAAGCAAGGATCTATTTCCTTATCAACTACAGAGGCAAAGTACACTGTTGTTGCTACTTGTTTCACTCATATTTTATGGATAATCCAAACTCTTGTAGATTTGAAGGTTAATTATACTGATCCAATTACAATTCATTTTGATAACACCAGTTCCATTAGTGTCTCCAAGAATCCCATTATTTATTTCAAGACTAATCATATGCCAATAAAATACCATTTTCTCAGAGAACAAGTTACAAACATAATTGTTCATCTAAATTATATTCCTTCCATAGAATAGATAGCTGATATGTTTACTAAACCGTTAGCAACAACCCCTT
The DNA here is from genome assembly GCA_009831015.1 of Picea engelmannii. NCBI lineage: Eukaryota > Viridiplantae > Streptophyta > Pinopsida > Pinales > Pinaceae > Picea > Picea engelmannii. The sequence continues at coordinate 387,575 of ML780471.1, forward strand.
TTGGATATCTTCGTCAGAAGTTGGGGGTTATAGCTTCTTTCGTCTAATCTATTCACCTAGTCAGGGGGAGTACTTATTGAATATCTATTGTATTTCTAAGATGCTCATAGTTGACAGGGGGAGTATGTACTACAACAGCTCTGGGGGAGTGTGTTTCTTCTCTGACATTGATGTCAAAGAGGGAGAAAGAGTGGTAATGACAGATGCTATAGTGGTATGGTTGGATGTTCAATAGACAGATTAGTTGGAGTGTAGTTCCTACGGTTCTTCAAGGTCAAGGTTGCCATCAATGCCAAAGGGGGAGATTGTTGGCATATTTAGTGACAGAAGATAGTGTGTTTAGATTGTTGGCATATTTAGTGACAAAAGGCAGCATGTTTGTCATTGATGGTGAAGATCAAAAAGGGGGAGATTGTTGGCATACTTACAGACAGAAGGAAACGTGCAATGTGTGTGTGTTTGTCATTGATGGTGAAGATCAATACGATCAGTCATGCAACGATGATGGCATGGCAAGATCAGAAGCATAAGCTCAGGAGGAGGAGCAACAATGATCGTTGGATCACCCATCTTGAATTCTCGATGGACATTAGATATGAATTAAGAGAGGAGGAGTGTGCAGAAGAGGAGAACAGATCTCATGTGTCAAATCTAAGAGGGAAGATCAACCATCATCAGATCCATAAGAAGGAGCATGATATTTAAGTACTAGATGATCCAAGAAGGACACGTGGTGAAAGATCAAGGCATGACAAAGGTTCTGTTTCAGAATTTCACAGATCGAGAAATCCAAAAGGAGGAGGTTCTCTAACCCCTCAAACTTGCGATATGAAAAATTGCGACAAACAATCCTGATCTTTGGATGAAGACTACACATGGTGAGAGGTCATCTTTTCGCTGACTGGAAAGTCAAAGGAAGGAGGAGCTCCATCCTTTGAAATCGTGAAACGCAAAACCGCAATTCAATCAGAGTCGTTGATCAAGGGAGAGCATGGACCATTGATATGGTTCAATTTCGAAGTTTCAGATATCGGGAGTTGGAGGAGTCAAGGATATTCATGGAAAAATCGTGAAGCACCTTTTGGCATAGCCTATGGTTACCACCGGTGGTCATGTGAGGGGAAGAATCTAGCAATGCTAAGCTCCATTTCAGAATTTCGGTGATCGTGACATGGAGAGTCGAGACCCTTCATCATAGGAGTCCCAAAGTGTGAAATCGTGAAGCACCTTTTTGCATAGGCTATGGTCACTTCCCGTGGTCATGAGAAGGGAAGGAGCTAGTAGTTAAGCTCCATTTAAAAGTTTTGTGATTCGAGGTTTTTGGAAGCAACTCACGGCAGAAACACCAAAATGAGAAATCATGAAACACTCTTGTGCTTGGCCCCTGGTCATAACTTATGGTCACATCGACGAAGGATTAAGGGAGGAGATAGCACGAAGCTAAGCTCCATTTTGGATATTGCGACATGGGAGAGTCGAGATCTCTCATTACAATAATTCTGAAACACGAAATCATGAAATCACTTTCTATTTATCCTGTGGTCACAACTAGTGGGCATATGGAATAAACGCAAGACCTTGGGGATTTAATCCAATGGTTCTAGTTAATTGGGAATTTTATCGAAGGGCTATTGTCTCACCTCACGGTTAATTTTTTAGTTACGATTCAGTTAGCAAAACTGAATCATAGTTCTTGAATGTTTGGCAATTCAGTTGTCGAGGTGTTATTTCTTGGAGATTCAAGGTGTAACTGAATTGGTAGGAGAGCATAAGAGTGATATGTAGTGACTGTGTGAGGTTCATTGTTCTAACTGAAAAATGAGTTGAACTGTAGAAAGGTAAAATTACAGTATGCGGAGTGTGAAGAAAAACTCAGAGATGAGGAACAAAAACTAAACAGAACATAATAGGTGAAGAGAGCAGAATGTGCACATATCAAAGAGCATGAGAAGAACATAGAAAGAACGGATAGAAAGAGATAGAAAGTCAATACAAGTATGAATAGAGCAGGAGAATAGTGAAGCAGAGAAGAATTGCATAACAATGAAGAAATGGTAAGAATTGATATATCTGTATTGTTGGTTATTCAGACATTTATTTATAATCAGGGAGGTAGGGTGGTGCAAGGGAGGACTGTGGTCCTTTGATATTCAAGTTGATGCTTGAATATTGGGAGTTTTAGCTTCCATCTATTTGTGGCTAGAAAATAGGGTGGCATGGTGGTGCTTGGGAAAACACAGAGTTTTCTATATGCAAGTTGGTGCTTGTATAAGTGGAAGTAGGTGCTTCAATCCAGTTGGTGCTGGAACACTTAGGGAGTTGATACTTCCTTCTAGTGGGTGCTAGAGAAATCAGAGAGTTGGTGCTCTCAGCAAGTTGGATCTTGTAAAATAGAGGTAGTAGCCTCACATTGAGTTGGTGCTCAAATATATATGATGTACAAAACTTAAAAGACTGCCTATCATTTAGAACAAGAAGAGGTTTTGTCCCTTTATGCATTTCCTCATGAAAATATGTCTCTGTGTATATCTTTTTTGTGACTGATTCTCATTATTTATGTTGTCCATATCTTGTATAATATTGATGGTTACTTGGAGAATATTAAAAATGGCTTAATAGTCTTAAAATTGTTTAAGCACAGTAACAACTTATACACNCCCCCCCCCCCCCTCTTAGTTGTCTTAGTAATTTCAACAACATAGCGGTAGACCTTACCAGTATAAGATGAATAAAAAAAAGAGGGCCATAGATGACAGAGAGGGCTTGGCGAGCAATGAGGAAGAGGTAGAGGATCTCCTAGCTATGGATCAGATTGAGGAAATCCTATGTGAAACATATTAAAGGAAAACAAGAGTTCCAGGGTTAGGAATAGAAGGTAGAACTCCAGTCCATATCATAGTTCGTGTTGAACCTACAACCGCATGTGCGACTAATACACTTGAAGGAACACAAGATTTTAGACAACCAATTTTCAGTAGAAGAGTTGCAACAGTTTAAGCTACTTCCTGAACTTGTAGCCACATTTGTTTGTCCAATACAGGACAAACAACTGGGGGTACAAGTTCAGGAAGTATAAGTCAACTATCTACACCACACAAAGGCAGCAATTCAACCTGTTTCAAAATGGCAAGAGTAGATCCCACTATCAGATTACCAAAGTTTTGTGGCAAGGTATCTGAGGGCCTTGAGAAGTATTTATTCACTTGTGAAAATATATAGGAGGAAAAGAAGGATACAAATGAAGATACTAAAATCACACAATTGGATATAACATTCAGAGACCATGCACTATACTGATACATGAGCCTTGATTTAAACAATCCAGAAGGAGCACCAAAGATTGTCGTGAAGGTGAAAAAGTTACTGGTAAATGAATTTCAGAAGCCAAGCTCACAAGAACAGTACATGAATGAAATGATCAATATCATACAGAAACCAAGTTAGTCTATCTGGGATATTGATCAAAGGTTCAAACACATGAAAGGTAATTTGAACTACTCTATCACTAACATGAAACATAGGCGGTCTTGTGAACTCACTATTACCACACTTGAAGTATCCCTTGAGATAGTAGAAGTTCCAAACTCAAGCAGAGGCACTACAAGCAGCCCTCCAGCTAGAAGAAAACTAGTATCAACAAAAAAATCCATCAATAGAAGAGCTGAAAGAGGATATAAAGAATCTGACATTTCAGCTGAACCAAAATAAATGGAAAGAAAAGACATAAGTTGTTTGGTGTACGTTATGCAGGACAAAAGGACACTAGAAGAATGAATGCCCAACCTTTGCACAATACTTGGCCGTATGGGTGCCAAACCCCTTGCCTACAAGAGGAATATGGTGTGAAATTTGTAAGATACATGGAAATGATCGATATCATTGTCCAATGATGCAAAACTATAAGACCGTTCCAAAAAGTTCTTACTTCAAGTTTTGTAAATCAGTGGGTCATGATTACGAAACACTGGAATTGATGATAGAGAGAACTTTAGACACCTATAGGGTGCAAGCAGATATGATGTCAGGGAAATTCGTACCGCAGTTCAATAATGTGCAACCCCCATTCAATCCCACGTAATCATAGTACAAAAATGTGCAATTGCAGTATAATAACGTGAAGTATAACCAAATACCCCAATATAATGCACCACACGAAGATAAAGGTGTATTCAAAGGTGGAGGATGGGGCAAAGGGCCAGTAGTCTGCCACAACTGTCAACGACCAGGACACTATGCAAGAGACTTTCCACTTCCACTTGCAACATATATGTACTATTGATCATTAGACCATGACACAGAATACTATCCAACATTATTGGTAAAAATACAGGAAAAAAGGAACCAGAACAATCAAAACGTATAGTGGATTTCAATAGAATACAGGGATGATGGGAAGAATATCAACATAGTTACGTGAGGAGGAGCCAAGATGGGAGTTGGTGCATCAAAATAGGATCCAACTCAACACCAGTGGGTCAAGAAGAACACTGAGCCAAATAAGCATTTTGACGCACAAAAAGAAAAGGAGGCGTTGAAGGAGGTTAGACATGAGATTCTAAAACAGAACATTGCATATACATCAATTCCGCAAGAAAGTCACGATCCACCATTTTACAATATGCCACCCTCAATGGATCACACCAGAAAAGGACAACCTTTAGAGTAAGTAAGTAACCTAAAGACTTTTATGCAATCCCGTGTCAAGTTATTGAATGATCCATCATCCATCAAGGTTAAATTCCAACATTGGGGATTTCAGTATGGGAGATGTCATACTTGATTTAAGCTATGAAGTGAATTGTTGGAAAAATAGGACCGCAAAGCAATAAAATAAAAAAAAATGTAGAAATAAAACACAGAAGATACATAATACAATAGGGACACAGATATATGTGGGTCACCTAGTTTGGGCTACGTCCACCAGAGAAATTGCCAGGTCCTTCCTTATAATTATCCAACAAAATTAAGGGATACAACCTACAACACACCCGTTGTAACTTCCTCTTCTTTCTCTCACAATCTCCTTTCTCGGAATATAATATTCGTGATAATACACAGTCGCAATACAATTCTCTCATAAAAGAGGGTTTCCTTCTAGGGAAAAAACCCTAAAAATAAATTCTACCGTCAGATCTATGAACTTATAATGAATGGTCCAGATTGACTACGAAATTACAATATTTTACAAGGCAATTTTTCCCAATATTTCACTTCAGGGGTGCTTCCCATGAATTCCATGCCAGGGGGGGCTACAAAAATTATCGTTGCCCCTCCCTAGACCCCCCTGGCGACAGTTGTGGGGGGGAAAGCCCCCCCACACCCCCCCATTAGGGAATGGGGTCCAAGAACGATTGAAACAAACCTCTGAATCAGGAAGATAATCAAGTTCCACAACCAACAATGGATGTCTTACATGAGAAGACATGGAAGTGTATGGGGGAACCCACATTAGGGTATTCACTTGTCCATTTCAAATTGGAAAATCAGCATAGAGTATTACCAATTGGAAGAATTAAAGGCGTGACAGTAGACTTGGATGGAGTGTGAATTGTGGTAGATTTCGAAGTTGTAGAAATAGTATATTGCACAACACCCTACCAAACATTAATCAGATTAGATTGGGAATTTGATAACCAGGATGTGATCAACCTGAAGACACATAAAATGAATTTTGAATCAAAAAAGTACAAAGTGATTGCACCATTTTACCCCTCGGAAGGAGAAAGGTTTGTAGAGGCGACATGTTTGGACTTGGAAGAAATAAATTAGCTATATAGGACCACCACACGAGAAGAATATTATGTCAATATAACTACAGATGGGGTGTTCAGCTCGAGAAGCATTACATTGTGTGACTTAGACTTAGATACAAGTCTAGAAAACTGGCAGCAAAGAGTAGATGAAGTCTCCACAAGGATGTGCGTAAGAATAGAGTGTGAAGTAAGGTGGGTTTGTACAGAGGTAACAAAACCTCCCACTTTTCATGGTTTGAATGACCTAGAATAATTCTTGACCAACTATGAGGAAGAATTTTTGGAGAATCAAAGGTTGTTATCCCTGGATATTTCACTAAAGGAAACACCCACAAGATGGTGGGGCACGCACAAGCAAATGGTTCAAGACTGGTATCAATGTAAATGGTTACAACACATTAGATTTGGTGCAAAACAAGGGAATAATACATTGCAAAAATATGATGGATGAGGAAAGCTAACTGAGCACATAGAACAATGCATAACACAATGGAAGTTGACACCACCAGAAGAATGGCCTCATTACTTTATTCATACATTGGAAGGGATACCAAGGAACTAGTACATATAACAAGAATTGCGTAGAGGCACTAAATAATGGACATTATTACTACATAATTTTGTGGTAACTTTCTCATTTGAGCATGAGAACCCCAATATCGATTCATCCCTGAAGTTGATACAGGGAATGATATTTTTTTAGGAACCTGAGGTGGAAATTATAACTGAATATCAACAAAAGAATAGACAGATAGACAAATACTTAATCTCATGTTATCATGTCGCAGAGGAAGCACTGGAAGAAGATGATCCAAGCAACATTCAGATAACAAAGATTTAAGGTGTGAGAGAGGTGGAAGTTTCATCTCTAGAGTCAGAGGCATTTGTTGCACCAATTAAGGTCAAGAAATTTAACATTGGGACCGAAGAAAACCCTAAAATGGAAAGCATTGGAGACTACTAGGATGAGTAGACACTAGAAAGGATAGCATAATTACTGCACAAATAAAATGACATGTTTCCAACAACCTTTATAAAGATGAAAGGAATAGCAGGTGAGATGGGAGAGATAAAGATACCCCTAAAACCATATGCTAGACCTGTTAGATAGAGATCGTACATACTTAATCTAGTATATAAGAAAAAAGTGAAAGTATAACTTGACCAAATGCTAGAAGTTGGTATCATAGAGCCAATGAAATAATATGAATGGATCGGTCCCATAGTGGTCCAGAAAAAGAAACAAGGGGGAATAAGAATTTGTGTATATCTAAGGAAATTGAATGATGTTTGCTTACATGATCCTTTTCATACCCCTTTTATAGATGAGGTATTCGATACTGTGGGAGGCCAGGAAACATATTCATTCATAGATGGATTCTCAGGTTATCATTAGATTAAAATAGCTCCAGTGGATAGGCATAAGAATAAATTTTCCATAGAATGGGGATCCTATCAGTATAAAGTTATGTCCTTTGGACTGAAGAATGCACCAACTATATTTTCAAGGGTGGTCATTGTTTCTTTTAGATATTTCACACATAAGTTCTTAGAAGTATGTTTGGATGACTGGATTGTTTTTAGTATTTTGAAAGATCATGTAGAAGTCTTAAGGCTAATGTTGGACAAGTGTAGGTAATGTCAGATCTCATTAAACATCAAGAAATGTATTTTCGAAACCCCTTTTGGGATACTATTAGGACATGTGGTATGTAGACAAGGGTTATTGGTTGACCCTGCTAAGATTGTCGTAATTGTGAACTTACCACCACCAAAGTCAGTTCACCAGTTGAGAGACACACTTGGACATACAGGGTACTACAGGAAGTTTATCAAGGGGTATGCACAGATTACCGTGCCGATGGAAAAGTTGTTGAAGAAGGACACTAAATTTCAGTGGAAGGAGGATTGTCAGCAGGGGTTGGATACTTTGAAGGAGAAGATGGTGAGAACACCTATTTTAGTATTTTTAGACTGAGAAAAAACATTTCATGTGCATGTAGATGCATCAACAATAACTTGGAGAAATTTTGGCATAGCCAGGAGTAGGTGACTTAGGTCATCCTATAGCCTTTGCAAGAAGTAAGTTATCATACTTAGAGAAGAATTAAAACAAAACATAAAGATAAGGTCTAACCATGGTGTATGCACTGCAGAAATTCTGATACTACTTATTGGGAAAGCACTTTAAAATGATCACAAATCATTCTGCCCTAAAATATCTAGTCAATAAGCTAGTGTTGGGGGGGAGGATCTATAGATGAATATTATTTTTCTAGGGAAACTAAATGCAGGACCAGATCACTTATCAAGGATAACCAATGGAGAAGAACCTACTAACTTGGAAGACAACTTCCCTGATGCACAGTTATTTTCAGTACATATAGCTAATGAGTACTTTGTTGATATCATTGAATTCTTGAGAACATGAGTTGCACCAAAGGATTTTAGTACCATGCAGAAGAAAAACTTGGTAGTTATAGTTGCAGACTATCAAACAATTGCAGGTCATTTATACGAGATCGGCGTAGATAGAATTTTGAGAAGGTGTGTGTTGGAGCATGAATGACCCATGTTTCTAGCCAAAGATCATGAAGGTATAGTTGGAGGACACTGTGCAAGAAAGGATACCAAAAAAAAGGTGTTGCGTGTAGGTTTATGGTGGCCAACAGTTCACAAGGATGAAAAAGAATATTTCCATAAATGTGATATCTGTCAGAGAATTGCAAAACCCAACAGGAGGGATGAGATGCCCTTAAGACCCCAAGTAACTCTTCAAGTATTTGAAAAGTTGGAAATAGATTTTTTCGGACCTATTAATCCACTTGCAACAAGGTCAAGAGAAAGATACATCATTACTATGACAAAATATTTAACTAGATGGGTAGAAGCAACATCAGTCAAGGATTGAAACAAAGAGACAAAAACACACTTTTTATTTGAGTAGGTGATTACAAGATTCAAATGTCCCGAGATTTTGATGAGTGACCAAGGAACCCATGTTATTAATAATACCATCTAGGATATGAATGAGGAATTTGAAGTCTATCACTAGAAGATTACACCATATCATCCTCAGGAAAATAGGACAGTAGAAGCTTTCAACAAGATTTTGGAGAATGCCTTGACAAAGATTTGGAATGTGAACATAGATGATTCATATTTAAAAATACCAGCAGTATTATGGGAATATAGGAATACACGCAATAATTTAACGTGACATACACCATTCAGATTGGTGTATGGACAAGAAGAAGTGGTGCCATTAGAATTTTTGGTACCTAGTATGTGCGTTGCAGCAATTGCAAATATGACAGAAAGAGGTGTAGTACAAGAAATGTTAAGTCAACTTATGGAACTGGAAGAAGACTTGATTATGGTAGGATTCCACCAAGAGGTGTAGAAAGTAAGGGACAAACCCTGGCATGACAGAAACATAAAAAAGAAGAGCTTTAAGGAGGGAAATCTAGTTCTCCTCTATGACAACAAATATTTGCAACATCCTGGTAAGTTCAGAATGCATTGGCTAGCACCATATGAAGTGAAGTATGTCACATATAGAGGATATGTGCAGCTAAATGACTTGAAAGGAAAAATCTGGTGAATGGTAGTCAGCTGAAACTATATAGGGATAATCGACCTACTAACTATCAATAGTTGCAACACAACAAGTAGACTTGTACATATTGTAAATAGTAGGAGCTAAAAGAAGAAAAAGGAAGATAAAAACAAAAAAATGAAGAAAAATCCAAAAATAAGTAATTAGGAGGAATAAGTGATTCATGAATGACATCACACAACAACTGGTGTGACAAAATTTGGAAGACTATGCGTAGAGAAAATTGGACACTGTGCAAATGATAACAAAAAGTGAAAAATAAGACAAAAAATTAATGATCAAGTCTATAAAAAGGGAAAATCATGGGCAAGTTCGACACTTGGTGATTTTCGAGTGAATAGAGAGCTGAAGAACACAACCTAGGAAAAATCATGTGAGGAAGATAAAAATTGACCACTAAGAATACAATATGACACCCTCGAAGGTTGGCGGCCTAGGGCGATATGTTAGGGTTACTCAATAGTTCAAAAGAAGGAAGGAAAGAATGACAAGGTTTGAGGATGCTGTAGAATTGGAAGATTCCGCAACCTCCACTACAGATTTGATCAACCCTAACAAGGTGGAGGAAGAAACATTGATGACTGCACAAGTATAAATGGGTCAGAGCTCAGAAAACCCCAATGGCAACGCAAACCCTAACCCAGAAGGACCAAAAAAAATTGAGGGAATGAAGGGACAACAACAAAGAAATGTCACAGAGGAGGTGTTGGTTGAGGATATTCCAAGCCAAATAGAGACCAAAGGGGAGGAAGAAAAAATGATAGAAAAAGAGCCAGAAGGCCACCCAGTCGTGAACTAGAAAAGTAAGGAACTAGATGCACTAGAGATCACACTACCTTAGATCCCAGATGGCATGGTCATGGTGGAAGATATGTTGGGGTAGTGTCGAAGCTAAGATATGTTGACCATGATGTTAAATATGCAACAACTTTTCCAGACCTTACGCATGAAAATTATTTGGAAATAAGGGGAGGATAGGACCCCAAGGAAAACCCGTCTTGGAGCCCGCGTAGTGGATGACAAGGCTATATAATTTGGGTATCATGAACCTGCTGGATATACCGCATTTTGGGTGTGATAATAATGTCATACTGTGTTTGAAACAATTATTGGCCAGGGTACACAGAGGTATCCTATGGATGGATAGGCCAGTCCCCATTGACATTGAGTTGATTGCTAAGATTACATGGTTTCCCACTAGTGGTGCAAAGCTCAAAGAGTACATGGAGAATAAAGAATGAGAAAAGGAAATTGCAAAGGAAGTGAAAGTGAATTTTGGAACAAATAGGGGGAACTGGGGTATAGTCATAAAATACATCAATGACTCCATGACAAGGTTCAATAGGAAGCTAATGGCTTTCAAATTGTTGAGGAAGTGTAATAAGGAAGAGGCCCGAACATGAGTCATAGCAGTAGCCACGCAATGAAAAAAAGGAGTGGTGTTTAGCTGGGTGCCATACTTGTTAAATAAGTTTTTGATTGACTGCAGGGATGCGCAAGATAATGGAACTGAGTTCCATTATTCCTAGCTCCTCATACTCATAGCTTTGGTAGGTTGGCAGAAACCAAAGTTCTCATCTTTTTTAGACAGGTAGGGGAAGTTCTATGCAATGAGATATGAAACCTTATGGAAATCCAAGGACAATAAGAATCAACAAGCAAACAATGCAGTGTTTTCCATGTTTATGGAAGACATGCAACAAGAAACAACAAATATGTGGAGGATTCCTATTGAGGTGGTCTAGGAGAACGAAGGGATTTCTAGTTTTAAGGAATCCAAACATCACTTGTGGATATAGGCCACAAGGGACCCAAAGAATAAGTGGTTGGAAATGAGATACTGTGCATCAAGGGAAGAGGTCGATTGGATTGTAAAAGACTGGCCCATGCAGTGAAAGATGCTATCAATAAAGAAAGGAGCCAAATTGAAGGATTAGGAAGAGTAGGGCCCTCAAAGAAATAATATAGCCCAACGGACCACACAAGGAAAGCTTCTGAGTGCACTCAAACTTCAAGAAACAACGCAACAATGAATAAGCTCAGGAAGAAAGAAATTGTGTCAAGGGCATAATTAAAGGGCAATGAAAAGAATGGAGAAACCTCTCGGCCCAAGGAGAAGGATGCACAGAAGAAGAAGATCGACGAGCATACCTCACAGAAGAAGAGAAATGGAATGCAAGAGGAGGAAACATGAAAGAAAATGAAATATCATAAGAAGCCTCCAATAATCACAATTACAGAGGACGATGTTGAGTTAGTGGTAGAAAAAGTCCAAGACAGAGGAGAAGATGTAGTATGTGCAGTAGAGGTGCAAAGGGAGGAGATCATGGCTAAGTTGGTGGAAGTCCATGATACTCTACAAAGGTTGCAGATTCCTACAGTGCATCAATTTATAATGCAATAAACAGAGAAGGAACAACAAGCACATGCGCAGAAGGAACATAAATAAACAATTCAAACAATGGTGAAGGGAAGAGACACCTTCAGAGTCGCACATTAGATGATGATAATTGATGAGGCGAAAACACATAATTTAGTTAGGTACATAGACCATATTGAGATGGTTATGGCATAGATACCTACAAAGGAAATATATGGATTACAAGCAAGTGTGATGAAATAAGTCTAATCCAGAGCCCGCGTAGACGCTACTAACTTGGAAATTGGCAGGGAGGTTACATAAGCGTTACAAATTAATTGTGATCTGTTGACCATGGAGGAGGAGGAGAAGAGACACGAAAACAAATTAAAAAATGGACCGACGGAAGTGTATAATAGGATACTAGACTGCGTGCAGGAGCTGAAAGTCACACCAGAAGGAAATGTTCAGAGGATTGTGCAGATCAAGGAGAAATATAAATAATAGATTACAGAGCTAATGGAAAAATTGAATCCTACTACACCCCCATAAGTCAAATATAAAATCGAATAGGAGGCTACTATGTGCATCGACAATATTGTGTAGGAAGCTAAGGCCATGGAAGAATTATATGACAAGACTGCTCAAATGTGGACCAACATGGAAGAATATGAGAAAATACAACAACTAGACCAGAAGAAAGAGAAGATAACTACAAACATTCAAGACTTAAAGTAGCAGCAGAAGGAAATCATCATCCTAGAGACAATGAGGAGTGCATGTGATATGAAGAACCTGTAGGTAGAGATGAAGGCTACATAGACCAATAAACAAGCAATACAGACTCAACTAGAGCCATTACAACAGGAAGCAGAGAGAATGATAGAAAAATTGCAAGCAGAGAAAGGGAAAATAGATAAAATACATGCAGAATGCAGAGAAATGCTAGTAGAGAACATTACAACACAGAGTGTGGAGAAGATGGTAGAGCAGAGCCCACAAGGTAAAGAGAAAGTCACCTAATTCGAAAAGGTGTTCCATGAGTTGCAACTAGCAATCTAGAATGTAAACTAAGGTTCCATGGCCCGGGACAAGCCACATGTCAGTGTTGGGGGCCTATTGGCACAGGATTATTTTGGGAGAGAAAAGCCTATTTTTGACCGCACACCATATGTGGAGGAAAAACAACATGCAGAAGATGAAGAAAAAGCAACATGTAGAAGATGGAGGAAAATCAACGTGGCACACATGGTGACAAACCTAGCCATGTTAGGGTTAGGGTTTTTGATATGAATGTAATGGCTATGAACCAATATAATAGTATAAATAAAGGCCTAGGAGGTCTAGTAGAGTTTGGTCAAGGAGATAATAGTTTTGGTTTGAATAATCTAGAGAGAAGGTTTTTTAGGGTTAGGTCACAAGCTGTGGATCCTGGTGTGGTCTAGTCTGCCTCATGGATGAAACAAATCCTACTTTTTTATTGTAATCCTGAAGCATGTAATGCACGCAATGTAAATTTTGAAGAATGATGAATAAAAGAGAAGAAGAGACAAATCTTTGTGGATGTATCCCCAGGGGGGGTGAACCATGGTAACCCTATTGTGTTTATGTGTCTGAATGGTTGTTCTACTGTTATGTTGTTTATCAGTTAAAGAATGAATGTTTAGATTAGATTATGACAACATGCATGCATAGTTTTATTAATGAATGAATACTAGATTTAAATGAATGGATAATAATTGTGATGCATGAGAAAAAAGGACAGATCGCATTCCCAATCCTTTGCTTGATTGCAAACATATGAGTCTTGCAGTCACCCATAAGCTATCTCGGGTGAGACTATGTTGTGCATTATGTGTGCAACGTTGCCTTTTGGTTTACCAGGAGGGCTGATAATTTGAGGGTTTTGTTGGAAACCTTTGAGATCAGAACTTGGGTCAGCCCATAAGCATCCAAAAATAATATGGTACATGATGTTTCTAAGTACAGTCATTTCATTTTTGGTTTCTTTATTCTTGAAATGAATTGGGAAAGTAAGTCATCACTTCCTTCTTCCATTTAGTTTTTCTGGCCTCTACATGTCTTATTGATGACCTGGTCATGTACTCATGACGGTGAGGCTGTTGAAAGGGGGGGCACGGATCATCGGTTGCAATAAGAAAAAAATGATAAATTGATATTTTTTGTTATTATTATTACAAGTATTTCATTAATAAAAAGAGCATTATATTGTTCTTTACATGCTTGAATAGTGGAGACAATTGGGGTAGTTTCAGATGCGGCCATATGTTCATATTATTTTCTAGCCTCATTCTGATATAGATTCTCTGGAGTTGAAACGTGAAAGGTTATAATTAATACACCATTTGCAATTAAATAATTTTAATTGTAATCCATACTACATTTTTTATAGAATATGAAATACCTCCAGTACCGAGATGCACACCACCTTCATTGGGTGGCACTCTACCATCACTAGGTCATGTTCTTCTAGTGGGGACAATTGTTTCTTCATTTTTTGATTGCTTAAAACAAACAAACACATGAATTTATGGATGAAAATAATAATCAATAGATTGTACAAGTACTTAATTATAAATAATGCTCGTTGATTTTATTTACCTGTGTTGGTTTGAGTGTTGGAAGGTTGTGTTTCCCCCAAGTTTTTTTTGCATTCAACCATGCCTTGAAATCCGTGCTTGAAAGCAACCTTGAGGTATTCATGTGTTGGAGCTTCTTTGAACTCCATGCCCTACAAATTTGCATAAGAACATTAAATTTACTTCTTCTATGCAATTAAATTAAAATTGTTAACAATACATTATTTGGATGCAATTGATTTTTTTGTACTTATAATTCTTACGACCAGTTTTGAGTAACCACCTAGGCCAATTTTGTGTTGCCCGTTATTTTAAATTCTATCCTTGGTGGCTTTGGATGTGTATGGGATCCTATATTGAAAATTTTCAAATATGTAATTAGATGTCGCAATGACGATAAAGCATCGTAATTACATTATTAGAAGTGGCACATACCTTCCTGAGCCAGGTGGTGTCTTTCCTTCTTTTCGTAGAATTTTCTCCTTTTCATATTCCTGTAGGGCCTTCCAATCCATCTCAGGAATCATTGGGGGATGCTCATACTTAGGTTTATTTTGCAGATGAACCATATATTGGTCCCACATATATTTTAAATATGCACCTACTTTTGAGGAGACTCTAGATTTACTGAAGGAGCCCTCGCCGAACATGTTAACCAACTTGTTATGAGATCATATTTTAACTTGGAAATTTGTGAATTCCACCTTATGTGTATGGTGGGCCAAAATATATCCAATGTCAGTTCATTCATGCATTTATAAAATGTGTTTTTTCTTGCAAAACGATATTATCATTAGTTTAAAATAATTGCACATTATACATAAATTTCAATTAGATTGTACATAATAATTAAAGCACATCTTAAATATCTGGAAGATTTTATATTTTCATAGGAATGATCTCATCGTTTACCAAAAATTTAACCTTTAGTGTTCACATGCTAGTGACACAGGAAGATCTGAGAAAGCATGCTTCAAAATGTGCAAAGCCTTGCTCTGCATCAACATCATCCCGTGCATATTCTGGCATGTGCTCGTCAGGGCTGGGTGTATAAGTATCGACATTGATCTTGGATGGTGTAGTGTTTTGATTGAATGGCATGCCAGTCTGATGTTGTGTCGGTGTAGCAACAATGATGGTACCCACACTGACCTCCATAGCATGATCTTGGGGATCAAAATTATGCAATAACTCCTGTAAAAATAAAGAGTTTTTTATAAAGGACTTGTAAGAGTTCAAAAATTAAAATCCAAAATAAATAAATGGGATAAATAAAGATCTTGCTTACCCCATAGCTTTGAATTTTATTCATTAAGGCTTTAATTCTATCCTTCTGCTCCTGTGTCCATGGCTGAATCTCAATCAAGGAAGCAAGTTTGATGTTTGATTTTATCAAAAGCTTCTTTATTGTTTGGATTGGATTGGGGTAGCAAAAAAACATTTCATCAATAATATGTTCCTTTGTATAATATATGGACTTCTCTAAGGGTATTTTCTTCCCCCTGTCACCCTGGGAAAATGGTGTTGCCAACAAAGCAATGTTAGTGTAAGAATTAGAAAAAATTGAAGAAAATCAAATGTATGAAAAATAAAGTTACATAACATCATTTTAGTGGATGATTTACTTGTAAAAAACATAACATCAAAATATTTACAACTTTGAGGAGTCATCCCAATGTGGTAGAAAAGCAAGGATCGGTATTATCAATAAATGTCTTTCCATATGAGTTTTTAGTTCTAGTTTAGAGGATCATATTGAAGACAATGTATGTTTCTTGTCTCTATTAGATGTTTCTTTTCTCTATTAGTAAATGATAATCATAAAATATAAGAGTAATTGCTTACAGGTTGGGTAAAATAGTGTATGTACTACCCTCATAATAGAAATATTTGTATCCACTTAATTCAAATTGTAATCGATCAACAACTCTTCCCCTGCAACTATTGATTTTATTGCACACACAAATACAATGTTTCCTTCACACCCCTCAAATATGCAATTGAGTTTCTTATTATTGGTCGCAGGTCATGTACTTTTTATAAACCCTACAATGTTCCCCGCTTCTTTTGGCCTGCTGTCAATATACATAGATGCTCCTTTATTTTAATCATTGTCTTTTAGTTGTATATAATTTGCAGCCACACCATATCTTCACATAATTTTTGTATATTGGAATAGTCGTATCCAATCTTTGTATATGTAACAGGGTCCCACATACTCCATCAATTTAGTTATTCCGTCATAATAGATCTTTATGCCATCCATGGAAAATATCCCCAAACCATGTAATGCCAATGGAGCAATCTGGTATATCCTTTCGTTGACACAAATATCAGTGTTTATTTGAGGAAGATCCTTCGGTACCCATTGTTTCACTAGATTGTTGTACCTCAAGGGAACCTTGATACCGTCTATGCTCTCATCATCATAAGAACATGACTCCCCTTTGGTAAGAAAGAATTCCATGTGTCTATGTAATTTTATTCTGACCTTCTCACCTCTAGTTGATCTCTTCCTATTAGACCTACTATATGTCTCACTTTCCTCTATTCTAGTTGAACTTCCCTCACTCGACAAAGATAGATATGACAAATGCCTATTTGGTTGTACATCCTCTAACAGTACATCAAATGAGAGAAATAATTAGCGAGTGTCATAAGGGATGTGATGAAACATCTTGGGGAAACCACAAGAAAATAATAATACAACTTACAAGTGACATAAACAACTCTGTGATGTAATAATATTGAACCTCCAATATTATATAGTGTTTTTTTTTGTTTTAAGGGAAATAATAAAATATTACAACAACAATGAGAAGTTCCATTTTTCAAACAGGTTATTCATTGTTGCAACAACATGCAAGGATATCATCAACAACACCAAATCGTATTTATATTCACTCCACAAAATTCCACCATTCATTTCCACCATTATCCTCACCATGTATAACCTCCATACAACATGCATGGAGAACATGTGGAGAACACCAATAATTAACCTACATTCCTCTAATAAACTCTACAAAGATTTGTAATGAAGAAGTTCATGATACATGTTGTGGTTTGGCCATCTCCCATTTCCTTATAACATTAGCAAGAATTCACACTTTCTCACACCCTCACACATGGATCAAGATATTATCAATGCTAAATTAAGTCTCTTCCCACATGCCTGTGGGAAGACTTGCCTTTCTATGTGCTTAAATGACCACCATATAAGAGGAACGTGCCTCTCTAATGAGTGTGAGGCATCTTGATGTGTTACACTCATTAGAGAGGCGCAATCCTCTTATATGGT
The DNA here is from genome assembly GCA_009831015.1 of Picea engelmannii. NCBI lineage: Eukaryota > Viridiplantae > Streptophyta > Pinopsida > Pinales > Pinaceae > Picea > Picea engelmannii. The sequence goes on from ML780471.1 coordinate 405,207, forward strand.
GGTCATTTAAGCACATAGAAAGGCATCTCTTCCCACTTGCCTTTCTATGTGCCTAAATAACCACCATATAAGAGGATTGTACCTCTTTAATGAGTGTGACACATCAATATGACTCACACTCATTAGAGAGGCACAATCCTCTTGTATTGTGGTAATTTAGGAACATAGAAAGGAAAATCTGCTCACGGGCTTATGGGTAGAGTTGTGATGTGATAACTACATGGAAACTCTATCCATAGGCCTGTGAGCAAAGTTGAAGAATCTACAAATTTTCCCACAGTCCTGTGGAAACTATGCCCTTTTCGTTTCAAGGTGATCAATGCATAGGTAATTTTGTCTTTATCCTATTGTTTCAGGGTTGCTATCACATAGGTAACACCTTGTTTCTCATGTTTTTCCATCTATTTTCTTCCTTTTTTGTCATTTTCTACATTTTTTATCACATGAGTGAAAATTCCTATGTGACATATTATGTCTCAAGTTAGTCAGGCACACTATACAAAAAAATTATCATGAATTAAACCTACTCATTTTCCACACGAGTGATTTTTTATCAGAGAAGTCCTTACCACAATCTCTATCAATGGTACATCAATTTTCAAGTTTAGTTTTTCAAAATTCATTATTTTTATTCTACATCGTGGTTCCTTGTGGTCTAAAATACATAGAAATATATGAGGAATCCAATTTTATTAAGCTATTTTGCAAAGTAAGTTTATAAACAACGATGCTAAAAGATCCAAATCATGATGGAGCAACTTGTCGAAATACAACAACACAAGAAGTTTTAAATTAAGATGTAGCATATAAAGACCATGGTCTTGTAGTTCAAGACCACACAATAATAAAAATTTTGTATAAACTTACAAAAACTACCTCCATCGCCTCAATCACACACCATACCTTCAATAATTGTCATTTTTGAACAATCCTTCAAGCTAGACACAAAGATCTTTGTCCATCCCCTCATGAAGATAAACCAAATACATAGATATCTAGTGTTATGCAATAAAAATGTGATTTGAATGTAATGTTGTTGTGGGTTGAAATATTGTATAAATGGAATGCAATTATTTCTAGAAAAAACCCACAATTTGAGGTTAACTTGTACTAGATAGAAGGGCAATAAAAAGTGCATTTGGCTTTGGAACAAGTTAAGAAGGGTAAGTGAGGATTTTAGAATTTCCTATGAATTGTTCAAAATGCCACCTAAATGAGATGTTAGGTCATGGAATGTAATCATTATTGGTTATTCCCATACTATCCCTTCTCATGAATCTTTGGCATTCTTCAATTGGAATGCAATCATTGGCCATTAAGCCTTGACATTCTTCAACAATATGCAATTTTTTAGCATAAAACCCAACTCAATCACCATGGTTAGTGTTCTTCCTCCATGTGTAGATTTATTGGTTTTGCAACAAGGTAAGTAGATCCATGGAATGAAATCATTGTTGGTTATTCCTACAGGGCTTGCAGAAGTTCAGTTTTTGTGAGAAGTCATTTTGTAGAGGAAGACATCAGACTTATCTACAGTAGATATACACCCAAGGTTTAGCATGTATTGTTGTGTTTTAGGGAAGTTTTGTAAATGCTACAACAACCCTTATATATCTATCATTGTTGTGTATTATTTTTTGACTATAGATCTAAATACAATCTCAGTATAGTCTTCCTAATCCCTGTGTATATATAACTTTTTTGGGGGGAGGATTCAAGGAGTGAAACTTGGAGGAGTTTTAGAGAATACATTGAGTAATATTATATATAGGATCAGGGTACTCCAAGAATTGAAGAATTGCAGAAATTGAAGAAGTCTCAAGAAGCATTATCAGTTTCTATGTGATGATTGGTTGATGGTGATGATTTAATGTAAAGTTTTATTATCTCTCATATATTCTTGGGTGGAAGGAAGGGGAAAGGATGGAGATTTCAACTCTCTCTTGATATTGGAGGATTGTATCTTCCTCTTGGAGGTTTATCCCTCCCTTTACATTTGGAAGATGTAGCTACCTTTGGAAGTCATTACTTCCCTTGAACAATAACTATTGATTATTTCTCATATATTGTGCATCGTGTATTGTGGTGTATTGGTGTAACTCTTATACTATTGTTCATTGCTCATTGGATATAGTTGAATGGTTTAAGTATAAGTTGAAAAAGGTTTTAAATTGTACTTGATACTGATTCACCCCCCTCTCAGTATCAACAATTTTAAGTAACTATATTGATTGTTGATGTTTGGTAAACTGTATTAACTTCTGTAGTTGTTAAAACAATGATACAATTGTAAACTGTTTTTTTTAAAGTGCACCAACAGAACAAAATAATCTGCCCTTAAACCCTAATATTTCCCTAGGGATATTACAATTGTCTTTGACATAACACCTAACTCAATCACCATGATTGGTGCTCTATCATTTGGAATAAGGTAAGCATATCCATTATTATGGAATAAAAAATTTCTTTGAATTCAATGTTGTTGTGAGGAGTGGTCTTCTTGAAATGGAATGTAATGATTTCTATATAGAACCTACAAATAAAGGTGATCTAAAATTGAAGGTTGTGCAAAATGAAAGTGTATTTTTTATGTGTCTTGGGAAAAGGATCAATTTGCAAGCACATAGATTTTTAATGATTTTTGGACTTAAAATTGCAAAAATAACAGAGATAAACATCCATCAAATAACACACATAACACAACAAATGATAAAGGAGTTCACCCCTCTCTTGGGATACATTCCAGCTTCCAATGGTCCTCTTTCATTAAGTGTTCAATATGTGAAAAACAACAATTTACAATGCTCAATTGGAAAAAATAATAGCTCCAATGGCTCCAGAAATGTCAAAAACCCCTGTCTAGGTTTTTTTTGCACCTGATTTGGTAAAAAAATGAGAAAGTTATCCTCTTCTGCAATTTTCCATGAAACCTACAGCCAAAACCTTTTTTCAAAATGCACACACTGTGCAGAAACATGGCCTGGATGCGCTCAAACCTAGCTCCGCATGATCCCTGTTGCGTGGGATAATTTGGTACATTGTTAGCACGGTTTTAGAGCATAACTATGGAGGTCTTGACTGCATGGGCCCTGTGTCTAGGATCTGGGGATAACTGCTCACACCTGGCATTTAGCACCCCCACCTTTTCCCATGTGCTCGGTTACATCTCATTGGTGGTTGTAAATTGTGTGACCACAAGCTGGGGCTAAGCCCTAGCCCAACCTCCGATCGAAATTTGGTTTGAATTAAAATAAAATCCACACCACAAAGGGGTAAGGAACAAATGCATGTGAGTTGGTAGAACCATCCATGATATTCCACTTGGCTCAGAGGTCATGTGATCGAAACTAGTGGAGTCCGACCCAACATTTTAATGGTCGTTGGGGTGGCATGTGGCAGACCCTAGTTGGGCCATGTGGCACCCTACCGTTGGCCCAAATCAACTACCAAATTCCCATACAGCTATCCAGTCACCTACCATGCGTCAAACCATGCCACATGTCCTTTCCACATTAGTTGTGTGGCTACCATGTCAGTTGTACGAACTATACAGTCAACAAAAAAATTTCATGTTCGGGAAAATGAACATAACACCATAACTTTTCCATAAGGACTCTGTTTGATCCTATTCAAGTTGTGTTGGGATTGTGAGGACGCGATCTACGCAATGAAACAATTTTCGAGCACTTTCAAACACTTTTATTTTTTATCACTTTTTGATCCCCCAGATCACTCCTCCCCATTAGGAAGCTTTTAGACCTCCGAAAGACTATTTTCAGTCAACCTGTAGATGAGGGTACAATTCCCTCAGCCTTCCAACCTCAATCCATTTATCTTTTCTTGGATTTGTGCATTTGATACCAACACAAAGATACTCCATATTCCCTCGTTTTGAAATTCTTCTCTTTCTATCAAGGATGGTATCCTGTTGCGATTCTGAAAGATATTCTGGCGAGAAGTCATCTATTGAAAGAATCTGAACATGCTCTCCTTGATCATGAATCAAAGGAGGATCATACAATCTCGAATTATCAACATTAAAAACTACATACATTTTCATATAAGGAGGCAAATCCAAATGTAAGGCATTGCTACCAATTTTTTCAAGAATCTTAAAAGGTCCATATCTGATTGGTTTTAGCTTTTTACCTTCTCCTTTAAGCCTCTGTTTGCTAATGTAAATCCAAACTTCATCTCTAACTTGGAAACTATGGTCAACACGATGCTTATCATGTCTTGTCTTGTACTTGGATTGGCTCTTTTCCAACTGTTATTGTACCATTTGATGCACCAATTGAATTTTCTCAATGAACCGCTTGGCCTTATCAATGTCACTATGACCATCATTAGTATCATCCTTCCCAAAGATAAAATCTAAAGGAGATTTTGGAAAGTAACCAAAATATGCCTCAAATGGAGATGTTTGAGTCAATGAATGCTTAGCCTAGTTATAAGCATGTTGAATGTAGTGTAGGTGCTCATCCCAAAGCTTAGGGTGTTTGCTGCAATAACCACGAAGAAGATGTACTACTATTCTATTCACCACTTTTGTCTAACCATTGGTTTGTGGATGGAATGTTGTTCTCTTTTTCAACTTGGTGTCCATGAGTGCCCATAATCTTGACCAAAAGTTCCCAAGAAATCAAGAATCTCGACTAGAAATAATGGACTTGGGAAACCCAAAATGTACCCATACATGTTGAAAAAACATTTGTGTCATTTCTTCAAATGTAACCTACTTCTTACAAGGCATTAAAATACACATTTTGATGAAATGATCAACCACAACATAAATATAATCATGATTTTTTTTAGACATAGGTAGTCCTTCTATAAAGTCCATGGAAATGCTTTCCCAAGGACAAGAAGGAACTGAAAGTGGAGTATACAATCCTAATTTTTTGTTGCTAGGATTACTTGTAGCACTTAAAGAACATCCTCTTACATATCGTGATACACTTTCATTCATTTTAGGCCAATAGCAATACGTTTGCAAATTTGCCACTGTCTTGCCTGTTATTGGATAAATCGATGAATGAAGACATAAACTAATCTCCCTAGATCCACCTGGATCTAGAACAAAACAAGACAGGACATGACGCTTTCCCTAAGTTACAATCATTGAATTTACTACCAAAGAAGGAATGACATACATACCTTTTAATATTACTTCCTTATATCTTTATTCTCCCTACTTTTCTTTGATGCTCTTGTGAAGTCGGATCTGTAATGACACAAACCAACCAAAGTGAAAGAAACAATAGTAGATTCAATGAAAACCTAAACATGTGATCAAGGAGTCATGTAATAAAATGAGAATGATTTTATGGGAAAGAAACATGTCATTGTATTATATTAAGTAAAAGTGGAAGATACAACCAAATTTCCTTGATGTCGCAAGTTCCCTTTTGGTGGTCCTTTGCTCCAACACACACACACTTGCTCCGAAATTTGTATGAATATGATCCACAAAAGTTTGATGGACAAATGGAGACCTCAAGCATCAACTGAAACATGATTCCTCACATAGTCTTCAGCCTATTCTCACATCAATTCCTCTCTTAATCTTTCTTAACCTTTCCCATGAGAAACCCATCATTTTATAGGAGAAGGAGAAGTGGTTAAAAGAATGAGGATGATCCCACCAAATCAGAGAATCTAGTAGGGTACCAACCATACAGATGCCACCTCACATTCTATAAGATCCCTCTTCTAGAATCTTCATGAACTTATTTCTTATTTTATCATTCCAACATCACTGCACCCTACCTATATAGAAGCCTGTAGAAACCTCTCGATCAAGCTATATAGCAGCCTGCGGAAACCAAGGATTTCCGCACTGTGTACTACATGCAGCCTATGGCATCCTTCTAAAAATCAGTCTTGTAGAAGAAGAAAATAGTTATCTTTCTCATGCAAAAGATATTTTTGAGATCCTGAACAAAATTAGTTATCTTTATCATGCAGAATATCTTTTTGAGAGCCTAAACACATGCCTATAGAATCATCATCAGGGTGACCAAAATAATGTGAAACATTTCCTACACTGAAATGGCCAACAGTAAGAGAAGAATGTGCTTCCCTTATGATGTTGACTCTTTCACCCTGTGGAATACATAGCTTGCTAAGATGATACAAAATTTTATCATGCACATGGTAATCCAATTCTTCTACTTGGTTAGCTTGACACAAAGTTGCATATACATCTTTAAAATCAACATCTAAAGAATACTATTCAACATAGATCTCATGCATGATAGAATTATGCTTAAGAATAACTGATGCACTAATAATAGGCCTAGAAAGCATATCAACAACCTTTTTATAGATATCTTTCTTATACCTTATCACCAATTGGAACTGCTGCAAGAAACCCTTCCATATGCAATGCCTTGCTTGTTGTAGCTTAGTTTGTGATTGCAAGTATTGTGAAGGTTGATGATCAATGTGAATAATAGTTTCCTTTCCCAACAAATAGTGTTTCCACTTTTTCACACTTTGCACCAATGCATACAATTACTTGTCATATGTAGGATAATTAACCACAACACCATTAAAAGTTTCAGAATGCTAACATGTTGCAACAAGATGACTCACATGGCATAGTTACTTGAATTTGTTTGTATCTCAAATGACTACCTTAAATCAGGGAGTGAAAGAACTGGAGCTGAACTGATTCTCTCCTTCAATGCATCAAAATCTTTTTGTTTCTTGCCTCCCCATTGGAAAACCTTCTTAATGCTTGTCACGACATGTAATGGAGCTACAATTGAAGAAAAATTAGAAATAAACTTTCTCCAATATTGGGTTGCTCCCAAAAATATTCTAACCTCTATTACATTGGTGAGCTTGGTCCAATGTACAATGAATTTGACCTTTGATGGATCTATCTTCAATTGCCCCCCTCCAACGATATGTCCCAAGTAAACTAATGAGGTCTTTCCAAACTCACAGTTAGACATCTTTAAAAACAAATTTTCTTTCTTCAAGACATCTAAGATTTGTTTCACATGCTTGACATGTTCTTCACAAGATTTTCTAAATATCAATATGTCATCCAAGTAGACAATTACACAATCATCAAGAAAAGGCCTTAAAACATCATTCATAACTCTCATGAATGTTGCAGGAGCATTACAAATCACAAATGGCATAACCATCCATTGATACAAACCTTGCTTTGTTTTGAAATATGTCTTCCACATGTCTCCTTCAACAATCCCAATCTGATGATAACCACTCCTCAAGTCCAACTTAGTCAAATACACAACATCTTTCAATTGATCAAGATAATCATCAATTCAAGGAAGAGGGTAACAATTATTACCGTAATCTTGTTTAAGGCTCTGAAATATACACACATGTGCCATGTACCATCTTTCTTTGGTACTAAAACAATTGGTGACCCACGTGGGGATGTTCTTGTCTTGATAACCCCTTTGTCAAGCAACTCTTGGATTTGTCTTTTGATTTCAACATTCTCCATGACTGACATCCTGTACATGTCAATGTTTGGAAGAGCGCAATGTTGTTGCAATTGGATCTCATGTTGGACACCTCGTTTAGGAGGAAATCCTTTGAGCTTCTTAAACATCTCATCATATGTGTTAACAACCTCATACAAATCAAATTTTAACTTTGCATCACATCCTTGGAAATTTTCATTTTTAACATTGTCTTTGGGTTTGATCATTAAGAGTACAAATTTCTTACTAGCATTAACAAGCCTCTTCATTTGACTAGCATTCACAAGTGATAAATTCAACTTCTTTCTATGTTCTCTAACAATGTACTCAACTCCATTTTTAAATAGATGATATTTTTTCTCATGACAATGAAAGATGGCTCTCCTATCATATAAATATGGACTCCCAAAAACAATACCAGAAATATCCAATGGAATGACATCAATCTCTACCTCATCTATAAAGTTTGCAGTGATGGAAAATCTTAATTTACATCTCTTAGTCGCATGTAATTTTTCATTGTCACATATCCAACCTAAAGGATATGGTTTAGGATGAGGAGTAGTTTCCAATTTTTGTTTCTTGATAGTGTCTTCGAAAATGAGGTTTGCTTGTGAACCACTATAAAATAGTGTATCTATCTTGGTATGCTTGGAAATAACCCTTATATGGAAAAGCTATATTCTTTCTTTTTCATGTTGAGTTTCATTGAGGATACTACTTTAAGAACTAGTACTGGCAATAGAGTCCTTACCTTTAAAACCCATGGTTGTGATCTTAGTTTCATCTCTAGAATTAGATCCTAAATCATGTTGTTTAGTTGCAACAGTCTTTTGTTTTCCTTTGTTGTTGAACTTTTGGGGTCTCTTTTCAGGATGAAGTTTCCAACAATGGTCTTCATCATGGCCTTCTTTTGAACAATGTTTACATGTGATTTTTTCTCCCTCTTTCTTGACTGAAGTATTATTCTTTCCTTTTCCTTTGAATTTCCCCTTTCTTTTGTCTCCATTATTAAATGGATTCTTTCTTCCCTCTTGAGGATCATTCTTCCCTCTTGCTTCTAAAAGATTTTCATGTACACAAACTTCATATATTTTTGTAGGGTTAAACATGAGAATTGTGTGTCTCAAATAACTATGCAATCCTCCAATATATTTGAGCAGAGTATCTAGAGAGGATAAATCTATACCCAAAATAAAAGATCTTTTTCTAAATTCTTGAGTATAGATTTGCACATTTTTCCCTTTAGCTTGCCTAAAGTTTTTCCAATGCATAATATATTTCTCCATGTATGCTAATGGATAAAATTGCCTTTTTATTGAAACAACAAAATCATTCCAAGAAGATAAAACTTTATCATGTTTCTTCATGTCCTCTTGAGTTTTTGTTTCCCACCAAATGAGTGTCCCACCTTCCAATCTAAGAGAAGCAAGTTGAATCTTGGTTTCATCATCTTGGATTCTTTGTATCTTGCAATACACCTCAATATGATAAACCCAATTATCCAATCTCTCAACATTTACCTTCCCATTGTACATAGGAAATTCAAACTTAATATCAAGATTAAGAAAAGGTGTTTTACCATGTTCCTTTGGAGAACTTGGAGATGATTGTGAAAGGGTATAAGGATTTGAATATGGAAGTGAAGGAGGTGGAGTGCAATCATTCCCTCTATTGTTCTTGAGTTTATACTTTAAGGCTCTAAAGTATATCGTCAAGCAATCTGAAAAGGTAGAGATAGTTAATGGGTAAAAAGATCAGTTTAATGGAAAGCGAGATCAAAGTTGGTTCCTTAACTGTCTCTGTCTAGTTTCCCATTATTCTTGGATGCTAATATCCCTTTCAATCACGGCCCATGAACGTTCAAGTTCTACCCATGTAATTGTTGTTTTTAAGATGGTATTGAATAGGTTTAACACAATGCTTGTCTGATCTGATAGACCGGGTTCTATATTAGGTTGTCTGGTAACTGGAACAGTCATGAAAGCTAAAGGTTTCCTTTTTGTAAGTCAAAATTATTTTTAAGGGTCGCAAATTTCTGGTTTGAATTAATAAAAATAAAACTTCCAAACTATGAATCAATAGTATAACAGAAATAAAGGTTGTTTCTAGTATCTGAGTCAAATTTAAAGGAGACGGTGCATGGAATGAAGAAAAAAAAAGAAACATATAGTTGTATAAAAAATGTGAGGCATCAATTGAAGAGGGATCTCACTTTATGCTAATAGAAGAAAGAGAGATGATAACTTTGATGAAATATACAATTTCAGAATTCTAAAACTTTCATAGGTCTTATATCCATTGATAGCTGATACAGAGGAAAAGCTACAAACGGTTAGATAATCCGACTGCTCAATCACCACAATAGAGGTTGCATCATGAAAGCATTCATCGAAGGTATGAAATAAAAGATGGAATGATAGAGAAACACATAACTCAAGCTTGGAAAGATCTGGAATCCTCAATCTGTATTGTATTAATTCTGGAAAAACGAAATTTTCTCTTTACAATCTCATCCAGAAAAAAGGCCTTGTCTCAGTCTTGAAAAGTTTTATTTATACAAAACTACCAATCCTAAGACGGTTGGTGATTTCCTAATTCCTAGTGACTAACTGTTTGTTAAAAATAGATCAAAAACCATTTGCATGATCTTCTCCATTTTTCTGCTTTCTTGGAAGTAAATATCCTCCAAATGATACTTTTACTTTGTTGATGACTCTCCTTCTTTTGATCCAATATATTCAATGCATCTCTCCAGGAACTGTGTAAAATTTCTGGGGGTTCTAGAAGGTCCTTTGCTTCGAACAGATAACCTTTCTCTGTATCTTGGAGAGACGGTCTTCAACTCCTTTATTTGCAAACTTTATCGATTGTAGTTTTAAGTTGGCCTCAAATAACAACCTGTCTATTAGGGTGACATCCATTTCTCTTAGCTGTGAAATTTCTATTTGAATTTCACTCAAATTTTCTCTAAAATTTAATTGATGTCTTACAATATTAATCTGTCCCAAAAGTCCTATACAATTACCTTTTCCAATGTTTAATGACCCTTTTTCCAAGAGATCAAAAAATTCTTCACGGTCATCTCTGATTTCCTTGACTATTCTTTTGTTTTCAGTTATGTTGGTTTCCCATAGCTTGAGAATGATGTCACCTCTGATTTGGTCTGTGGCAGATATTTTCATATTTTTGGATGTCTCTTCACTTGCCAAATATATGATTGTATTTTGGAGAGTAACCCTTGATTCTTTGGCTTCTTTTTCCTTCAGGATAATATTATCAAAGGCATTATTTGCTTCTTGAAAGTAACTCTGAATAATCTCTATCTTGGAAATCAATTTCTATTGTTCAACTTCTATTTTTGAATGCACTTCGAGTGACTGGGCCTGGAAAGATTTCAGATCTATGACCTGACCTTCCAACAAATTTAACCTAGCCTGTAACTGTTATGCATGCTCCTTTTTCTAAATAACCTGCACCTGACTTGCTTGTATATTCTAGTTCATTTCGTCCAGGCTTGATTTGAGTAATTGAATTTCTAGCCTTCCGGCAGCCCTGGTCTTCTCCAATCTTTTACTCACCTTTTCTCTGATGTTCTCCTCAACATTCTTTAACTGATCTTGTAATTGAGCTATCATGTTATTACTCTTCTTTATCCTCGCTCTCATGTTTCCCATGGTAAAACAATTTGTTGTTGCCATGGCTCCCATGGAACCTGCTATCTCTATAGAGAAATCCTCCTCCTCCAAATTTTGTCCATCTATCAAGACTTTATGATTTTTTACCATACTCCCATCCTTCATATGCATCTCTTGTTTCAGGACAACCTTCCTTTTTCTGCTGTTAAGAACCAAACATCAATATAGCATAGAAAAACCTCAGGAAAAGTACTCAACGCCTTGAAAAAGAGATAATTTCAGATAATAAGCCTCTTCGAGGGGGCAACCTCCTTTTACCCCACTTAAATGTTCAAGTCCAAGA
>ML780471.1:468476-513738 GCA_009831015.1 Picea engelmannii
TTCATATATACCTTATAATTCATAACCCCCTATAACCCCTTACCCCAAACATTTATCGACCCTAGGTCTTAACACATATAGCTTATATATCCTCTTTAATATGATAACACATCTTTGTTAATTCTATAAGTTGTCATCTCTAAATCATAATACATGAACTTATAAACCATAAACCTTATAACCATTGTAACCCTTAAACATTACTAAACCTAACATTGATCCCTTCCAAGCCATAACAAATAGCTCTTATAACCTTTAATCCTTATAACTCATAAAACCCTAACCCCTTTAACCCTTACCGATATTACCCTATTCGTAAAACACTAAATCCATATAATCCATATTCGTAAAACACTAACCCCTTACTACCATGACATCTAACCCCTCACCCATATAACCCATTACACAGGTATCACCTAATTATTAACAACTATAACCCTTATAAGTCCAAACATGTATACTATTTAAGTCCTTTAACTAATATCACCCCTAACCTCCCTAACCATAACTCATGTAAGCACTTAACCATTAATATCTACCCTTTATAATATTTATAACCCATAACACCTCATCTAGTTTATAATTCATTTAACTTTTAATAGTTATAACCYATTATTTMCAAATACCTATAACGTCTTCATCACTTAAATRCTMAAACCCTAGCATATATAACCCCTAAGAATTATCCCCTATAACCCCTAAATATTTGTATGTATTACCATTAACACTTAACACATATATCTTTTATCCATAATTAGCGCCTATAACCTCTTCCTCTAAACCCTTAGAAGGAGTGAAAATAAACCATAAAATAGTTCAATAGCACCAAATTACTAAATCACACAGAAAAATTTTAAGTACTGACCTTCAAAATCTCAACTATGTAGAGTCTGATAAATTCAATGTTTCTCTTCTTGAAAGAGAATTGAAATCAAGATTTCATAAAAACCAAAACACCATTGCATCAAAACACTAGAATGATTTTCGCAACTGTAGAAAATGATTGTCGTAACTATAGAAAATTTGTCGTAACTGGGATATATATATGATTGATTTGTTGCAAATGACCGTTTGATTCCCACACGTGCCCTTGTTGGTCGCTAGAGCGACTAAATGGTGGTTAGTCGCTAGAGAAACCAATATTCGTCGTTAAAATGACCAACCTAAAATGTTGGTCGCTAGAGTGACCAACATTTGGACATCGAAAAAAAAAGGTAAATTTAGTACAAAAAATGCAAAAAAAATACAACAAAATTCTAAACCGTCGTAATTTGCGCCCAATGTAGTAGTGATTAGATGGGGGCAATAAATAATGAATTTCCTTTCACCATCTCTTTAGATTAGATGGGGGCAATCAATAATGAATTTCCTTTCACCATCTCTTTATATACACTTTTGTTATGAAGTGGGGGCAATCAATAAGTGTGTAACATACTCAGGGAAAATATACTGCTTAAAATTTTTTACAGCAAAGTTCTATCAACTTATTTGAATAGCTCTGGATTAATCTTCTTTTGGCCCTCAGACACTTTAACTTTATGGAGAATCTCAGGGGAAAACTTATTAATATTTCTTAGGGACTTCCCTTGAGTGAAAACGATCATTTTATTTCTGCTAGAATGACTAAAAAGGTTAGGATTAGCCCAGACATACTTCTGGTTCAGCCAAAGTTTAGGAGAAACATAGAATTTTACCTATCCTCGCTTTGAAAGTTAGTCTGAACGTTTACAAAATTAAGATGGGACTTTTTCCTTTTTTCTTTCTCTATTTGTGTTTCTTTTTTTTTTTTAAGAGACTAATGGGAAAAAAATCAGGGTTGGGTGAAGAGTGAGCTTGATAGTGATCGAAGGGAAAAGGTGAGAGAACCTCAAAAACTTAGGAGTGCTAATGACTATTATTTATTTATTTATTTTTATTTTTTTTATTATTATTATTAGCTGTCGTGAAATTTAATGTCTCATCCATTGGTACCTCTTAGGACACTTTTAACTCAGGTTCCCAGGTCAAATTTCATACCTTAGTAGTTCGTTGTATTTACAGCCAGAAGACTGTTTACTTATTACCTTTTTGGTAAGTATTTATCATGATTATTCATGCAGATTACCCCTGTAGTATAGTTGATCTCTTGAGTCCTTAACAATTTTCCTGCAAATAAAATGACCTGATAACTGTCAAACACTCATACCAATTTTATGAACTGCTAGATTTGAATTGTTTTGTATTTGCATTTTCTGAAAAAAAAAATAGAAAAAAATAGAATCTTCAATCAAACTTACCGAAAGCAATGTAACTATAAAGAAAACATGAAAACAAATAGGTATGTACAATGAAAGTTTGAAAACATATTTATGGATGTAGTGTTTAAGGTATCGCCCACTTACAGGGGCGCTTAGAATGTCTCCATTGAGATTTTCTAATGAAAAAGTATTTTCTCCTTTTGAGGTCGAGACTCTATAGGGGTTGTGTTTTCCAGTGTCTTCTCTTCTGGCTTCCCATTTTAGTACTAGATCTCCAGAGAGGAAATCTCTATCCTTATCCTTTTGATCGAATAAAGCCTTCATCTTACCCTGATATCTCTGCAACTTCTCCTTTACTTCTGCTCTATTTTGTTGAACTTTGACCAGCTAGTTTGCTCTCTTGGTAATGTCATTAGGTTCTTTGTTTGAACCTTGCCAAATTTTCATTACTGGCAGAGCAAGATTGATTGGTAAAATAACATCATTTCCATATACCATCTGAAAAGGGGACATCCCAATTGCCCTTTTGGTACTTATCCTGTTGGCCCATAGAGCGTATTTCAAATGGATATGCCACGTTTTCTTGTTCTCAGTTAATATTTTTTTTATCACGGTTATAAGATTTTTGTTAGATGACTTAGCTAAACTGTTGCCTTGTGGATAATAAGTTGTGGAGTGTCCTAATATGATGTTGAAGTTTTGGCAAAAGATTATCATAGCCATCGATTTAAATGCTTGTGAATTAACGGTGACTATCTTTCGGGGACAACCGAATCTAGATAAAATGTTTTCTTCTAGAAAATTGATTACAACTGCATCAGTTGTGTTTCTCATGGGAATAGCTTCCACCCACTTAGTAAAATAGTCTGTTGTAGTTAGAATCCACTTGTGCTGAACACTTGTATGTGGGTGAATCTCTCCGATGAAATCAAGACCCCATTGCTGAAAAGGGGCTTCGGTTTTAACTTGAATTAGAGGTAAAGTTGGGACTTTTTGTTTACCTCTAAACAACTAACAGGGAATACAAGTTAGAACTTTGGTGTTTACATATGTGAATAGTTTGGGCCAGTAATATCAAGCTCTTAAGATTTTATAAGTTGTGGCTCGCCAAGCGTGGTGTTCTCCACACACTCCCTCATGGAACTCATCTATAACCTTTTCGGTTTCGGTCTCGAATAAATAGCTCAGCAAGAAACCCAGGGGATCCTTCCAATATAATTTTTCGTCTATAATACAATAGTTTATAGCATGTAGCTTCAGTGTCCTGGCTTTAGATGGGGTTAGTTCACTGCGACATTGAAGAGTCAATAGGTAAGAAAAAATATCGTGGTACCAGACTGAAGAAGAAAACATGTCTTCTATCTCAACCATAGGTGTAGCGAAATCAAGTTCATTTATCTCTAGGAAATCCTCGTCTTCTTCCAGCTGATTTATTCTGAGTGCCTAAAAGTTTGATTCGGCTAGAAATTTAGCCAGACCTCGGCCTTTAATGAGTTTTTTTGGTTTGACTTCAAGATCACACTCTTGAATCTTAGCTAGCCATCTGCCTCTTCTCCCATCACTATCCAACTGAACCAATATGTCTTTGACAGAGCTTGTAGGAACATAGGCTATGATCTTTGAATGTAATACGTACATTCTGAAGGCCTTGAGAGAATTTACCATTGTGTAAGCTTGTTTTTCTAGTATATTATATTTCAACTCAGCATCTCTCATACTTTTACTGGAAAAAAAAATGGGTTGTTCAAAGCCTTCTTCATTTTTCTGTAACAATACAGCTGCGATAGTTTGTTCGGAAGCAAAGGAAAAAATCAGAAATTCATTTGTGTAATCAAGACTTACCAAGACTGGTGCTTCGCTGATAACTTTCTTGATTCATTGAAAAGATTCTTTGGCTTCACTTGTCCACTTTGTCTCACTGTTCGTTTTCAACATATCTGTGATTAGCTTCACAATTTCGACGAAGTTAGGGATGAATCTTCTCAAGAAATTTATTTTTCCTAAGAAAGATTGAATTTCTTTTACATTTCTAGGGATGTTTATAGCATCTATTGCTTCAATTCTTTTGGGATTGATTTTGATTTTGTCTTTAGAAACTATATGGCCTAGTATCTTACCTTCTTGCATAGTGAAATGAGATTTTTTTGGATTGAGGGACAAACCAAATTTACGACATTTTTTGAAAGTTTGCTTCAGGTGCACTAGATGTTCTACATTAGATTTTGAAAAAACAGTCAGATCAACGAGATAGATAATAACAAATTTATCTCTCTCACCCACGAAGGCGATGTCCATGGTTCACTGGAAGGTTGCCCCTACAGTCATCAAGCCGAAAGGCATTTTATCATACATGAAGGTACCCCAAGGGTTAGTGAAAGTCGTTTTTTCCTTACCATCTTGGTGTACTGCGATGTAATTGTAACCTGAAAAACCATCAATCATCGACATTTTGTTAGCTCCAACTACTTTCTCTAAAACATGGTCCATCTAAGGCAATGGGTAATTGTCTTTGAGTTTTGATCGGTTCAAGTTTCTAAAATCAACACACAGTCTAATTTTTCCATTTTTCTTTCTTATTGGGACTAAATTAGCCACCCACTCAGAATATCTTAGTGGGATGATGATTTTGGCATCCAAGAATTTTTTGACTTCTTTTTCTATTACTGGTAGCAACATAGGGCTTATCTATCTGAGTTTTTGTTTAAAAGTCTTGACACTAGGTTTCAAAAGAATTTTATGTTCGATTATAGAAGTATCATAAGTTCTCAATCCCTCATAAGACCAAGAGAAAACATCTTTATATTTTCTAAGCAACTCAACATATTTACTTTTGGTTCCTGGGGACAGGTATTTGGATAGTTTCACCAACTGAGGGTTTTCTTTGGTACCAATGTCACAGTCCTCAACCTCTTCAGGTTGAGGTTGTAAAGTGGATCTTAAAGGGATATCATCTTGATTAAATAACCTTTCCAAGAGAATCAAGCCCTTGGGGATCTGGTTATTTTTTAGAACATGCATTCGATGATTGGATTTTTTATCATGGAATTCTTGGGGGTCCTCCCCTTCCTGCATGATCCAAACAAGATCATTTTGGTTTTCCTAGTCGAGATGCGTTTCGGCAAACTCGTCTACTGATTCTAAAAATTTACGCAGTTGTTCATCATCCTCAAAAACTTGCCAATGTTGTATGTTATTAGGTATGGAAGGTCAGTGTCTCATTTGTATATGGTACTTTAGTTTGAAAGCAGTGGGAGGTGTGAATGTTGAGACTGCTTTGGCTAACGCATCAGCCTGTTGGTTTTCAGTTCTTGGAATGTAGTGAACTTTGACAGAGGAGAAGAAATTTTCGATCAGATCCTAGACGCAATTCATGTAAGACCTCAACCTAGGATGTTTGTCCTGGTACTATCGCTTTACCTATTTTATGATTAGCTCAGTGTCACCAAAGATTTTGAGGTATTTTATTTTCATTCTCCTAGTGGCTTCTAACCCTAACACTAAGACTTCATACTCGCATACATTATTAGTGTGGTCCACATTCCACTGTAGTCTATATGAAAATGGGATTACGAATTGATTATCAGGGGCCAAAAGGAGTGCCCCAGCTCTAGCTCCAAATTAGGATGAAGCGTCGTCAAAAAACATCTTCCACACACCAATGTTATATACATTTTTTTTTATTTTTATTTTTTTTTTTTTTCTTCTTTACAACTTTCATCTATACCTAAATCAATATCATCATCAATGCATAAAATAAAATTACCTAAATCTTGATCTACAATATATACAGGGTGGTTATTCGGATTGCATGGATCACTTACCGTGAATCCCAACCTGTTTTCTATGTATACGCACGTGAAATGTCCACTAAAAACTGAAATCATAGCATATGTCATGTCAAGCTGGAGAGATTCTCCAAGCTTGGTGCCCCAGGATCTGAATAACAACATACCATATTTTGGAGGGATATCGACGACCACTACATCCATGAGAATGTTTTTTGCAGGTATTTGTGCCAGATTTACCACCAAGTCTTTAATCATGCCTATACATTTAACATTTCTTGAATCAAATGAATATAAATTTCCATAAGGCCTAGTGATTTTGAGACCCAATTTTTCCATAATGGATTTAGGCATTACATTGTGGGATGCTCCATAATTGAGCATACAATTATAGAGTAATTGGTCTAAAAAGGTTAATGTGATATAGAAGGGGGGAAAAGTTTCTTTGGCACCTTCGAAATGTGGACCAAAAACTATGTTTTGCTTGTCATCTTCTAAGTTAATGACATTGGATTGGCTTTCGTCTTCAGAAAAACTAATCATGTTGGCAATTTGTTTTCTGTAGATCAGGTTTTTTCCAGCTCGACAAGAGGTATGGGGGTCTTGATTTTATTGATTTCATTTTCCAGATTAAAATTCCCCACAATTTTGTTTTTCTCTATGGTTTGGGCTTCGATCCCCTTCTTATCAGCTTTTTTTTGTGGTGAAGGTTTTGTTTCAGTTGCGGGAGCTTTTGCTTTTTTTGTTTTGACTGTGGGTGTTTCAGCTGACTTAGTCTTGGTAGGCTGTGTGTCTGTGATGTTATTTTTTTCAGTCTACTTTTAAGCATTTTTTGAAACCGTCTCGTCTGTCTCGCCCCTCGGTAAGATATTTTTCGTTTGGGCGATTGCGAGACTCATGCTTCTAGGCCTTAGATTGTACTTCTGGTGAAGCTTGACCATTATACCATCTGCAATACCCTGGTAGGTCAAATCTTCAAAAGTACTATTCTTTATCTCATTTTCCAATCTATTTTCTTTATTTAAGGATTTTTCATAATCTTGTCTCGATAAATAGGGTTGTGGATTATCATCGCCTAGATTGATTATATCTTCCTCTAATTCCTTGAAATCTTCTAAGTCTTCCTCTCTAATGAAGTTTTCATTATTGAAGGGGGTTGGGATTTTTTGATCCTCATTCTTAATCTGTCTTTGTGGGGCTTGAGGATTGGGATTCCTTCTGAAATCCTTTCTGGGAAAATGGTCATTTTTTGTTTGACCTAATTCCATTTTTGAACTCTTATTAGACAGTTATTTAATTATTCTATCCATGTCATCCATTTTGTCTCCTGAAGATCTTCCTGATCTAGAAGATCCTCCTTGTTCTCTGTACCTTCTGGTTTCTTTGTTTCCAGTCTCCGTTTCGGCTTTTAGCTTTCCTGAAGCCATAATGTTTGATTAAATTTCTAGGGCATCGTCTTGCATCTTGGTGAGGTCTACTAATCTCCTCTCTCTTAATAGTAGGGTGAAATCAGGGTCGAAAGCTCCAACAAAAGTTTCTTTCACTGCACGCTGAGAAGGTTTGACCTTGATGGGAATTTTATTATACCATTTATTAAACCTTTGGTTGAACTCAAGAATTGATTCAGAATTTTTCTTTCTAAGAGCCCTGAATTCAGTCAGATAATAGAGGTGATCTTTCCTTTCTCCCCATTGTCTGATGAAATCACTTTCAAGTTCATTGTATGACCTTAAAGATCCCGCTGCTAAGCCTCGGAACCAAGTTTTGACCTGTCCTTCAAAATTTTGTACTAAGAGTTTGGAGTAGACATCTTTGTGTTCAAGTCCTAGGATATCAGCAAATTGGTCAAATAAATTGATGTGTTCTTGTGTGGTTAAATCGCCTTCCCCTGTGAATTTTGGGATATTTTTCATGTAATTTTCTGGAAGGTCATGTAGGGGAATCAGAAGAACAAGAGGGGAATATTCGGCAGCCACCTTAGCAAAAATTCCAGGGAGTGGTACTTGGCCGCTTACTTCTCCTCCTATGACACCACCTATAGCACCACCTCCATATCCTGCACCTCCATGCGTAGCCATTGATGGATTTGATGTTGAAACTCGGAGTGTATGAGGAGAAAGCTCACGAAAGCTTGGTATATTTTTGGTTGTGCTTGAATGTGACAGAAAGTTTGTGAGGAACTGATCATCAAGGCACATGAAACTGGAGAAAGAAGACCCAAGATGAAAAGAACTTGTTACTCCATACTCATAATACGAATATATCGAAGAATCAATGGGGGTTAAATTAGGATACACAGGGCATTCGTCAAAGTGCTTGGTAGTAGGAGTGTGCACTTCGGGAAGAGATAATGTATCGATTGAAAGGGGGAGAGAGACAGATCTCTCAAGTATTCCTATGACGTTCGACTGTGTATAATTAGGTTGACAGATGGTATGTGTTGGTGAAACGATTTGTCTACGGGATCTTCATTATTTTAAAATATTTTCAAGATCAGAAACTGGCGAGGTCTGTTTGTCTTGGTTCTTTCTGGTGTTCTTTCGGCTAAAATCCAATTTACTTATCGCGGATTCACCAAGTGAAAGAGAAAATTAGCCTTAGAAGGTTTTTCGATCTTTGTTCACTATCAAAGAAAGAAAGTGTCAATGTCGTTATTCCCAGGGAAAAGATTCGTTTCTTCGTCCCCGACAACGGTGCCAAAAATATGTTGTTCCTGAGTTTATACTTTAAGGCTCTAAAGTATACCGTCAAGGCATCCAAAAAAGTAGAGATAGTTAATGGGTAAAAATATCAGTTTCATGGAAAGAGAGATCAAAGTTGGTTCCTTAACTATCTCTGTCTAGCTTCCCATTTTCCTAGGATGCTAATATCCCTTTCAATCACATCCCATGAACATTCAAGTTCTACCCGTGTACTTGTTGTCTGTAAGATGGTATTAAATAGGTTTAACACAATGCTTGTCTTATCTAATAGACCGGGTTCTATATTAGGCTATCTGGTAACTGGAACAGTCATGAAAGCTAAGGGTTTCCTTTTTGTAAGTCAAAGTTATTTTTAAGGGTCGCAAATTTCTGGTTTGAATTAATAAAAATAAAAATTTCAAACTATGAATCAATAGTATAACAGAAATAAAGGGCATTTCTAGTATCTGAGTCAAATTTAAAGGAGACGGTGCATGGAGTGAAGAAAGAAAAAGAAACATATAGTTGTATAACAAATGTGAGGCATCAATTGAAGAGGGATCTCCCTTTATGCTAATAGAAGAAAGAGAGATGATAACTTTGATGAATTATACAATTTCAGAATTCTAAAATGTTCATAGGTCTTATATCCGCTGATGGCTGATACAGAGGAAAAATTGCAAACGATTAGATAATATGTCTGTTCAATCACCACAATATAGGTTGCATCATGAAAGCATTCATCGAAGGTATGAAATAAAAGATGGAATGATAGAGAAACACATAAATCATGCTTGACAAGATCTGGAATCTTCAATCTGTATTGTATTAATTCTGGCAAAATGAAATTTTCTCTTTACAATCTAATCCAGAAGAAAGGCCTCATCTTAGTCTTGAAAAGTTATATTTATACAAAACTACCAATCCTAAGACAGTTGGTGATTTCCTAATTCCTAGTGACTAACTATTTGTTAAAAATAGATCAGAAACCATTTGTATGATCTTCTCCATTTTTCTTCTTTCTTGGAAGTAAAGATCCTCCAAATGATACTTTTACTTTGTTGATAACTCTCCTTCTTTTGATCCAATATATTCAATGCATCTCTTCATGAACTGTGTAAAATTTTGGGGGGGGTTCTGGAAGGTCCTTTTCTTCGAACAGATAAACCTTTCTCTGTATCTTGGAGAGACGGTCTTCAACTCCTTTATCTGCAAACATTATCGACTGCAATTTTAAGTTGGGATCAAACACAAACCTGTCTATTGGGGTGACATCCATTTCTTTTAGCTGTGAAATTTCTATTTGAATTTCACTCAAATTTTCTCTAAAATTTAATTGATGTCTTACAATATTAATCTATCCCAGAAGTCCTGTACAATAGCCTTTTCCAATGTTTAATGACCCTTTGTCTAAGAGATCAAAAACTTCTTCGCATTCATCTTTGATTTCCTTGACTATTCTTTTGTTTTCAGTTATGTTGGTTTCCCATAGCTTGAGCATGATGTTGCCTCTGATTTGATATGTGGCTGATATTTTCATAGTTTTGGATGTCTCTTCACTTGCCAAATATATGATTGCCTTTTGGAGAGTAACCCTTGTTGTTTTGGCTTCTTTTTCCTTCAAGATAATATTATCAAAGGCATTATTTGCTTCTTGAAAGTAACTCTGAATAATCTCTATCTTGGAAATCATTTTTTGTTGTTCAACTTCTATTTTTGAATGCACTTCCAGTGACTGGTCCTAGAAAGCTTTCAGATCTATGACCTGACCTTCCATCAAATTTAACCTAGCTTGTAACTATTCTGCATGCTCCTTTTGCTTAGCAACCTGCACCTGACTTGCTTCTATCTTCTGGTTCATTTTGTCTAGGCTTGATTTGAGTAATTGAATTTCTAGCCTTTCGGCAGCCCTGGTCTACTCCAAGATTTTACTCACCTCTTCTATGATGTTCTCCTCAGCATTCTTTGACTGATCTTGTAATTGAGCTATCATGTTATTACTCTTCTTTATCCTCATTCTCATGTTTCCCATGGTAAAAAAGTTTGTTGTTGCCATGGCTCCCATGGAACCTGCTATCTCTATAGAGAAATCCTCCTCCTCCAAATTATGTCCATCTATCAAGACTTTATGATTTTTTACCATACTCTCGTCCTTCATATGCATCTCTTGTTTCAGGATGGCCTTCCTTTTTCACCATTACCTTCATTACCTTTTGTATTATTTGAGCTCTCTCCTTGTAACTTTGCATTCCTCTCTTCATATAAAACTTTCACCATTTTTGTCATATCAAAGAAGGATTTTCTAAAAGTTTCGTCATATGAAGTGAGGGTTTCATGACTCTCCTCATGAGCCATACTTGTTGAATGTCTCCTTGAAACTTGAGGTCAATGAATTTTTCTCCTTCTTGAAAGTTGAGAACTTGGCTCCACAAGCCTTCCTTCTCCTCTTGTAAGCTTCAACCTTGTAAGCATCAGAAAAACACTTGCAAACAAATCAAACCTTCACTATAACCTTAGCTCTGATACCAAATTGATCTGAAATTGAAGGTTGTGCAAAATGCAAGTGTAATTTTTATGTGTCTTGGGAAATGGATCAATTTGCAAGAACGTATATTTTTAATGAGTTTTGGACTTAAAATTGCAGAAATAACAGAGATAAACAACCATCAAATAACACACATAACACAGAAAACGATAAAGGAGTTCACCCCTCTCTTGGGATACAGCTCTTGGTCCAACTTCCAATGGTCCTATTTCATTAGGTGTTCAATATGTAAAAAAAAATAATTTTCAATTCTCAAATGGCAAAAATAACAGCTCCAATGGCTCTAGAACTGTAAAAAACCCATGTCTAGGATATTTTTGCACCTGGTTTGGTCACAAAATGAAAGAGTTATCCTCTTCTGCAGTTTTCCCCAAAACCTATAGACAAAACCTTTTTCCAAAATGCACACACTGTCCAGAAACCTGTCCTAGATGCGCTCAAACCAAACTTCGTGTGATTTTCACTGCATGGGTAAATTTGGTGCATTGTTAGCACGATTTTAGCGCCTAACTCTGGAGGTATCGACCACATGGTGCATGTGTCTAGGGTTTGGGACTAACCACCAACACCCTTCGACCGACACTGTAATATTTTGTATATAAAAAGTATGTATAACAAGAATAAAATGCTAGAAATGACAGATAAACAACAATATAACCAGAACAACACCACAATAACACTGAAATGATATCAAAATAACACTAGAAAGAACACTTTGATTCTGAGAGCAATGTTCACGGGCCTCTTCGAGGGGGAAACCTTGAGTTGAGCAGAGCTCTATTACAATAATATACAAGCTAGGGTTCTCATACCCTCAACTCCTATTTATACTAAATATGCATATCAAAAGAACCATCTAGAGGAAGATCCTTCTAGAAGCGGAAGCTTCTATTAGGTCTTCTTACATTCGGCTTATTCTACTTTATTGCAAGGCCTTATTAATATTGACCTTTGTTGGCCCTTGACCAAGTTTTGAGGAACACTTGGTCATAATTGACCATTTTGGACTTCTACACCTTGTCAAAGATGGAGCACCAGGCGAAGCAGAGATCATGGGATCTATGTCCACTTTGGGCCTCTTTTAGGGTTTTGGGTTAATGTAATGGGAAAGGAATGTTGGCCCGTGGGTTTACCCACGCTTAGGCACACTTTTTTAATATATAAATAGATACTTAGGCAATGCAAGAAGCGTCGATGGATTAGTGCTAAGAATTTATCTATGTGATAGACTTGCAAAGCTGAGTGCAAGTATTGTAAGTGTTGAATGTACATATTGTAAGGAGGCTTTGTGCTAGATCTACTTGGGGAAGGAGGATCTA
Source organism: Picea engelmannii (assembly GCA_009831015.1). NCBI lineage: Eukaryota > Viridiplantae > Streptophyta > Pinopsida > Pinales > Pinaceae > Picea > Picea engelmannii. Next base: position 481,044 of record ML780471.1, read on the forward strand.
GCGAGGTGCACGCAGATCTCCTATCCTATGTGGAGTAGGAATTCGATAAGCTTTGTGTTGTAACCTAATTGACTGAAGCTAATATAGAAGAAGAGTTGGTGGATGTATCCCCAGGGTGGGGGTGAACCACGTAAATACTGTGTGATGTGCTTTGTTCTTGTCATTAGATGTTTTGTATTGCTAAGTGCTTAGATTAGATTAGATCTATTCTTTCTTTGTGCTTCTGAGATGTGAATGAATGTTAGATATGATATATATGAAGATTCTTAGTGTTGATCTACCAGGATTTGATCTATATTACTGTTGCTAAGTGGTTGAATTAGTGTGAATGTTGCGATGCTCTATACCTTCTATGAAGTATAATAAGGAATGTATATGGATGAATGACCCATGTTAAGTGCTTGCTAAGTGTTGAAATCACAGATCTGTGTCCCAGCTAAGGTTGCAGACACCTAAGTCTTGCAACCACCCCTACTTCTACCTTGGATGAGACTTTATCTGCTTCGCAAGTTTTTCCGGAAGGGCTGGTAGTTAGGGTTTTGTTGGTGCACTCTTGAGCATTGAACCCTGGGTCTTCCCCTGTGCCAACAAATGGTTCCATTTTTGGGACCTATAACTGTGATTGCTGGGAACTAAGAAAGAAAATATTTGTGCAAAGATTCGATCTAGAAACCATGAAAGCTCTATGCATAGATCTGTTTCTCTAGTGTGCAGATCTTCATTCGAACCGCGAAGCTTTGTGCTAAAAAGAGAAGGCCAGATCTGAAGAAAAGAAGCAAGATCTTAATGCTTTGTGCTCTAAGAAAGGTAAAAGTAGAAGTTTCTAACGAAAAAAAGGTCAGATCTATAGGAAAGAGGTAAGATCTGTAAGCTTTGTGCTCTATATATGTAAGATAAGTATAAATTTTTATTTATTTATATTTATTTATTATTATTTGTTTTTTGTTTCTAAAGTATGGATCTAGGTATTTCTGATCGATTATGTCCTAGCTTAAAACCTAGGGCATTAATAGATGAAATAAATCTTGATATGAGTAGATTTGATAGATATGTTATACATATGCATAGAAATAATGTTTGGACTAACAAATGGATGCAGGATCCTAGAAAGAAATTTTTGCAGACTAGTTACCATGATCCTGGTGCACAATACAGGAGAAGTTGGGGATCATCTAAAATAAAGAGAGGATTAACCCTGTGTTACAGTTGCAGAAGACCGGGACATCTTGCTAAGGAATTCCCTGGTGGAAAACCTAGTTGCCTCTGTTGCAAAGCTCTGGATCATGAAGTATTGGATTTCCCTAGAATGATTGCTAGGCTCAAAGGAATGAATCCAAACCCTAGTACAGCCTCAGAAATAGCAGAACCTCGGAGAAAATCATAGACATTATTGATACAGATGAAAGAAACACTGAGGGGACATAAATATGTCTGATTACCACAGATATTCAAAGAAAAAGAACAAGTCGAATCAAGACTAGGGGACTTTGACATTGATTGTATTCTCGACGAAGAAACACAAGTGAACATTATGCCAGAAAAACCTAGGAAGTTATAGGGAAGCCTGCCATGATCCCTTCACTAGGATTAATAGGATTATTCAGAGGAAAACTGATGATGTTATGTGGAATACTCGCTCAGATACCTATGACATTCAATGGAACTTCGACTAAATAAGATTTTGAGATTATTAAATTTATTGAGGACAATGCCCCATTCACTGTGTTACTTGGAAAACCTTGGATTAAGAAAGATCAAGCCAGAAAGAAGGAAGAAGAAAAGGTATTACAACAACAGAGACAAGAGCTAAAAGATTTCATGACCAGAAGGATCACACAGTTGATTGAGGAACAGGAGAATAAATCAAAGCTAATTAACACTAGAAGCCCAGTTATCAAGGAGCTAGGGGACTCACCGAAGATTGGAGTATCTGTACCAGATACAGATGAAGTGGTTCTCATGAGTCTTGGGAAAGAACCTTAGCAGTGTGAAGTGACTATGCCCAAGGAAAAGGGGGACCCACCCACTTTTAGGGCCCTTTAGAGGAATAAAATGCTAAATTTGTGTGATGTCATCTTACGACATCATACAAATGAAAAAAAATTTATGCTCATGCCTGGTTCCATACATGCCTCGGAACCTGACCCCACGGGTTTGGGAAACCTAATTGGAAGAAAGAAGCTATGACTATTTTCATGATCTCTCAGCACGGGAGGGCTTCACGCTCCCAGCCTTGCGCTTTGGTTAAAAACGGGAGAGAACCAAAATGAGAAAATAACTACCTAGATGAAGCTCACGGGGAAAAAGACTGGAAATCTAAGTAAAAAGAGAGCTTAGATCGAAAGGATACAGAGGGTCCCAGAGGGAACCTCTTCGAAAGAAACTTTGCAAAATTCAAGCTTCGTTGGGATAACAGAACAACGACATGGGTCACTTTGCCATGACGAAGCAATATAGCCATTGGAGGTCGATATGTCTATTCGACTGTCACTCCGAATGGATCGAAAAGCATTGATAGCTCATCACCAAACTGTTAGACCACACCATAACAGATAGAACCAGAGTTAAGGAAGCCCCATATCCATTGCAAACAATCTGTTACAAAGTTCCTTACTTAATCTATCATGCTATGCACGAAAGACACTTTTGCTAATCGTGAATTTGAGCCCACAGATTACCTAAATTCTGAACATTGATTATGTTGCCCTTACTCTCTACCTTACTACAGTGCCTACGTTACTGTGAGAACCCTAGCTATTGATACTGAGCGTATATGTATGATGGATTTAGCACAGCTGAACAATCTATAAGAGAGGTAATCGCTAGCCTCGGATTCAAAAGAGTCATGTCAGAACAGGGATTTTCTACAGGTTTACAGGCATCATTGATGATAGGAGTGCAATTCTCCCCATCGACTGCTCGAGCAGGAACATCCCGAGCCAACGTAGAAAGAAGAAACAAACATAAGGACGATATGGTCAACGTGAAGTTGGTCCCATCCATCTTACCTGCTTACATACCACCTCTGAGCGGTCCGATTAATAGATATAGTGTGCGTAGAGACCTTGAGTATGCTCTAGTCACTACGTACCTACCGAAAGGGGTATGCACAATCCGTGCAGATCATGACAAGATCACAGTGTTGAAGTTTACTGACTTCAACCTGTGGGATCGAAAATTCTATAGTACATTGGCCCTATACAAGTACCTAACCAGAACCAAGGGAAATAATTCAAAAATCATACCTCAATAATGGACAATGAACCTCGTGAAGTCTACTCTACTCAATGTTATGAAGCTACCACACTTCAGTAGACACCAGGAGGTGAATGCTTGTATTAAGATACTCCTGGAAAGCTACCATGGAGGATACCTCTGGTTGAACCACCGCATCATAGTTGATCCAGTGCTAATCAATAGGATCACAAGTCTTAGCATGTAGGGCCTTGATCCCCATGACTACTATCCTGGAAATACCGTGGACAATGCTCTTGCTCAAAAGATCAAAGAAGCTTATGGCTATGTTGAGAAAGGAGCGTGAGGCTACAAGGTAGCCTCTATTAAGAGCAGCGCAGTGCACCTTACATGTCAACTGATCGCAGGGAAGCTCGTTCGCAATAATTGACCCATGCAAGTATCTGGCTTTGTAGTTGACCTCGCAGGAAAGTGTGCAGAGGGAATACAGATGAATTGGGCGAAGTACCTGGTGAATCAACTCGATATTTATTGTAGATAAGCCCGGGATCAGGGGCATGAATTTCACTTTAGCTGGCTCTTGATACTTATAGATTTTGTTGCATGGGAGCTATTGGAAGGTGAAAACTTCCCAGACATTGACCCCTTTGAACCACTGGTTGCGAAGTTCAGTACCCTGTGGTACTCGAATGACATGAACAAGCAGTGGCAATCCAATGTTGTATTTCACCCAGTTGAAGCTCTTCATCCAGTCTGAGTTGTGCGTGACCCCGAATACTTTACACGAGTTTCGAACTTTGATAAAGTTCAGTGAAGACTGCCATTTTATCTATCTTACACCACGCATTGATGAGAAAAAGGAGCAACTTTAGTCATATTATAAGATGACAGAAGAAGACCTGGAGGAAATCACCAAAGAATGGTCGGAAAACCTCCTTATTCCTATAGAAGTATCTGACATTGATAGCCTAGAAGCTACGCAGAATACACATGGACCCAGTAAGACCAAGAAAATGGAGTAGACAAAGAAGGATGAGGATATCCAGGATGTAGACAACAGATCTATAAGAACCCCATCCATTACACTAGAGAAAGGCGGTAATGGAAAAGACTTAGAGGAAGCCAAACATAGGATAGGAGATGAAGTAGAAATCATAAATAAAAGGAAGGGCTTGCCTCCAGAATATTCCCCCCTAAAGAAATCAAAAGCACCCATGACTAAGCTGAAGACTATGCTCACTCGATATGACTTCAGTTTTCTCCTCACAACTATGAATGAAGCCATAGAAGAGATAATAGAAAAGAAGGAAGACAAGAAAGAGGCAATGTACAACAGAATTGATAGCGAGCTTCAAGGAGTGCAGTAGGCACTTTGGTCTAGCCACACAGTCTCCACTGTGCCCCTGCCAGAAGGAAAAATAGAAGAGGGAGATGAACCAATTCAACTCTGCAAGATTTCTTCCACAATCGAAGAACGTCTTCAGAAAGCACAGGAAGAAACCACACAGGCCACCTAGGCCTTAAAGAAAGCACAGGAGGCAATCATCGAGCAGCACCGAGCTACACAACAAGAGCAGGACACTCTCCAAGAAAAATTAGAAAAAGACAGAGCAAAGATCCAAAAAGAAAAGGAGCAGTTGCTTGCAAAGTAGACTGGGATTGAAGAAGCAGTCAACAAATAATTTCTCTCTGTGACTGGCTTAGAACAGAAGGAAAAGGACCCCATAGAATGCCAAGTGATGATGCTTTCTGAAGTTATTCAGAAACTTCAACAAAGAGTGGTGGACTGAGAGCTTCAGACCATACCTCAGACCCCACAAGAAATGAGGGACCAGCGAGAAATAATTGCCTGAAGCACCATAGAAAGGATTAAAGCACTCTATGAGGAATGCAAACAACTAATTAGTAGAAGTGCGCAGATCTACGAGAACCTAGCCGAGAACCCAGAATTGCATAAATTGGAGTCGCAGCTCCAAGAGGAAAAGAACGAAGGTGAAAGGCTACAAGTGCAGCTGAAGGCCCTATCACCTGTAGACAGAATGAAGAGGTTTCCAAAGAAATGCACATCCCAAAAACATATTCACATGCTTCAGAGTCAAGTAATGGAAGTCTCTCAACGACTTCAACCAGTGCAAGAAAAAGCATGGCAACTATTCACAGGTTGTGAATACAATAGAACAACGCCTAGAAGGGCCTATGAATGAGGCACTCAAACAAGAGTTCATTGAGCAAGAGGTAGTAGCAACGTGGAAGGTCAAAGCATATCGAGCCAAGCTCAAGGAGTTCAAAGCAGAATTGATTAGACCTGAGTGACTCGGCACGAGTCATAGGTGAGTGTTGGGGGCCTGTTGGCACTTGACCAAGTTTTGAGGAACACTTGGTCATAATTGACCATTTTGGACTTTGACACCCTGTCAAAGATGGAGCACCAGGCGAAGCAGAGATCGTGGGATCTCGGTCAACTTTGTGCCTCTTTAAGGGTTTTGGGTTGATGTAATGGGAAAGGGATGTCATCCCGTGGGTTTACCCATGCTTAGGCCCACTTTTGTAATATATAAATAGATACTTAGGCAATGTAAGAAGCGTTGATGGATTAGTGCTAAGAATTGATCTATGTGATAGATTTGCAAAGTTCAATGCAATTATTGTAAGTGTTGAATGTACAGATTGTAAGGAGGCTTTGTGCTAGATCTACTCGGGGAAGGAGGATCTGGCAAGGTGTGCAAAGATCTCCTGTCCTATGTGGAGTAGGAATTCGATAAGCTCTGTGTTGTACCCTGATTGACTACAGCTAATATAGAAGAAGAGTTGGTGGACGTAGCCCCAGGGTGGGGGTGAACCACGTAAATACTGTGTTGTGCTTTGTGCTTGTCATTAGATGTTTTGTATTTCTAAGTGCTTAGATTAGATTAGATATATTTTTTCTTTGTGCTTCTGAGATGTGAATGAATGTTATATCTGATATATATGAAGATGCTTGGTGTTGATCTACCAGGATTTGATCTATATTAGTGTTGCTAAGTGCTTGAATTAGTGTGAATGTTGCGATGCTCTGTACCTTCTCTGAAGTATAATAAGGAATGTATATGGATGAATGACCCATTCCAAGTGCTTGCTAAGTGTTGAAATCACAGATCTGTGTCCCAGCTAAGGTTGCACACACCTAAGTCTTGCAACCACCCCTGCTTTTGCCTCAGGTGAGACTTCATCTGCTTTGCAGGTGTTGTCGAAAGGGTCGGTAGTTAGGGTTTTGTTGGTGTGCTCTTGATCGTTGAACCCTGGGTTTGCCCCTGTGCCAACAACCTTTATTACATCCAAATATATTGTTCTACCTATTATCACTCCAAGAAACTCCTTAGGGTTGTAGGCTAAGGATGCTTGGTAACTTAATAAATTATAAATAATCAAAGTGTGGATCAATGGGATAATAGAGATTAGCTAATGGGAAGAAAACTCACAATGCAATCAAATGAAACAATGCTTTTAGGAATCAATGACCAGACAAAGTAATATCAAAAGGTATGGAGAAAATTGATCTAGATAATCAAGTACAGCAGTGTGTAGGATCATACAAGCCAACAAGAATTCCTTTAGTTCAAGTTCATGAGCTTAATAAGAAGATAACATTTCTTAGAAGCTGAGCTAAACTGAAATAAAGTACAGAACATGGAATAGATGAAGAAATCTGTCATTAACAACAAAAGAAGATTGTTTTTCTGTATTGAAAAATAAGTGTCTTAGTACAATAGCAAAAGAGTATCCAAAATTGAAACCCTAGACTCTTAAAAAAACTAGGCATTTATAGCCTTTTACAATCAGTTTTCAGATCCTAAAAGAATGGATCTGATATTCTAAAAATAGAAAGTCAAAACTGATTTACAAAAGATAAGGAGAGATCCTCAAGATGAGGTCAATCTCTATCTTTTGGTCTTCAAACATTGGTTGAAAGTTGATGAAGTGTAGCCTAGCCTTTCAAGGCTCTTTGATCTGTTCCTCTAAAAGTGGAATTTGAATTTGATGATGTGTGCCAGAAATCCCTATCATTTTGCCCTTGAAAATGACCAAATCTAGTCAAAAAATTCCCTTTTGACTTTCATCTCCAAGAATGGCCTTCATATTTTGATTTGATAATTCATAACCAGCGTATTAAAGAAGATTTCAAACCATTCAAACCCAAAAAATCTCGATCTGGGCCAAAATTCGGCTATTCTGGCCGTGACAGGATTTCACGAGCTAATTTACCCGAAAATCCTCTCCTTAGATGGTGAAAGGCAGAGCTTTCACCAGCTAACTAGTTATAATTCTGCCTTTTGCGCTGGTGAAAGGCGGAGCTTTCACCAACTAACTAGTTATAATTATGCCTTTTGCGCTGGTGAAAGCGCAGATTTTTTCAAAATCAAATTTCTCAGTCACGGAGAGTCCTTTTTGCATGCTTAAATAGTCGATCGACATCTACAAATCCTAATATTTCCAATGGTTCTTTCAAATCTGCATTTGGAGTCTGGGAAGCTGGCCAAATATTCCCTACAATATTAGGCATCATTCTTTCAAAAATGCCAGTGCGTTTTTTATCACTAACATCTGGCTCCAACTAGGATGGATACCTCCCTGTGAGGTCTCCAAGAACCTGGCAGACCTGGTGCATTTAGTATTGGGCCATGGAATCATTCATCCTTTTCAATCCCAGCAATGTTTATAACCTGCATTTATGTCTTTGGCTATTTACAAGATCCTTTAAAATTCTATTTCTGAAAACTCTGCCAATTGTCTTCGGAGCTACTGCCACTTGTCTTTTGCTAAATTAAAATCTGCATATTGTTCCCTCAATATTAAACAAATTATATCACAAGCATATTAAGGATTTATCTTCAATTTGTTGCTTTCAAAACTCAAAGATATCACGTGCCAGATATATCCTAGAAATGTGGAATTTGGGCAAAATTTTGAGTGATCTGGTTAAAACAGCTTTCGGTGGTTAACTGTATCTAGAATTTGGCACCTTATCCACCAAAAGTACTCTGTTTCGGTGGTTAATGAGCACACACAGGCTCTCCTAAACCACCAAAAATAGAAACTTACCCAAAAATTAAAATTTGATGAATCTTGATTACTTGCAAGAGTACAAAGACCTCAAGGCTTGCTAGACGAAGCTCCTCTCTCTCTTACTGGACTTAGGTGTGACTGTCCTCCTGCCACTGGTTCTAGAAAGGACATTGGAATGTCCTTCTTCCAAATCAAGTCTTTGTGAATGGGCAACAAATAAGATCTGGATGTTATATTTGATGGCACTGTGGATTTGAATCAGTGCTCTCCAGTTCTTGGCAGACCTGTAAACTCTGCTATCAATGCTTCATCAATGATGAATTCTTCCTGGAATCGTGCATGAATCTTTACACTGTCCAAGTGTATGTGCTCTTAGACTTTATCCATCACTTGCAGTACCATCAACCATTGAATTTATAACTTTTTGCTCACAAATATTTTCATCAAGTGCATTTCCACTTTTAGTCTTAATAACTGGAAATGAACTACTACTAGCAGTCACACCTCTTCCCCAAAAATCCATTGATGCAATACTTTCTCTCATATAGTTACCACACACACTTGATGATAACACATTTTCAATCACTCCACAAGCCATAAAACCCATGTGAAATCCATCTGTATGACTATACCGTTCAAACATATAGTCAGGACTTCCAACATTCAGGCCCTGTTGAACCTAAAAACCTGATATGATTCCTACTACCTTGATATTATCATTTTGCACAGAAACAGACCCTTGTCCACACTGAAATTTAGTTGAATGTCCAACTACCATACATCCCTCCTCAAAACCTGCAACATTAAGTTGCAAAGAGGATAAGTTCTGCTCTCTATTCTCATTGCTGGCAATGTCATGGAAACATCTTTCCAATGTTAATTCATCAACCTTGTCTTGGTCTCTTCCATTTTGGTATGCCTCTGAATATTGCTTGATGTTTTTATATACTGTGGTGCCAGGAAGATGACCTAATACAACGATATGTGGATTTGTTGATTCATGTATCACAAATGCAAGAGATGCACCAACTCCAACAAGTACACCAATCTCAATGCCAAGGAATAGCGTGGTAATACTTGTTGCAACCCATAAAAGGAAATCTCTTTTATCAACATGCCAAAGAAATATAGCCTCTTCATAATCAATTAGACCCATGACAGCTGATACCACAATTGCTGCCAGAGTGCATTGAGGTATATCTGTAAAAAGAGGTGTCAAAAATTAAAGACGCAGAGAATTATCACTCCCATAATGAATCTAGATAAACCCGTTTTGGCACCACTTTCATGATTAACAGCCAATCTTGAAAATGATCCCATGGTAGGATATGCAGAAAAGAACGAACCACAAATATTGGCCACTCCAAGCCCAAATAATTCTTGATTTGAATCTAGTTCATAGCCATTCTTAGCTGCGAGTGCTTTAGCAATTCCCACTTATTCCAGGATTGCCACACCAGTTATAAGAAGTCATTTTCATGTACTAGACCTAAATGTTGTGTGCTTTGTATTCTTGGTAGAGCTCCTTCAAGGCCTAGGTAGCACTCGAGTCAATATAGGTGACCGGGGCCATCTCGATGACAACATAAAACATTAAATTTGACAGGTGGATAAACTGTGACCCAATAATAGGAGTGATCTTAGGCCATTGACATGAATCAGGGTTTTAAGCTTATGAATTAGCTCAAAAATCAAACAGAAAAATGAGAGTGCATTTAAAGATGTTTGATTCAAGCTAATCAATCAGTGTATATTTGAGAACAGACTCAACGTTATTGATGAGACTTGGAGTTCAAGAGTAAATGAAAATCTTAAACACATAGAGAATATGAGAAACATTCGGTCAATTTAGGTAGAAACTAAGCAAAAACTGTGACTCGACTAACAGAAGCAGATATTTGAGGCGATAATTGTTCAAGCATTGATCACAGAACCAGAATTTAAACCGTTTGATAATTGAAACGCACACCTGTATGATGAGTTTGCTTGTCAAACTGGAGTTTCGACTATTCTTAGCCACCTTGAACGGATCTGAAGCTTTGATAGCGCATCTGGATGAGAGATTTACGGTGACTATTAGAAACACGAGGACTCGATGCATAATTGGATGAGAATTAAAACACTCCCATAAACGAATGAAACCAGTGGATTCCTGAATAGTTCTGAACGGAGCGGTCTGTACTCATCATATTCATTTCATATATTCCAGAATATCTCGGCTGATTTGTTCAAGAAAGGAAACAAAACCCATTCCATTACTCAACCCTACTCCATCAAAATCCTGCTCTTCAATAAGATACTGTTCAAAGGGTTCATCATTATCATGGCCACTACGCATCAAAAGAAGTTTGCGTGTGATACTTCTCACTTGCTTAAGCTTGTTAATTATAGTTCGTAAAAGACAGTTCTATGGAGGAGGAAATGTCAATGCAAGATCTGTTGTTGAAAAATAATAAACAATGAGAGTAGTCAATGCATCAAGAAGGAAAATAGGACTGCCACTTGATATGAGTGTTGCCCAGCTTAAAGAATGGTGAGGATATGCCTGCTGATCTGGGGTTGAATATGATGACAACACTGGATATATAGCTCATTGAGATTTCTCGCTACTCCATACTACAGTGTGCATATTTTCAACCTCCGCTTAAGTGAATACTTTGGCCTATCTAGGGAAATAGATCCTTTCTTGAAATTTTCTTCAGGCAGTACAATGACTGTATATTGAAATGCAAATTGCAAAACAGGGGAAGCATTTGAGTTCCTGCTAAAGCCATTATTGTTCTCAAAATCAAAATTATAGGCATAAGTGGCATATGTATCACAACAGATAATATGTTGTACATTGTCATATTGTGGATCTGGGAAAAAGTGGTCGTGTGAGCGACTAGGTCTGAATTCGGGTGATGTTCTGAGACTCAATACACAAGCAAAAGCATATGGATGACTCAACATTTGATATAAATCCCGAGGAAGTGTTGAATCATCAGTGCTTGAATATAAAAACAATGAACCACCACTTTCAATGCTTAAGAGCTTGAGTGAAGCCAAGTCTGTGTATTCATTTGTAACAACAAATATATCAACGCAGACACCTGCTTGAATAGCCACAACAGCCAGATCCTTGTAAAATGGAGTCTGTTCTAGAAGAAATGCACGGTCAGCATCTTCACCCTTGCTAGACACCTTCAAAATTAGAAATGAAACTTGATAATAATGCCATTAATTATCATCTATCGTTAGGAACCCTTCTCATGGCATTCGGATTAAGAAAAATTGGATCTATGTAGTGTTCTGCCCTTATTAGGACAGGCAAAAGGGAGAGCTAAAGGGATAGTGTCATATACTAGAGTTGGAACCTTTGGATGAAGAAACTTCCTTTCATTTTAAGGGGGCAGCTTCACCGCATTTGCCAAATTCTTCTCATGCATCCCTACAACTTATTCAAACTGTAATAAAATGTTGAACACAAGTTCCTGCTGCAAACTACTAGACTCAAAAGGATATCATGCTCGATGACGAGCTTATTTTCTATCTATTCCTACTCTAACCAGTAGAGGCAGATTGATCAAGTAAAATGGAATTTCCAATGCAGCCAAGTAATAAATTGATTTGTTGATATCATGCTTGATCTTGACTTGAACAACAATGGAAGCCATATCATGCAGAAAAGAGGTTTAAATAGATGATAAAAACAATCTTCTTCTGACAAAAATATCCTTGGGTTTATGCTGGTCATAGAATCCAAATAGTCAGCAATAGGGTCATCGAATTCACAAAGAAATACCTTTTTGAACTGCTGATCCAACTGAAAATTGAAATGATGTTGAAAGCTGCCTTTACTGATCTCATTGTTGAATGTAGGATGCTCAACCCTTGCCGAAGAAACATGTAGGATGGACTGCTGATCTGGACTTTTTAGCTCCTCACCTTCTTCTCCATATTTGCTGCAATTCCCCTGTGTCTGCACATCTGAAAGATGAAGGTTTCCCTCATCATCTACTACAGATCCAAATCCGGGATTTAGGTCTTCTCTGTTATTGGGATCAAGAGACTCATGACTAGTATCAATTACAGCATCAACACATTCTTGATCATAATGAAGAATATCCTCTACAACAACTTCATGAGTATCTAATTCTTTAGTCAATCATTGAAATTCATGACAACATTGAGGATAGAGAAGATCAGCTAGAAATATCCCCTTGCAAAATGCATGGAAGGCAGCATGAAAATCAGCGAAAGAGCTGACACTAGCAATAGGCAAAGATTGGTACCAATCACGAGCAATCCCTTCTAATGAAAAACAAAAGAGCCGGATCTGAACATCCTCATGCACTACCTGCAACCGATGCATGTAATCATGAAAGTCCAGCAAATGTTCAGCTAGCACTTCCCACTCTTCTGCTCGAAATCTGGGAAGACTGTTCTCCCATTCATCTCTAGTAGGTACCCGATTAGGGAAACCAACAATACTTGAAAAATCACAGAACGCATACCTCTTGGCTAAGATCCTGTTCATGTCATACCAGTGGAGTCACCAACAGATTTCTGAACAATGGAGTCGCCACTGAATTTGTCCTTCATGGAGTCGCCAGATAGATTATTACAACCGAATGATGTCCAAGCTTTGTCTATCATCAAATTTGGATCTATGTCATCTCCCAGGGAAGCTGAGCTTCAATCCCTGGCAACGGTGCCAATTTGTTATCACTCCAAGAAACTCCTTAGGGTTGTAGGCTAAGGATGCTTGGTAACTTAAGAAATTATAAATAATCAAAGTGTGGATCAATGGGATAATAGAGATTAGCTAATGGGAAGACAACTCACAATGCAATCAAATGAAATAGTGCTTTTAGGAATCAATGACTAGACAGAGTAATATCAAAAGGTATGGAGAAAACTGATCTAGATAATCAAGTACAGCAGTGTGTAGAATCATACAAGCCAGTAAGAATTCCTTTAGTTCAAGTTCATGAGCTTAATAAGAAGATAACAGTTTTTAGAAGCTGAGCTAAACTTAAATAAAGTACAGAACATGGAATAGATGAAGAAATCTGTCATTAACAACAAAAGAAGATTGTTTTTCTGTATTTAAAAATAAGTGTCTTAGTACAATAGCAAAAGAGTATCCAAAATTGAACCCCTAGACTCTCAGAAAAACTAGGCATTTATAGCCTTTTACAATTAGTTTTCAGATCCTAAAAGAATGGATCTGATATTCTAAAAATAGAAAGTCAAAACTGATTTACAAAAGATAAGGAGAGATCTTCAAGATGAGGTCAATCTCTATCTTTTGGTCTTCAAACATTGGTTGAAAGTTGATGAAGTGTAGCCTAGCCTTCCAAGGCTCTTTGATCTATTCCTCTGAAAGTGGAATTCGAATTTGATGATGTGTGCCAAAAATCCCTATCATTTTGCCCTTGAAAATGACCAAATCTAGTCAAAAAATTCCCTTTTGACTTTCATCTCCAAGAATGGCCTTCAGATTTTGATTTGATAATTCATAACCAGCTTATTAAAGAAGATTTCAAACCATTCAAACCCAAAAAATCTCGATCTGGGCCAAAATTCGGCTATTCTGGCCATGATAGGCTTTCACCAGCTAATTTACCCGAAAATCCTCTCCTTAGCTGGTGAAAGGCGGAGCTTTCACCAGCTAACTAGTTATAATTCTGCCTTTTGTGCTGGTGAAAGCACATATTTTTTCAAAATCAAATTTCTCAGTCATGGAGAGTCTGTTTTGCATGCTTAAATAGTTGATCGACATGTACAAATCCTAAGCTTTCCAATGGTGCTTTCAAATCTACATTTGGAGTCCGGGAAGCTAGCCAAATATTCCCTACAAGATTAGGCATCATTCTTTCAAAAATTCCAATGCATTTTTGATCGCTAACACTACCTATATGAGGGGTTAGGTCCCTAACAATTCCTTCCCCTTAAAAATGGCCTTGTTCTCAAGGCTTAAAATGTGGAAATTATTGTAGAATGGTAGTTGGTTCCCAAGTGGAATCTGGTGGAGTTGTATCTTTCCACTGGATTAACACTTCCTTGATGGTTCACTAACACAGGTGATGCTCATGCTGGTCCAAAACTGATTCTAATTGTAGCCAAATGGATCGTTCTTTGTCCAATTCGGGAAGGTTGGTTTGAATTTGGCACTTAGTTCCAATCACCTTCTTTAAGCATGAAACATGAAAAACATGATGTAGCTTCGAATGACTGGGCAAACATAATTGATAGGCCACTTGTCCCACATGCTTGAGAATGGTATAGGGACCATAAGTTTTGGGTGCCAACTTCTGACAATGGTTGGCCTTGAGGGAATTTTTCTTGTAAGGTTGCAGTCGAAGAAACACTTGATCCCCTTCTACAAATTGACGTTCAAAGAGACCTTGATCTGCTTGTTGCTTCATGTGATTCTGGGCCATGACCAAATTCTCTTTGAGGGTAAGGAAAATAGCCTCTCAAAATGTAAGTGTTTGGTCAACCACCTGGACCTTCGAGACACCTGGTAAATAAGAGAGAAAGGAAGGTGGATTTTGTCCATATACCATTTCAAAAGGAGTCACGTGGGTAGTTGTATGGTATGACGTGTTGTACCGCCATTCAACTAGGGGTAACCATTGAGCCCATTGATTTTTATTTTCTGATGCAAAACACCTCAAATATGTTTCCAAACACTTGTTGACAACTTCAGTTTGACCATCATTCTAGGGATGATAAGTTGTGTTGAGATGCAATTGGGTGCCTTGTAGTTTGAACAGTTCTTGCCAAAAATTACTGGTGAAAGTTGGGTCGTGATCAGAAGCATTAGAATGTGGCATGCCATGAAGATTGAAGAACTGATCCATGAAAAGTTGAGCCACAGTAGATGATGTAAATGGGTGTTGAAGAGCACAGAAATGAGCATACTTGGAAAGGCGATCAACTACCACCATGATGACTGATTTATTTCCCGATTTAGGTAAGCCTGTAATAAAATCCATAGAGATATCCCTCCAAATAACAGGTGGAAACGAAAGCGGTTGTAGTGTGCTAGGGGATTTGACAGTTTCACCCTTGTTGCATTTAGACACATCACATTCAGCTACAAAATTATGAATGTCTTATTTCATGCCATCCCAGAAAAAAGAACGTTTGACCCTGTCATAGGTTTTGGTGAACCCAGAGTGCCCAACTGTGGGTGTAGCATGAAGCTCAGAAAGTACTATGGATTTAAGTTTTGACTTTTACTTAAATACAAACGACCTTTGTATTGAAGCTCACCATGGAGCCAAGATTACCCTGGGGAAACTGGAGAATTGGACTGCAATAGTTGTATCAGATGTGAACTTTTGGGATCGTGTAGCCATTCCTAGCGAACGGCTTGGAGCCAGTCTGGTACAATGAAGGAGAGAGAAAAAAGGGATCATTCATCTTCATATTTTTAGGAAAGTGCATCCGCAACCACATTGTCTTTGCCTTTCTTGTAAATGATCTCATAATCATATCCAAAGAGCTTAGTCACCCATTTTTGTTTCTCTGGGAGGATATGTGTTGTTCCAGAAAACACTTGAGGCTTTGATGATCTGTCTTAATTTGGAAGCCTTGCCCCAATCGATAAGGGCGCCACATATCGACGACGTACATAATAGCCAAGATTTCCTCTTCATAGATTGATTTGCCCAAATTATGTTCAGACAGTTGTTTGTTGGTAAAGGCTAAAGGCCTACCCTCTTGCATAAGGATAGCTCCAATTCCTTCCCTGAAGCATTATATTCCAAGACAAAGGTCTTTGTGAAATCAGGAAGGGAAAGGACTGGAGTGGTGCACATGGCCATCTTCAAGGTTTGAAAATCCTGAGCAGTTGTTGGAGTCCAAGTGAAAGAATTCTTTTTTAGGAGTTTTGTGAGAGGTGTCGCAATCTTTCCATAATTCTTAATAGAATTGCGATAATAACCTGTTAAGCCCAGAAATCCACGCAATCTTTTGAGAGTCTTTGGGTGAGGACAGTCTAAAATAACTTCAATATTTTTAGGGTCCACCCTGACTTCGTCCTTTCCAAGAAGATGACCTAAGTACTCGACTTCTAAGGTGCCAAAAGCACATTTAGATTGTTTCAGGAAAAGTTGGTGCTGAGAGAGTAGATGGAGAACTCTATCCACATGAGAAAGACAGTCTATCCAGGTTTTTCTATAGATGAGGATATCATCAAAGAAAACTAAGACAAAATGACGGAGAAAAGGGAAGAATACATTATTCATGAGGCTTTGGAAGGTGGAGGGGGCATTACACAAGGCAAAGGGCATGACCAAAAACTCATAGTGGCCCTCATGATTTCTAAAGGAATTCTTAGGAATGTATGCCTATTCCATATGGATCTGGTGGTAGCCAAAACAAAGATCCAGTTTAGTAAAGAACTGGGTGCCACTCAATTCATTCAAGATGTCATCAATGGCAGGAATGGGAAATTTGTCTTTAATGGTGAGTTTTTTGAGGGCATGGAAGTCAAGACACATGCGCCAAGAACCTTCTTTCTTCAAGACCATGACCACAGGAGAAGAGTAGGGGCTTGTACTAGGGCGGATAACACCTGCGTTAAGTAGTTCTTGCACCATTTTCTCAATTTCATTTTTTTGGGAAAAGGGGTGACGATAGGGATAGATATTGGGAGGAAGGCTTTCTGGTGCAAGGGGAATGGAATGATCATGAACACCATGGGAAGGAGGGAGTCCTTGGGGAGTGGAAAATACCACTTGATGTTTAGAGAGGATGGATTGAAGGTCTTGCGACAAAGAGGGTGTCTTAGTTTCTTGTATGGCATGGAGTTGGGAAATAACTCCTGAATGACCCTTTTTGAGAAGCTTTTCCATGCGATGGGAACTAATGATCTCAGGTGAATTGGCGGTGATTCCTTGTAACTTATATTGTCGACCCTCCTAGTCAAATTGCATGGTTAGTTCCTTAAAATCCATGAGAATGGGACCCAAATTCCTTAGCCAATCTGCACCTAACACAATGTCACAACCACCCATGTCGATAGAAAACATATGAGATTTCAGGTGGTAGTCACCAATATGGAGATGTACATTTTCACAACGCCCACCACATTTCATGGAGCCGCCATTAGTAATCATGATTTGGAAATTATTGACTTCATGTATATAGCAATGAGTTTCTTGGGTAATGCGGCGATGAATAAAATTATGGGTGCTTCCACTATCAACAAGAATGATGACCTTCCTATGCTTGATGTAACCAATTAGGTTGAGGGTTTGGGGAGGAGAGAAGTCAGTGAGATCATTGAGGGAAATGATTGGTTCTATTTCAGGAGGGTTTGAGGGAGGGGTTATGTCAGTGGTTTCAAGTGACTCAGACACAAGGGGAGTTTCAACATCCTCTTCCGAAATATTCTCCCAGATGGCCATAAAAAGATTTTGTTCCTTAAACTTGTGGCCCAAAAAATATTTGTCATCACAATTATAACAAAGGCCTTTGATTGGGCATTCAACCATTTCAACCCTGGCCAATTTTTGGATCTTGAGTGGAGCAGAGGGGGTAGTGGGATTTACTGGTTTAGTGCGAGGAATAAATGAGGGTTTTTCGTTTTGAGAAGATACAACCTGTTGTGCTTCCTTAGCTCTTTTAGTATCCTCCACCCAACTCTGAGGCCGATCCATGAGGACATGGGCATGAATCTCATCCTTGAGGCCACTGATAAAACATTCTCAGAAAAAAGCATCAGACATGCCCTTTGTCCGAAAAGCCAGTTTCTCAAAAGTAGCTATAAAGTCTTCCACTATTCCAGATTGTTTCAACTTTGTCAAACGGCCTAAATGGTTGGTGTTAGTGTGAAAGCGTTCATAAAACTCTACCACAAATTGTGTCCAAGCAAGATAGCCTTGATGGGAAGTTTTTCTCCATTTCCACCATTGCCAACTTTCTTGATCTAGATGGAGAACACCATACCAGAGTTTGGCCAAGTCATCTGTAATGTTGCATAAAGAGAAATAATGTTCCATTTGGGTTACCCAACCAGTGAGATTTGAGCCATCAAATTTGGTCACATCCACCCGTGGAAGGCGTAGGTCACGCTAAAAATGATGGGGATGAAAATTATGGAATTGAGAGGAAGTTTCAGCTTTAGTATGCAGAGGTGGGTCGAATAAAGGGGAATCTGCAAGGATATGAAGCTTGGTGCAGATCATTGAAACAACAGATTCAAGTTCGGTAGTCATCTCTTGTTTGAGTTCCTCAATTGAGGCGGCGATGGAGGACTGCATGTTTGTATTGAGGACAGAAACATTGGCACTGGCTGTTTCACTTCTTGTTGGGTCTCTATAAAATTAGATTGCAAGGTATTGAAGCAAACTTCCAAGTCTTGGCTACGGGCATGGGCCATGATGACGAGGGAACCGAAAAAGGGCGGGTGGGGTCAAAACATTTTCTGAAAAATGATAGGTATGAATGTGATAAGGGAGAAGAGATGAATCCAATGGAATAGGTCTCAAATAATGGTGCAAAAATTTCCAGACTTTTTTTTTTTACACCTGTGGAGTTATACTCCGATCTAAAGAATACTTCAATGATGAAATTCCCAAATGCTTAAATAGGAAGAATTGTGTAGTGATTTGGCAACTCGAACACAATTATGCGGCAATAGATCTTGTCTGTTTTAATTTTTGTTTCCGTCCCCAAGGGTTAGGTATTCAAGGGCTCTACAGACAAGGATTTTCCCTGTGCTATAGCTCTTTGATATACGTGTGAGGTCCAATAGTAGTACTTGGCCCAATATCTCAAGGAACTAATTAAGGAGGCTAGACCATTCCCTTAGCCGTACTACCCGACTACCCAGGTACTAGAGAGTATCTTCCCGAGTGTTGTTCTCGGTGGAACTATAGCAGTCAAGCGACCGATTGGTTTATCTAAAGAGGGCTTCAGGAAATCTAGGTCAATCCATACACAGGTGTTGTCTGATGCGCTACCACTCGAAGGGGTACCAACAAGGGTTATAAGGGTGGCCAACATATGTGCGCTTAAGTACCACTTGTATTTCATGCGTGTATGAATCCCTCAACCGTGGTTTTATGCGCGTAACAATAGATCTTTGTGGCTTAAAGACACCGGAATACATCTCTACCTTGAGAAAAATTTAACCCACAATTTTTGCCGAGGAAAGTGCTCTGATACCACTTGCAATATTTCAGATATAAAAAGTATGCAGAATAGGAATAAAATTCTAGAAATGACATATAAACAACAATATAACCAAAACAACACCACAATAACACTGAAATGATGTCAAAATAACACCAGAAAGAACACTTTGATTCTGAGAGCAATGTTCACAGGCCTCTTTGAGGGGAAAACCTCTAGTCGAGCATAGCTCTATTACAATAATATCCAAGCTAGGGTTCTCATACTCTCGAATCCTATTTATACTAAATATGTCTATCAAAAGAACCATCTAGAGGAAGATCCTTCTAGAAGCGAAAGCTTCTATTAGGTCTTCTTACATTCAGCTTATTCTACTTTATTGCAAGTCCTTATTAATATTTACCTTTATTACATCCAAATATATTGTTCTACCTACATGAGGGGTTAGGTCCCTAACAAACACCCCTGCCTTTTTCCATGCACTTGGTCATGTGGCATTAGTGGTTGTAAATTGTGTGACCATGAGTTGGGGCTAAGCCCTAGCCCAACCTTCGATCGAACTTTGGTTTGAATTCAAATAAAATACGCACCACAAAGGGGTAAGGAACACCATGTAGGTGAGTTGGTAGAACCACCCACACTAGTCCACTTGTCTCGGAGGTCACGTGATTGAACCCGGTGGAGTCTGACCCAACATTTTAATGGTTGGTGGGGTGTCACGTGGTAGCCCTTGGTAGGGCCACGTGGCACCCTACCATTGGCCTAACTCAACTACCAAATGCCCAATTAGTTGTCTAGTCACCTGCCATGCATTATCCCATGCCACATCAACAACACATCAGCCCTGCCACATTAGTTGTACGGCTTCCATGTCAGTTGTACAAATTGCACAGTCAACAAAAATTTTTCTCGTTGGGGAAAATGGATAGAACACCATAATTTTCCATATTGACTCAGTTTGAGCCCATTCAAGTTGTGTTGGGATCGTGAGGACGAGATATACACAATGAAACCATTTTTGAGCACTTTGTAACACTTTTATTTTGGAGCACTTTTTTATCCCCTGTATCAGGAGGTAAACTCTTACTAAATAGAAAAGACTTTTGTCATACCTTTCAATTTCCCCAACGTTTAACTAAGTGCCATATTTGGTTGTCGTAGGCATAATCACTCAATCAACATGGTTAGTTCTCTCCTTGAATATGAAAAATTATTGGCTCTAGAACAAGGTAAGCATATCCATTGTTATGTAATAAAAACTTGATTTGAATGTAATTATGTTGTGGGCATTGGTCTTGCAAAAATGGAATGTAATGATTGCTAGTGGGGATAAAATTACTAAAATCTTGTTGGGAATTAAATGTAGCAATATTTTTTTCCATGGTGACTTGGTGAGGTACTTCAACTTGTCAATCACATGTGTGATGTCAGGAACCAAATACACGATTCCAACATGATAACCAAAACTCTTTACACTAATTGTTCAAAATATCACCTAAATGAGATGTTGGGCCATGGAATGCAATTATTGTTGGTTATTCCTAGATTCACCATCCCCATGAAGCCTTGACATTATTCTATTGGAATAAAAAAAATTCCCCACCATGAAGCCTTGACATTATTCAATAAGTCCAATCCCTGGGAATAAAATATAATCCAATCACCAAGGTTAATGCTATGCCTACATGTGCAGATTTATTGGCACTGGAACAAGGTAAGAAGATCCATGCAATGCAATCATTGTTGTTTATTCCAAGATTCTCTATCCCCATTAATCCTTGATATTTTTTAAAGAAATGCAAGTTGTCACAAGCATAAAATCTAACTCAATCATTGTGGTTATTGATCTACATGCATACGCATATTTATTGGTTATGGAATAAGGTAAGCAAATCCATTATCATGCAATAAAACTTGATTTGAATTTAATGATGTTTTGGGAAACCTTCATGTTGAAATTTAATGCAACGATTGCAAGATAGAACCTACATTTTGAGATCAAATCATACTAGATAGAAAAGACTTTTGTGATACATTTCATTCCTATACATTTTAACGAAGGGCAATATTTAGTTGTCTTAGGTATAAAATCCAACTCAATTAACATGGTTAGTGCTTTTCTTGTATGTACAGATTTATTGTCTCTAGATCCAGACCACCATATCCAATATCACACAATGAAAAAATTGATTTGAATGTAATATTGTTTTGGACAATGGTCTTCTAAAAATGGAATGCAATGAATTGCTAGTTTTCATAGAATTAGGAAATCCTAGCATGTGAGCTTGGAATTTATCCATGGGCCCTCTTCCTACCAGTGTTAGAATGTTGGAAATAAGAGGTAATCAACTTGATGCATGTCAGTTGGGGGAATTGGACTCTTCTTAGTTGTCGATGAAGGCCAAACATCTCTCAAAGGAAGAGGGATAAGCATCTCTGGTCTTCATAAGCCACGAGTGCCTTGAGAGAACCAAGTGAGTTTGTGAAAAAGAAAAAGAAAAAGAAAAAGAAATATCCTTTAATCTCGTAATATGAATGACATTTGTATAGAAAAACAGTCCTCAATCTCAAGCTTTAAGGTGTAGATCTCAAAAATATGGCGCTCTTAATATATATAGTGATCTATGTCAATATGACGTTGATGGGAGAAAACTCTAAATTAAACTAGAGGAACCCTTAAAGTACAAAGTAATTATGCTAATGAGATATAGAATATTTAATTTGAATTTAGCCTTTCAATTTGTTTGGGATGAACTCTATATTTTGAACACTTTAGCTTAAAAACATAGCTGCAAAATTTAATTCTTTTACATATCATATAATTAAAGGTAACGCGTACTTCTTAATGTCTCATATAACTTTCTTCCCATGTCCCATATAACATTCTGACTAGCAAGGTTTTGGTTATTGGGGTCATATGGTCACCGGAAGATGTTTACCCAAATGATGTGAAAAAAGTTACTATTGAAGGAGTAATTGAAAATAATAACAATAACGCTTTGACCAATATGGTTTTGGTTATTGAGGGTTATTTGGTCACTAAATAATATTTGCCAAATGATGTGAAGAGAAAGGGTAATTGAAAATAATAATGATTTTGTTGAAGTCAACTCAAAAAATTGTTCCCAAAGTTTACGAGTTACAATAATTTCAAAAAATTAGCACACCCCCAAAAAAGGGAAAAGAAAATGTTGAAATTAAATGAATTAAAGTAGTTATACTCATGGGATAAAAAAGCATTTGATTTTTGCAAAGTGTTTTCTATATTTTTTATTAATTTAAAAAGAAAAATAAGCAAATTAAAAAATTTAAATTTAACATTAAATAATTAAAATTATGTTACACAACATATCAATAAATTTATCCCTCATATTATTATTCAATTAAAATTATCAAAAAGTCTAAAAAAGTCTTTGATATGATACTATAGATTTATATATTTTGACAAATAAAAAATTCACACTATTATTCATTTAAAATTATCAAAAATTCTAAAATGTCTTTGATATTATACTATATATTTATATAGTTTGACTAATAAAAAATACCTATTTAATAAGCACTTTTTTTTTTTTAATATATGACTTGTAGGCTCTGTAAGAACTAAGTCCATGCACACTTTTCTGTTATATGGCTTGTATGATAATTTGCTTTAGCTATGTACTAGTATCTCTCTTAACCGTGCACAATTATCGATTAACCTTGTTTGCATATATTTGGTCTTAATGGATATGGCATGGGTATTATGGTATTTTGTGTTGGGGATCACCTCCATTATCATACTCTTGGTGTTAGATTGTGGAGGAGGACTTATGGCAAGCTTCCTCCTCGGTAGCTTTTGGGATGATCGATTCTGGAAATCTGTTAGAGTATTATTCTTTTCATCTAAATTCATTTTTAAATTATTATTTATGAAAGGAATAAAAAAAATTGTATGTGTATAATCATATTTAATTATAATTATATTTTATGTGTAAAAATAGAATAATAATTTTAAATATTATTTATATTAAATATGTGAATATATAATATATAAAAAAATAATAATTTTGATTTAATTTTTAAATAAAAATGATTAATTTTTTTTAAATATTATTTTTTATTAAATAATTTAATCATTTAAATATATAAATATATAAATAAAATAAACGTTATAAAATTATATTTTAAAAACATAAAAATACATTGTTGTATATTCATTAATTTGATTCCTAAGCAAACAAAGTTAAAAAAAACATCTCTTATTTTTTCTTAAACATATAAAATACTTAATATATATATTAAACATTATCAAATACATAAAATTTAATATTTTTTATTTAACTTCAATTTAATTCAATAACATTGAAGAAATCATGATATTTATTTTTGTGTTCACAAACACCACTTAATGTTCATATTTAATATTTATCAAGTTAATAAGTGGACATTATTTATAGTGAAGAGTTGCATGTTACATGTGGTCAAGAGTTATGTGTCACTGAATAACAACATATTAGAGTCTAATTTTGATAAATGGAAGCATGTCAATCTCACCCCATAGTCATGCATCACATTCACTCCCAAAACATCAAAGAAACGTTGCTTTGCTCTGTTTCTTCCACCTGCCTCCTTCAAAGAGACCTTGCACGAAAAATGTGATCGAAAAACTGAAGAGGTCTATTACTGTTGGTGTTGGTAGATATGCTTATGGTTCTACCTTTGCCTATGCCTTTTCCTCTACAGGATCTACTGATTAATCGACTCATGAATTACAACTTTAATAACTTAAAATGATATATCGACTTGGTAAACTGGTGATACTTCTTAAGTTGGTGAATCAAATGCCTTTGCTAGTGTTAGATCAACCTCTGAACCAACTTCTATTTCACCGGCATAAATTGTTGCTTGATGGCTCTCTTAGCCACTAGTACCTTATCAATCTCTGGCTAGAAGACTACAGAGACTACCACTTGAGAGACTATATATATATATATATATATATATATATATATATATATATATATATATATATATCCCCCATATGTCTGTACCAGGATGGCCCACCTCCCTTGCCCTAATGTCCTTATTTGAGAGGATTTGATCTATTTAATTATCTACTAAGTCTTGGAAACAAACTTTTGCTCGAAACATGACATAGGTGATTCTAATAGGGATATTGTCACTTGTAAGATGCAAAAATCAGGTTGCTTGGAATCATGACTCTAGGTTGAAAAACATGGAACAATATTTGTAAGGTGAGTATTGGTGATTGTACAGTAATCATAGAAAGTTAGAATTATAATGCAGATTGAAGGCCAAAGTTAACCATATTTGGGCCATGTTATTTGCATATGGTAATGCCAATCCAACATGATATATAATATGATAATAGATCTTGCTCTGATTTATGGAGGCTAGAGTTTAGGCTTAGTTAATTCCTTCTAAGGTTTCAAAATCTACATTTATTTTTCATAGCGTATTTGTTTGTATCTCAGTTATTTATGCTGACAAGTATTTTCTTATTACATAAAAAAATATTATTAGAGAAACTACTACAGGAAATTAAGCTAATCCAGAGACAACAAATTCCTTAATCTGCTCAATTTGTTGTTGTCCAGCTTCTGAGTTTGTTACTCTAAAAACTCTAGAATGTGGGCCAACTCCACGAAAGGAGACAACCTGAGATGTTATGTGATGTGTAAACTCAAACCCAAGATCTTCACATTGGTTTGATAACGAAGAACAACTTGCTTGTTGGTATTTTGCATCATTGTGTCATTTCTAATGCTTCTTGAAGAAGGGCATCCAAATATTTAAACCATCCACTGATAGAGGAAACCTCATCTTTCTTCTTCTTGTTTATTGCCTAACGGTATTTCTAGATCTGCTTAATTTTAGGCTTGATTTTCATTAAGAGATCTTTAAGAGATGCCAATTCTTTCTTGTAGCGGACCACAATGTTTATGCGATGAAGGATTTGTTGGATTACTTTGTCAATACCCACACCAATAAATCAAGAGACAAAACCAAGATCATGCATGTTTTTTGAAATGATCAAATGACCCATACAATTCTTTGATTTCACGTAATGGTTACATGCTTTATGTGTATATACTGTATTTATGTAGTTGTGTGGAGAAGGGTAAACTCTAAGATGTCTGAAAATAATTTTTGTAGCTGCAAGAGAGCTACGGATGAATACAACAGAGTTGTCAAGTTATTCGAATGGTTGATGGAGATATTCTCGCGTGATCTGGGTTTAGATATGGAAAACTCTCTGAACGAGAGCGTGGGAGGGGAGAGGAAGGAGTTGCATATAAGCATAAATTACTATCTTTCGTGTCCTCAACCAAATCTGATGGTGGGAGTGGCACCCCTTTCTGATATCGGCGAGCTTACGATTCTCCTTCACTATCAAATCCCAGGGCTTCAAATTCCCAAAGATGGGGATTGGGTGGATGTCCAATGTGTTCCTGGCACCCTGGTTGTCAATATCGGTGATTAGTTGGAGGTATGTACTATTCATACTCATAACATATTGAAATGATTAGTGGTTTTTTTTCTTGTGGCTTGATAATTTTGTGTTGATGAACATATATTGAGAAATGGGGAATACAAGAGCGTTGAGCACATGAGCGTGGTGCACAAATACCACTTAGGAATGTCAAGGGCCGTGTTTTGCAGTCCACTGCCTGATGTGGTGTTCTCACCCAAGACAAAATTGACAGATGAGGAGGATCCTCCATTGTACTAGGGGGATTCTTATGGAGAGTATCGAATGGAATTTTTCAAGAAGGGATTGGATGGAAAGGGCCACCTTCATGATCTAAAACAACATTCATGATCCTTATCTACAAATTGATTGTCACAACGAGAAAACATTTAATTAAATGGAAAGTGTCGAGGAACATCCATGTAGCTTGTTCTGGAGATTTGAACAACGGTCCATTTCTTGGGAGCATCGAGCTTTGTTTTGTGGATTTGAGCAGTGGTTCATTTCTTGAGAACATTGAGCCAAAAGTTGAGCAACCGTCCATCTCTCCTCTTCGAGAATTTGTCCATCTCTTGGGAGTATCCTTTCTGAAAATAAGAGTAATTGAAGTTCTAAAAATTGATAGACACGGTCGGGTAAATATTTTGAGGAGAGGCGGTGGGGTACAAATCTCGAGGAGGAACAACTAGTGGGTTGAGATGAACCCATGTTTCCTTTTGGATTATTGGGGCTGTGCAAAAATCGACAGAGACGGTGGTTCACAAATCTCAAGGATAATTGTGGTGGTTCACAAATTTCAAGGAGAACAACTGCATTGCATACATGTTATCCATTGATAGGTTATAGAAAGACGATGAAAGGCTCAAAAGAACCTCCCCTTAAAAGAACGCCTTCATCCTAATAAAAGTTTATGGGGATTCAATATTTTAAAAAATGAAATAGTTAATATTCTTGGTAATAGTAAATATTTTTTGTGACAAAGATTATCGCCTCAAATGGTGAAGATTAAGATTCGTCTTCTCACAACACGATTAAAATTCCTCTTCACTCAAATTGGGCCAAGGCTAGGCTTAACACTTAGACTCTTAAGATTCCTTTTTTAAAATAAATTTATTTTCTAGCTTCAATTAATTCATGTGGATAATGGTTGGTACTCAATTGAAAACAATAAACAATGAGAAAAATATTTCATTGAATTTTTCTATTCTCATACTTTCACTATTTCTAATGGCCCTCTGGGCAAGCCCATCATTAGACTTGAAATATTTAATTTAAGTTTAAGCATTTAAATTGTATGGTCATGTACATATTGTGAACACTTTATTTTAAATCATAGATCATTTTTCCCAGTAGAAAATTGGCTCAATTATATTAGAAATATAATTTGTTTACATCTTTCATCATAAAACAAGGATCTTTACAAGAGCATACTGCCCAATAGATCCATGTCAAAAGATCCAAAAAAGTTCTAGGTCTATACTATCTCATATGAGACCTAGATCAAAATAGCGTTCAACCAAGTCTTCTTTACAATGTCAAAATAACTATCTCAAAAACAAAAGTGCTAATGCTTGCACTGAAAATTCAGAAAAGGCCTCAAAATCTATTAAATCTAGTGGATTCTAAAATGTCTCTTAGGTCCTTTGACGTCATTTGACTAGTGATAATAGGAAATTTTTCCTTCTGGTTCACCTAGTGCCTATTTGGAGAGATGATCTGCTTCCATATTGAAGTTTCTATAGATGTGCCGAAAACTGATAGACTGGAATCGCTTAATTAAGTCTTTAATTTTGGTTTTCCATCCTTCAACTGCACACACTTAGAGCCTACCTTTGTTTAACAACCAGTCGATTACTACTCTAGAACCCCCCATTACCTAGAGGCGATGTAAACACAGATAATCTGCAAGCATGAGAGTGGCCCATGCACCCATAAGTTCTACTCTTGTGTGTGTGCCTCTGCCACAGTTATATATCCATCTTATGACTATTGAATCTAGTGTTTTTATTACTCCTCTTGCTCCACACAAATTACCATCAAGCTGTGCTACCCCATCGAACCATGCAAAATATGCATTACTTTGCTGCGAAATCAAAATATCTCTCAGTGGTCTATCCTTAATAGGAGCAATAACTCTGTTTTGAAGAGCCATAGTCTTATATATCACTGTCTGGATAGATGGAGTGGTTTCTTCAAATAAATCTTTGTTCCATTCTAACCATATGAACCAACATATATGGGCAGAAATCGGTGTAGGAACCGTCTTATCCTCAAACCAATTCATAAAGCATTCCGAAAAGTGCTACCGTTCCAACTATTTTTTAGGTTATGATTATTGATCACTTTCTCCCATACTGATTTTATAAAGGGGAATTGTATAAACAGATGTGAAATGTTTTATGTTTTTTGTTTGCAAAGGTAACAATGCCCAGGACCTTCCCATCCTCTTGTTTGTAGTGAATCCTAAGTAAGGATCTTTCCTTCCACTGCCAACCAAATGAACAGTTTGATCTTTAGTTGGATTTTCCGATTCTAGATTGGTTGTCTCCAAATCCCTACTTTCTTTAGATTTTTTGTTGAAATTATGCCCCAATAGATGTTTTTTACTATAGGAAGTCCCAAGTTATCACCTCCTATCAACATCAAGATGTCTTCAATATCCTATAAGATAGCTCCAAAGTCAATAAGTGCCCGCCTATATAGATCCCATTATGCTGCAATATCTCCAGAGAAACCCAAGTCACTGCTGCTCAACTAGTATGAGGATAAGTGTTGACTGTCGGAATGCCTCCTAGCTTGTGCGAGAGTTATTATATTCCTATGATTTAGTGTTGACAAAATATTACGAGAAAGAAAAGAGTTTTTACCCATCCCTAGAATCATATCTTTCCCAATAGCAATGAGTTGGCCCGACCCTGGATTCCAACTTAACCAATGTATGATTAAGTGCACATATTTTAATAAGCCACTACAAATTTTTGATGATGCCTTCTATTGGAATGATTATGACCTGAACCAATTTTTGACAATCGAGTGAGGGAGATATTTATCCATAATTACTCTGTGCCAAATTCCCGCACTCATTAAAACTCTCTAGAGTGTGTTCATGGCTAATGCTTTACTAAAGTCAAATATATTACGAAATCCCGAGCCACCAAAATTCTTTGGTATAGAAATATGTTCCCAATTGCAGAGATGCAGTTGAGTTGTTTCACTATTTCTTCTCCAAAGAAAATTGAACATCATTTTACTCATAGAATTTAAGACTAAATAAGGAACAAAAGCCAGTGACATCTAGTAGACGGGTTGACATTCTAACACTGACTTTAATAAGGTGAAACGTCCTCCCAAAGACAACCATTTATAACACCAATTGTCAATATTTTTCTCCAATTTCTTTAATAACCAGCTCCAGACATCAGCTCGATGCGGCCCAGTCTTGAGAAAATAATCAAGGTATTTGAACCCGGATTCTAGATCCGAGAATATATTAGGAAATAGGGATTTGTATGAAATTAATTCTTGTTCTATCAAACCTTCCTGAAGCATAGTAGTCTTAGATCCATTTACCTATAAACCTGAAGCCAAGTAGAAAGATTTTAAAACCTTATCAATCTCCCACCACTCCTGCATAGTTGCATTTGTCATAATAATCACATCGTCAACAAATAAAATATGGAGAATATCTATGATTCTGGAGACTTTAATACCAGTCAACTTTCCTTCCCTTTGATTGTCTTTTAATAACAGACTTAATCCTTCCATAACCAATATAAAGAGTAGAGGGGATAATGGGCAGCCTTGCCTTAATCCCCTTCCACTTTTAAAGAAATTTGTTGCCTCTCTGTTAATCAACACCAAGAAATATGTGGAAACCACACAACTCATTATCCATTTAGTCATGTTTAGGCCCAGGGATGATTTTAAGGATGGAAATTTATTTTAAAATGTACAAACCTTGGCAAATCTTATAAATCCTTCATATGCCAACTATAAATGTTTGGTGATATTTTTGTAACAATATTCAAATTTCGAAGGATTTTATATAGTTTTTATAAAATTTTGGCGATTTTTAAGGTAAAATAATTTTATCCTTTAGAATTTGGGCGAATCATTTTTAAAACAGTGAATCTTGTTTCGGGAAAAACCATGGAAAATTAGCCGATGAGCGAAATTTAGCCCCTAAAATCATCCTTGTTTAGGCCCATACCGATTTGAAGAAGAATCATTCTCAACTGGTCCCAGTTAATGAATCATAGGCCTTCTGTAAGTCTAATTTTAAGACTGATGATTTTTTTTTCTTCTTTTTTATGCCATGGAGACATTCATGAACTATGCCTATGGCATCCTGAATCTATCTGCCTTGCAGAAATCCCAGCTGCTCCTCCAAAAGTGATCTAGACAGAATCGGTTTGATCCGATTAGCTATAATCTTTGATATGATTTTATAGCAGAGATTACATAGCGAGATCGGTCTGTAATCTCCAAACTTTTGAGGCTTGTTTACTTTGAGAATCAATGCAATAAATGTCGAATTTAAGCCTCCCGATATATTGCCATTTATTCTAGATTCTTTGACCATATCTAGAAGATCCCCCCCAACTAGATCCAAAAAATGGATAAAGAACTCGACAGTCCAGCCATCGGGCCCAGACTCTTGTCGACTTTGAACTTTGTGAACACATCTCTTAATTCCCCCAAATTTATCGACGAAAATAAGGCATTCGCTTTAGCATTAGTAACCAGTTTATTAAACATCGTTGCCACTCTGACTTGGTCATTTGTACATGGAGCAACTTGTTCTTTGTAAAATTCTTTGAAATGTTTGACAACCTCTTCTTTAATGTTTTCCTGACCAATATGCAAATGCCCCGCTTCATCCAATATCTCCCAAACAAACTTGCGGTTTCTCCTGAAATTCGCAAATTTATGGAAAAATTTTGTGTTTTGGTCACCACTGTGAATCCAGATAGCGTGGCTTCGCTGACGCCAGAATTCTTCGCTTTCATTGAGTAACCTATTTCTTTCTTGTTCTAGATCTTTTAATATTGAATCCTCCATTGATAAACAAGTACCTTCTAGATAGTTTTGTAACCGGAAAGTTATCTCATCCTCCAGGAATCTGCGATGAAACTTTCACTTAAGCTTACAATCCTTTTGCCAAAGTTTCGTGCTAGCCTTTAGATCTTTAAGTTTCCAAACAAGTCTTTTCTGTTTACCAACTTCTCCAAGGTATTTTGGATCAATCCATAGATTATGAACCAACTCTAAGAAGCCCTAATCCAAAATCCATTGGGGGTTAAGTTTGAAAGGATAAACCTTATAAAGGGGTGGCAATTCTAAAAAGCAAAAATATTTTTACTTTTGAAAAAGCAAAAATATTTTTACTTTAGAAAAAGCAAAAATATTTTTACTTTTTAAAAAGCATGCTTACTTAGTGAAAGATGATTTATTCTTTTCACACAAGTGTTTTAAACATTATTAAAAAAAATTAAATTAATTTTTTTTATTAATTTTATTATAGGTGGGAAAACATTTTCTGGTCCTGGTGCATTCGTATTGAACAACTAGCAAGCAACTTGACTTTAGGTGGTATTTGTCCCTCTGAAATGGCCCCATCTTGTTTTTCTTAGAATTTCACTGTTCCCATTGGGGCCTACTTAAGATGTCGTCATTCCACGTTATGATCAAAGAGGTCCCATTTCCATTTCCATTGTGATTCCAACTCAATTCTGACCGGAATCATAGAATTAACTTCTGTAATGTCTCGCTGGAAAGGGTCGTTCGTAATTCCGTTATTCCTAACCAGAAGAAATACTCAACAACTGACAAGCAACTTGACTTTACTTTAGGTGGGTGCAAGCAAAGTATTTGTCCCTCCAAAATGGCCCCATCTTTTTTTTTTAGAATTTCACTTGACCGTAGTTAAGATGACTTTTATATCGTGGGGCCTTACACAATCTTATGCTTTCACCAAAGTATTCTCAAATAAATAATTACAGAAAGAAGGTTCCTTCAGACATGAGGTTCCTTCAGTTTGGATGCCAGTCATTCCACGTTAGTATCAAAGAACAGAAAATTAATTTATTATTTCTAAATTTATTCTTATGCAAATTATAATAATTTTAAGTTTTGAACTTTTGATTAAAAGTTATTTATTTTTCTTATTATATATATATATATATATATATATATATATATATATAATCTTTTTATCTAAATCAATGTGAAAAAATAAATATTAATTTTATTTTTAAATGATATATATTTTTTTGTTATGTGAAAGAGTAAATATTAATTTTATTTTTAAATGTTATATATTTTTTTGTTATGTGAAAAAGTAAATATTAATTTTATTTTTAAATGTTATATATTTTTTGTTATGTGAAAAATAAATATTAATTTTATTTTTAAATGTTATATATTTTTTGTTTTCATTTGTTAATATTTATTTTAAGATTCTTTTAACTAAGTTTGTTTATTGTGAAATTATTTTTACAATCAAATTTACTTAGTTTACTAATTCATTTATAAAACTTTATTAAATAGTGTGTTAAAATGGATTATTCAATATCTTAAGAAATTGGTTAGTTACGATTAATATTAATGAGATATGAGTTATAAATTAATGATTTACAACAAATATCTCATATGTTGAAGTGCATAATTATTATGCTTTGGAGACAAGAGGTTTTTAATCTTCTCAATATTTTATACCATTTTTTATTTAAATTAATAAAAAATAATAATATCATTTAAAAAATATGTGAAGAAAAAGAAAAGTTAATTTATTATTAAAATGACTTGGAAAAACTACATTCTTAAAAAAGTAAAAAAAAAAAAAAA
>ML780471.1:552340-563312 GCA_009831015.1 Picea engelmannii
TGAATTAGTAATAGAGCAATCTAATCCTTTTAAACAAATAATCCAAGTGTTATGTCAATGTAGAATTACAATCCAATAATGAGAAATGAACGAATGAACAATCACACACATACACAGTACACCAATGTTTTACGTGGAAACCCAAATCGGGAGAAAACCACATAATGTTTTTTCTTATATTTCTTGAAGAATTACATTCATTGGAAGCAACAACTTCCTTTGTTTTCTAGCTGCAACTGGAAGGAGGCTCCAACCCCCTAGTTTCTCAGGCTACAACTTGAGGGAAGCTCCAACTCCCCAATTCTCTGGCTACAACTAGAGGGAGGCTACAACCCCCTATGTTCTCTGGCTACAACCAGAAGATGGCTACAACCACCTGTCCTTTCCCCATCCTACTACCCTAAAGTAGAAGTAGAATGATGGAAACACTATCACACTATCACTGTGAGATATACCGTTGTAAAAATGTACCAATAAATTTGAACCATGCATCAACCATGCATAAACTTGTACCTCAACCTATAATCAACTTGTACCATAAACAAGTGCATCAACCATGCACCAACCTGTACTGAATAACCTGTAATCAACCTGTACCATAAACAAGTGCATCCAAACATGTACCAAGTATGTACCAATCATGTTTCAACTACTCATCAACTATGACTCATCAATATGTACCAACATCATCAACTATACACCTCATGTATGTGCCAACTCATCAACCACTTGTCTCAACCATGTACTCAACATGTACCTCAACCAAAAGACCTCATCAATTTCATCATCAAAATCTAATTTGTATCTTTGTAATAGATCTGGTTTATATGATCACATTCCTTCAAACCTTCCTTGACTTTAACAACAAGAGACTATCATTTTCATCAAACGTTTCTTTAGTCTCACATGCCTAGTTTTGGATTAGTCAACAACCCTAACTTGAAGTAATCATAACTTTGTACCTGTAATGTATAAAGATTTGAAACTGATACACAATGTTCTTCAGTATCTTTTATGCAATTCCTCTAAGTGTCACTACTTGGAACCTCTCACAAATAGAGTTATAGAAAAAATGGCATACCTTGTTGAATTCTGACTTATTCTAGAGAGGGACCTTGTAGAGAGTGCCCCGCATGGAATATTTGTTGACATGATCTAAAACTATTAAAAAGAATACTAAAGACTGTACCCTAACCAACACATTTTTTCTCACTAAATTTGGATCTTTTATGAAGAATTTATGACGTTTTTACCCGAAACACCTTTTTTTGACTAGTTTCAGGACTAGCCACAAACCCTATTTTCCACGGAGTGTAACTCCCAAAATACAAAGACCCACAAGCTGAATTTTTTACCATAGATACTTGGATATTTTTTCTCAATGGCATAGAAATTTCAGGATCTGAATCATTATATAAAAAAACGTTATAGCGAAAATGGTGAGATAACCTGTAAATAACATACCTTAGAAAGAACCATCAAAAGAATTTATTCTTCCTTGCATTTCAGCCTTCTTTTATTCACTTTCCTAAGAATTTCAGCTTACATATCCTTTGGTTACCTCAGAAACCTATAGGTATTCAATATTCTCAAGTGTATCTCAAATGAGAGAGCCTTGCCTCTTATTTATACTCTCCAAGTAGCTTCCTTAAAAACATCTTCTAGGTCACTTGGCCCCACTTTCCTTATTGTAGGGTCAACCCACTTCTAATTTCTCCATTAAATTTATTATTGAAATAATTTATTTTGTATTCACTTTGAATTATAATACATTCATTACTTCACTTTATTATTTACCGTTTAAAATCTCTTAAACCATATTGACTACTTTGACCTTTTGGGGGTTCTAGATGACATATGAGGGTCCTCCAACTTCGTAAGGCCATAACTCTCAAACCGTGAGGAGTTATGTGATGTTCCACATACCACCCGAAATGGCATGACATGTACTATCCATATAGATAGTATTTTCTGAAAATATATCATAACTCATACCGTTACCCATCAAACAAACTTGGGTCCATTACCCAAACCTGGGGTCTCCAACTTCTCATGGTCATAACTCTCTAACCGTGAAGAGTTATGTGACGTTCCACATACCACCAAAAATGGCATGACAAGCACTATCCATCTAGGATAGTTTCCATGACAAATTCACTATCATGCATCTCATTATTCCACAATTAAGCATGGGTTCTCTTACTCCGCAAAGCGTCTTCCCGTGAGGGCTTTCACCATAAGAGGACCACTTTGGAGTTCATCCATATTTACGTCTTATCAACCATGAAAAAAAAATAATGAGTCATATTTACATCAAACAATATTGGGTTCATTACCCAAACCTTTGTGCTAC
Source organism: Picea engelmannii (assembly GCA_009831015.1). Taxonomy (NCBI): domain Eukaryota; kingdom Viridiplantae; phylum Streptophyta; class Pinopsida; order Pinales; family Pinaceae; genus Picea; species Picea engelmannii. Next base: position 554,694 of record ML780471.1, read on the forward strand.
GGGGCTTTCTTCAAGGGTTGACATCAATGACAACCAAGCTTAATCAACAATATCCCCCTTTGGCATTGATGGAAACACTCTGATGCAATACTGAAATCATATCACTTGTGCTCCCCCTGGAACCATGCCTCTATCCACTGCATCTGATAAATCTCTCCCCTTTTGTCATCAATGGAAAAGGTATCTTTCCATCCGAGGTTGCTCCCCCTAACTAAACTATCCTCTTATGGTGCTTCCTCATGTACATCTAAGACATATAAGATAAGCATTCAAAAAGCATTCATTTTAGAGTAGAAATAACTCGAAGTCTTTAGAAAAAATATTCAAAGGCTTCTCATGGAAGTGGTTTTGTAAAGATGTTTGTCACTTATTCTTTTGTGCCCACATACTCAACTCTGATGTTCTTTTCTGCAACCTGTTTCTGTAGAAAGTGATACTTGATTGGAATGTGCTTCATCTTGGAGTGCATCATTGGTTTTTTTTGAGATACTGATGGCGCTTGTATTATCACAATATATTGGAATGGGCTCATCATACTCAACCTGTATATCTGTCAAATTTTGTTTCATCCAAAGAACCTGTGTACAACATGATGTTGTTGCAATATACTCTGCCTCGGCTGTAGATAGAGATACTGATGATTGTTTCTTTCTCAGCCATGATACTAAACACTCACCCAAGTAGAACGTTGCTCCACTGGTGCTTCATCGGTCATCAATACAACCTGCCCAATCTGCATCTGTGTAGGCAATAAGTGATAGATATTTTCCTTTTGGATACCATAATCCAAACTCTTATGCTCCTTTGAGATATCTGAAGATCCTCTTTACTGTTAATACATGTGATTCCTTTGGTGCTGCTTAAAATTATGCCACCTGTCCAACTGCCTACATTACATCTGGTTTGGATGTTGTCACATATAGTAGGTTGTCAATCATTGACGTGTATTACCTTTGATTTGTAGACTTCAAATCATCATCTTTGTTCAACTTACAATTGGTTAGCATGGGAGTGATAACTGGTTTGAAATCTTCCATTCAGAACCTCTTTATCATTTCTCTGATATACTTGGTTTGAGAAATAAAAATTCCTTGGTTGATTTGACGTATTTGAACTCCTAGAAAGAAGGATAGTTCTCCAAGTAACGAAATTTCAAATTCATTCTGCATGTCTTTTGCAAATTTCTGGCTTAACCTGTCATCATCACTACCAAAAATAATATCATCAACATAAACTTCAATTAATAAAATATTACCTTGACTTACCTTGATGTAAAGGTTGTTGTTTGCACTTCCTTTTCTGAACCCTGCCTACTGCAAATACTTATCCAGTCTGGAGTACCATGCTCTAGGAGCTTGTTTTAGACCATACAAGGCCTTCTTTAATTTACACACATAGTCTGTGTTCTCTGACAACTGAAATCCTTCTGGTTGTTCAATGTAGATTTCTTCTTCAAGTTCCCCATTCAGAAAATCTGATTTTATGTCCATCTGATATACTTTAACATTTTTGGAGCATGCATAAGCTAAAATAAAACGGATTGCTTCCATTCTGGCAACTGGGGCAAATGTCTCTTCAAAGTCAATTCCTTCAACCTGTGCATATCCTTTACATACCAATCTAGCTTTGTTCCTTGTAAACTGTCCATATTCATTCAATTTATTCCTGAAAACCCATTTTGTGATGATCACATTCTTATTCTTTGGTATTGGAACCAATTCCCAAGTGTCATTTTTCTCTATTTGATCCAATTCTTCATCCATGGCCTTATTCCAAAATTCATCCTTGTTGGCTTCTTCAAAATAGTTTGGTTCAATTGTAGATAAGAGTGCTAGGTGTGTTTGTTCTGGCGAATGCATTTTTCTTCTAGTCTCAACTCCTGCATCTTTGTTTCCAATAATCTGATCTAAAGGATGATTCTTTTGTACTCGTTTTCTAGGTGTCTTTGGAGATACTTGCTGAAATTGCTCTTCTTCTTCTGTTGAATTCTCTTCATATTCATCTTCCTCTTCTACTTCTTTTTCATCTTCTTCTTCGAAAATTTGTTCCATTGATTTGTTTTCTTCTTCCTTTGATTATGGTCTGCCTATTTCATCAATTGTTACGTTGATGCTTTCCACAACTTTGTTTAATATTATATTGTAACACTTGTATGTTTTCCTTGTACTTGAGTAACCAACAATTATTCCTTTGTCAACACGAGAGTCAAACTTTCCCATTCTGCCATCTTCTCTTTTGATGTAGCATTTGCTTCCAAAAACTCTGGAGTGATTCACATTTGTTGGTCTTCCTTTCCATAGCTCGTAGGGAGTTTTATCAGTGTTGTTTCTGAGCATTATTCTGTTTTGAATGTGAACTGATGTATGCACTACCTGTGTCCAAAAAATATTTGTCAACTTTGAATCCATTATCATTGGTCGAGCCATTTCTTGTACTATCCTGTTCTTTCTTTCAACAACTCCATTCTGTTGAGGTGTCCTAGCGACGAACAATTTCCTTTTTATTCCATGATTTTTGCAGTAATCCATTAATTCCTTTGAGGTGAATTCTCCTCCATTATCCAATCTTAACCATTTGATTCTTGAATCCATCTCATTTTCAACCATTTCCTTGTAGATCTTGAAGTTTTCAAAAGCTTCTGACTTGTTCTTGAGAAATAAAACTACAGTCATTCTTGTATAATCATCAACTAATAACATAAAGTGTCTCTCACCTTTTAATCCTTTTGTTGTAGTTGGTCCAACTAGATCAACATGCACAATTTCCAGTGGTTTTGTTGTTGAATATTCCTTTGATTTGAACCTGGTCTTTGTTTGTTTTCCTTGTTGGCAATGCTTGCATAAAGTGTTGGTTGGTTTCATGGTCTGGGGCATTTCTTTGACCGCTTCTCTTTTGCTAACTTTGACAAGGTTATCAAAATGCATGTGACCCATTCTTCTGTGCCATAGCCAAATTTCATCTTCCTTTCCTATACAACACTTTTCATTTCCAATTTCTCTTAACACATATATGTTGCTTGAAGTTCTTGCAGCTGTAGCGACCAATTTCCCTTAACCTTATTTTCTTATCTCACACTTTTGTAAATCGAAAGTAACTTTATGACCTTGGTCTCACATTTGACTCACACTTAAAAGATTCTGTTTCATATCTTCTACTAGTAGAACATTTTCTGCCTTTTCATTCTTGTTCCCAATTCAGACTATGCCTTTTCCAATGATTTTGGCTGAATCATCATTTTTTAAGGAGACTGATCCATCTCTTTCCTTTCGTAATGTAAGAAACTTGTCTCTATCACCTGTCATGTGTTTTGAACATCCACTGTCAACATACCAACCACGTTTCTTTTGTTTAGATTGTAGAGCTAATGTGCATTCTTCATTGCTATATTGATCTTGATTTCTTATCCATGTCATTTTCCGAGGTTCTTGTTTGTGACTCTGTTGAGGTTCTTTAGGAGAGACTGACATTCTGCAATTTTTGGCCATGTGTCCAAAATTGTTACATTTGTAACATTTCACTTCAGTTCTCAAAGATTCAAACCTATTGTAAGTTCGTCTCTGTGTTTTACTAGGTCTTCTTGATCAATAACCCCTTTGTGTATGGCTCTCAAAGTGGCTATTGTTCTTGTTTTTATCTCTGCAATTTACAACTTTATGTCCAAAATTATTACATGCATAACATAAACCAAAAAATATAATTTGATACTTGGTAGTTGAATATATTCTGAAAGGAGGTGCTCTTATGAATCCTTCTTCTTCTTGAGGCCTGTCTATCTGTTGTTGATTCTGAAATATGAATCTTCTCAGTGGAGGAGTGTCCATGTAATCTTCCTTGTATATCTTTTTATCCCCTTTGATTGTTTCTGCATAGATTTTTGGATTTGTTTCTTTCTCTATTGTTTTGGAGCTTGATCCCTTTTCTGTCTGATTGAATCCAAGTCCGGACTTGTCAATATGATATTTTTGATTGTTGATAATGTCATCCAGAACTTTTGAGCTATTCTGCATATTTTTCTTTTGAATATCCTTTCTTAGTGTGACAATCTCTACTTCCAGGTTTCCAATGATCATGTCCTTTCCTTCTAGTTGTTCTTTGAGTGCTTCTTTAATTCTTTTATCTTCTTCTATTTGAACCTTCAATTTTGTGATCATTTGTTCTAGTTCTTGAGTGTTTTTTTTCTTATCTAGTTCTTATTGTAGTTTCTTATTTTTCTTCTTTTCTCTTCTGATAACTTCTATGGCACTCATTAATTTTTCTCGGAAGTCAACTTCTGCCTCTTCAATTTCTTCTTCATATGCTTCTTCATATTATTTTCGAAGTCTTCTTTATTAGAGTCTTCTACTTCCATGAATAGAACTCTCCCTGTTTCATTATCACTGACTTCATCTTCATATGATGATGAGATGTCTTTTTTGGTGCAAAATCTTTTCTTGAAAACTTTCTTTGTAGTTCTTTTACCTTTATATGTTTGTCTGCCTTTTGAGTAACCTTCATCATTTCTCTTTTTCTTATGAGGACACTTGTTAGAAAAATGACTAATACCATCACAATTAAAACAAATTAAAGGAATCTTACCTCTATACCTACCATTGGTTCCCTTGTTCAATCTTTTGACGAAGTTGGCCACTTCTTCATCATCTTCCGAGATGTCGCTGCTACTGCTATATTCTTCTTGTTCCTTTTTATTTTTCTTTGATCTTTTGGATGCTTTGAAGGTTGCTTCTTTTACATCTGGATTTTTCTGTTCAATTCTCATTTCATATGCTATGAATATTCCATGCAGTTCGTCCATGATTATTGAGTTTAGATTTGATCTTTCTTCTAGTGATGATATCTTAGGGTTAAATCTCATAGGAAGAGATCTTAGTACATTTTGAACAATTACACATTCTTCGATTTATTCTCCTAATCCTATGATTGCATTCACTGTTTCATCAACTCGTAAGAAGTAGGCTGCAATATTCTCATCTTTCTTCATTTTTAGTTGTTTGAACTGACCCCTGTAAGTTTGAAGCTTTGTTGCTTTGACTTTTGTATCTCCTTCATAAATATTTCAAAGCTTGTCCCAAATCTCTTTAGCGGATTTACAATGTGCAACTTTGGTGAATATCGTTTCACTGAGACCATTCAGAAGTGCATTTGTGGCTTTGGAATTATTCTAACTAAGTTTCACTGCTTTGTCATTTGTTGGTGGAACTGTTGGTAATGTGTATCCATCTACAACTGATTGTCAAATTTCAAATCCATGTGCTTGTGTATATGTCTTCATCCTTATGCTCCAAAAAACATACTTATGTCCCTCAAACTATGGTATTCCATATTTATACAAGTTGTTTCTCTCCATGATCTACCTTTCAGTGGTTAAACTGATTTCTGAAGGAACCTGCTCCGATACCAATTGTTGGATTACTGAGAGGGGGGGTGAATCAGTAATAGAGAAATGTAATCCTTTTTAACCAAATAATCCAAGTGTTATGTCAATGTATAATTATCATCCAATAGTGAGAAATGAACAAATGAACAATCACACATATACAAAGTACACCATTTTTTTATGTGGAAACCCAAATCGAGAGAAAACTACAGAATGTTTTTTCTTATATGTCTTAAAGAATTACATTCATTGGAAGAACCAACTTTCTTTGTTTTCCAGCTGCAACTGGAAGGAGGCTCCAACCCCCTAGTTTCTCAGGCTACAACCTAAGGGAATATCCAACTCCCCAATTCTCTGGCTACAACCAGAGGGAGGCTACAACCCCCTATGTTCTCCAGCTACAACCACTTGTCCTTGCCTTGTCCTGCCACCCTGAAGTAGAAGTAGAATGATGGAACCACTGTCACACTATCACTGTGAGATATATCATTGTAAACCTATACCAATAAATCTGAACCATGCATCAACCTGTACCTCAACCTGTAATCAACTTGTACCATAAACAGGTGCATCAACCATGCACCAACCTGTACCAAATAACCTGTAATCAACTTGTACCATAAACAAATGCATCCAACCATGTACCAAGTATGTACCAATCATGTGTCAACTACTCATCAAATATGACTCATCAATATGTACCAGCATCATCAACTATACACTTCATGTATGTGCCAACTCATCAACTACTTGTCTCAACCATGTACCTCAACATGTACCTCAACCAAAAGACCTCATCAATTTCATCATCCAAATATGATTTGTAGCTCTTTAATAGACCTGGTTTATATGATCACATTCCTGCAAACCTTCCTTAACTTTAACAACAAGAGACTATCATTTTCATCAAACTTTTCTTTAGTCTCACATGCCTAGTTTTGGATTAGTCAACAACCCTAACTTGAAGTAATCATAACTTTGTACCTGTAATGTATAAATATCTGAAACTAATACACAATGTTCTTCTGTGTGTTTTATGCAATTACTCCAAGTTTCACTACTTGGAACCTCTTATAAATGGAGTTATAGAAAAAATGGCATACTTTGTTGAATTCTATCTTATTTTAGAGAGCGACCTTGTAGAGCATGCCCTGCATGGAATATTTGTTGAAATGATATAAATATGTTACCAATAATACTATAGACTGTACCCTAACAAAAAAATTTTGTCTAACTAAATTTGGATCTTTTATGAAGAAGTTATGACGTTTTTACCCGAAACACTTGTTTTTGACTAGTTTCAGGACTAACCACAAACCCTATTTTCCACGGAGTGTAACTCCCAAAATACAATGACCCACAAGCTGAATTTTTTACCAAAAATACTTCGATATGTTTAATCAATGGAATAAAAATTTCAGGATCTGAATCATTATATAAAAAAAGTTATAGCGAAAATGGTGAGATGACTTGTAAATAACATACCTTAGAAAGCACCATCAAAAGAATTTATCCTTCCTTGCATTTCGTCCTTCTTTTCTTCACTTTCCTCGGAATTTCATCTTATATATCCTTTGGTTACCTCAGACACCTATAGGTATTCAATATGCTCAAGTGTATCTCAAATGAGAGAGCCTTGCCTCTTATTTATACTCTCCAAGTAGCTTCCTTAAAAACATCTTCTAGGTCACTTGGCCCCACTTTCCTTATTGTAGGGTTAACCCACTTCTAATTTCTCCATTAAATTTATTATTGAAATAATTTATTTTGTATTCACTTTGAATTATAATACATTCATTACTTCACTTTATTATTTACCGTTTAAAATCTCTTAAACCATATTGACTACTTTGACCTTTTGGGGGTTCTAGATGACATATGAGGGTCCTCCAACTTCGTAAGGCCATAACTCTCAAACCGTGAGGAATTATGTGATGTTCCACATACCACCCGAAATGGCATTACATGTACTATCCATATAGATAGTATTTTCTGAAAATATATCATAACTCATACCATTACCCATCAAACAAACTTGGGTCCATTACCCAAACCTGGGGTCTCCAACTTCTCATGGTCATAACTCTCTAACCGTGAAGAGTTATGTGACATTCCACATACCACCAAAAATGGCATGACAAGCACTATCCATCTAGGATAGTTTCTCTGACAAATTCATTGTCCTTCATCTCATTATTCCATAATTAAGCATGGATTCTCTTACTCTACAAAGCGTCTTCCCATGAGGGCTTTCACCATAAGGGGACCACTTTGGAGTTCATCCATATTTACTTCTTATCAAACATGACAAAAAAATAATGAGTCATATTTACATCAAACAATATTGGGTCCATTACCCAAACCTTTGTGCTACGTGGCATTCTTCAAGGGTTGACATCAATGAAAACCAACCTTAATCAACACATTCTATGGTCTTTTGAACTGATTGGGCTTTCTATTTCCCCCTTCTTGAACACTCTGTTTAGTTTCTTAGCTTCCATTTTCAGTCCAACCATTTTAGATGTCAATGTTTTCAACATTTTAGCCATTTCTTTAATCTTAGGATCAAATGTTACTGGTTGAGAAGAAGATGGGACATATTCTTTCTATTTATTTTTATCTTTTTCAAACATTGACTTCAATCTCTCTGCTACCAAAATATTTGATTCCACTTCAATGGTTTCCTTGTAGCACCCTTCCACAAGATGCTAAGCAATTAACTATTTATTTAAATACTTACACATTAACAACTTTGTTTTAGCATTATTTCACTGGTTTTTATTTACACATTTCTTCTACAACTTCTCAATAATAAATCTAATAACATGATGAAATAAGTAGTAGGCTAGCTTTAAGATTTAATAACTTAAAACATAAGTATACCCAAAATATCAATAACAAAATATCACTGAAAAATACCTCCTCCTTAGTTTGTAGAAGCTCATCAGTTGTAATGTAGTCCTGGGCGCTTCCAAGTATTCTTTTCCCGCTTGCCCAGAGTGAAACAATGGAATCCTCCCTGCCAACTAGGAGCCTAGCCGGCTTCCTATCTCCAAGAAACCTTTCGGTTTCTTGGCCCTCCGTGCCCATGACTCCAAGAATAGCAAAGCACAAATGCTCAAAGAAAACTATCACAAGAATCATCTCTTCCAAGAATTTCACAACCTCTCATCATGCTCCCAAAAACTCCCCCTCCTCTCTACTTCTTCTCCCTATTTATCAAGTTTCCATACACACTTCCCCAA
>ML780471.1:573222-591211 GCA_009831015.1 Picea engelmannii
CAATTAAGAAATGTTTTTCCTATTTACATCATGCATTGCATCTATTATACATTCACAATATAACATGAATTGGTATACATGTACTGAACTTGCCCATTTTAATTTTCATGTTTAACAAATCAAATAACTATCTTTTTCATGAGAATATATCATGTGACATACAAATAGGCCTAGAGATACACATCTCAATGTCTAACAAAGTCTAAGTGACTCTAAACAAATGCTAAACTTTGAATTATCAAGATTAGTAAACAACAATGTTCTAACTACCTAAGGTCAAAATATGGGGCATTACATGCCTCTTGCATCAAACTCAATGTAGTAGATCTTCTTTATCTTAAAAAAAGATAAATATTTGCATCAAAGGAATTAGAAAAGGTAATTTTTGCAAAAATTTCTATAGGTTTGATTTCATCAGGGATTTTGCTATACATTTTGTTAAATATTTTGGTAAAATCGAAAACAGACTAACCATTCTTTATTTTCAAAGCCCCAAATTCAGTAATATAGTACAAGTAGTCTTTTTTGTCTCCCCGCTATTTGAGAAAGGCTTCATCTAAAGCATCAATATCCACAATAGAATTGACAAGGATACCTCTGAATCATTTCCTTACCTCCCCATACAAAATCTGTACAAATAATCTCATCCAAAAATATATGTGTTCAACATAGAAATTGTCTGCAAAACTATAAAAAAGATGACAAATGTTCTTCAGTTGTGACCTCTCCTTCTCCATTAAACCTAGGTAGATATTTCATATAGTCTCCAGTTGGGAAATCATATAACACTTGGGGAAACACCAGGGGTGCATACCTAGAAGCTATGATAGCCTCCATTCTATTGAAAACCATGGTGCGAACCAATGGAGTAGGATATTGAGGAGGAGAGGATGGTTGCGCATTAAGAGGTGAAGGTGGAGTATGAACCTTAGAAGGTGACGAAGGCTAAGAATGGATATTTTGGGACTCTAAGAGTCCTTCAACAGCCAAAATATTATTGAAAACTTGAATTTCAGGATTAACTCTCTGTGAAGTGGAGATCTGATATAAGGATGAAGATAACATATGATCAATTTATTCTTTGGTATGCGCAGGAAAATAACTTAGGGATTCAAATGTGAAGAGTGTATCTTCATCTTCTCCTTTGATTAGTTCACAAAATGCTTTCCATTGTTCTTCTATCAAATCATTTAAGGAAATTTTTGTAGGTAGAACTACTTCTGAAGGCTGGATAACAAGTTTTTATTCAATCAAAGGTAATTTTCTTTCTTTAGGAACATGAATGGGTATTTGGTAAATAGAAATGGTTTCTTCAAAAGAAGGATATTTACCTTTTGAATATGAAGACTGTCCTGAAGTATCTATGGATTTTCTCAATAATTTTTTAGGATTTGATACTGTTGGAGTTGGCTTAGGATATGGGTTGGCTCTGTTCACTTTATTTTTTGAAGATGAATTTGATACTAAGGCTTTGGTAACCTCAGACTTTGATCCCTTCACTTCTCTTTTAGGATCTAGATCTTCTGCAATGGAGTCACCAGGTGAAAAATATGCAGTCTACTTTTTATCTAACTCTTGTTCACCATCAAGAACTAGTCTTTCTCAATGTTGTTCTTCCTAGGGATAGTTATCTTTGTTACTCTATTCCTAGGAAATGATGCCAAAATATGTTATTCCCTAAAGTTGTCCTTGACTTCTTAGGGCAATCTAGGGAACCTCAATTATTGCAATGATTTATGTTTGTAGGTATTTTTGGATTTATAAGTTGTTTTGTGGGTCAAGGAGTGGTTAAAGAAGGCAACATAAGATTCTTACTTGAATATTATTCAGAAAGAAAGAAATAATTACTTGAATACAAGCTCTGTAATAGTTGAGAAAACAGTAAAATCTTAACTAGTATTCAACAGAAATAGAAAAAATCAAATGCTTTGCAAATATTTAAATGCATTCAAGTAAAGAAATGAAATTTAAAATAAGAAAGAGATAATTTGACCGTCATAATGTGTTTTCCATTGAGTGTAATATGTAACAGATTCTAGGTATACAATATAGGTAAATATTTCTTACAACACCACTTAACCTGAACCCCCTCACTCTATCAAAAAGTTTCCTCTTTATACACATAGTTGGTTTTCCTAGATCCTAAAATATAGATATAGTTTTGATTTAGCCATGATATCTGGCTAATATATAGGGATCACATTCTATTCAATTATTACATTACAAAAAAAATCCTAGACTCTAGGATGAAACTTGATCCTAAGTCTAGATTATGATTTTACAAGATATTCTTTGACCTGAAAAGTCGAATCTGTAGTAACTGCTCCAAGTATATGTGCTGGAATAATTTGATCCTCTAACTTGTATACACTATAAAAAAGACAAAGGTCCTTCATCTCTCAAAAAAATTTATCATCTAATCCAAGGAAGGGATCCAAAACTGTCACTTCTGAATCAAATTTTCCCTTTGTGTACTGACATGGTTTGGGTAGACATTTTATTGATGAATAGAAGGTTGTCCCCAATATCTTCCCTCCAAAAATAGAGTCCTATGGAAAGTATTGTCTTGTTGCAGCCTTAGATATTTTCTTTCATAATTCATAGAGTCTCCTTTGCTTTATGTTTCATCTTCTGGACTTTAGCCTGTAATCTGGAATACATTTCTGTCATTTCATTTCTGCTTATTTCAATTATGTTATTTCATTTTTTCTAGGACATTTCTTGGTTTTTGTTTCTTTTGACTTCTTTTCCCGTCAAAATAAAATGTTGGATCAGTTTTGCCACAACGACGCTTCTGCAAAGTATTTTTAATCAATAACAATTGAGTTAAATAGATGTCATGATGTTTCCCTTGAAAGCATAATTGAAATTGTTATCTGCTTCAACTATTGTTTTATAAGATAGTTGGTTTTATCCCTCTTATGTTTTCCTTTTCTTCATCCATTTAAAAATTCAAAAGAGCAGTTCAGAAAATTTTTCTCCTGGAAGTCAAGAACATTTTTTTTAGTTGAATGATTATTCTTACAGGGATAAACCCCCTCATACTTAACACTTTCCATGAGTTATTCCCAAATTCCCGGTCATTATTCCCTTAAATCTGCTCACTTCCCTCTATTGCATAATCATTTTGATTTATATCTTCTTGATCTGATGTTACTTGGTCTGTGAAACCAGACATTCTGAGTTCTTAATTTGTTGGAAACAGATTTCCCTGTGGAGTTTCCAGTTTGTTGATGATTAAAATCGTAACGATGAATTCAACCCATAAAGTATTGCTAAAGTGCTATTATTTAACTATGCTAATAATATAATATTAGTAGGTGGGACCCCCTTGTAGACTAGAGACGCAAGGATAGACATATTAAACATGTTTTGTTGTTGTTATGATGTTTCCTACACAGTCCTACAATTTTGATGATGAAGCCTTGGTTTCATTTGGCATGATAATAAGTGGATAATTCATTATTGTGGAGTGTTTTTCGTAATCACTTGCGACACAGAACCGTTTTTATGGGTATGAGGAGCATGTTGTTTATAGTTGTTATGTTATAACCTTGTTACTAATTCTTATGTTGATTACTTAGCCACATATATGCAAGGGATAATTTAATGGTAGCATGATCAAAACAAAGAAAAAAACTATGAAAAGGTTCTAAAGTTATAGCAAAAGGAAAGAAACTATGTAAAAGATTACATGCAAATTTTGAATAAAATAACTAAGGTGTACAAGTGTTAGTCCTAGCTATTATACTATGGTTTGGTTAATGGACTATGCAAATTTCATTAAATTCAAATGGATTATTGTGTGGAGTTATGGAAAACATTAATGTATGAAATATCTTGGGTGGCACACAATGCAATAGATATGGTCTCAAACATTACGATGGTTTGGAATTGATTATGCATTGGTTATATGGCTTGATTATTGGTGGATGTTATGCTTATTGGGTTTTCTCGTACTCGAATTGAATGGGGCCAGGTGATGGAAGAAGCGTGCATTTACTACACGTCACTCCAAACCTTCCATTTCACCTGTCACCCTAGCATTGTTCCATTGTTGCAACTTTTCTTTGTTGGTTGTGAAGCTCTGTGTTTTCAGGTTTTTGGAAGGGAAAGCTTGACCAAATCGTCATTTAAGCCTTTTTCCCACAAGTATGGTTATTTTCTCTCCATCCATGATGCATTCTTTGTTTTATGAACCAAATGGTCGCTCAATGATGCTTGGATTTTGTGTGCTCTTGAGATTTTCGACTGTGTGTAAATGTGGTGTTATGGCTCTCTGTGATGATTGTAAAATGTTGGAAACTATAAGGAAAGAAATGGATATTATTAATGTTGTGAATTGGTTATTTATGTGTTAGCTTAGTTTTTATTGATTGTTCTTTGTGGAATAATGGAGATCGTGGTGCCATGAATCTCTGTGTTTTATGGTTGATGGGTTTTATCATTGGTTGTATTTCAGTGGTTGTCAACTCTCGTTCGTTATCGTAGTCTTTATCCAGTTACAAAGTGACTGTATACTATTGGTGTGCTTCTTTTATATAACCCCAAAACTGTTGTTAATAGCTCGTTATTGACTGCCTTTTCTCTGAAATATTTTCAAAAGTTGAGTCTTGGTTGCCCAAATATTAATACAGGCTCTGTGTTTAATGGATATCAGATGTGAAGGGATTCCACAGACCACTCCTATCATCCTCGTTGTAATGATGACTGTATGTGGCCTCACTGTCAATTGTTTTTGAAAGTTGTTCGTCTTTTCGGGTGTTGGAAAGAGACATTATATCTCTGTGTTTTTTAAGTACCCACAACTGTTAATTTAACCCTTGTCTCTTCTCTGCAAGTTTTAGATGCACCTATGTGCACTGGGTTATTTTACTCGAATTTCCTTTGTCTCTCCTCGGGCATTCTCTTACGGTTATGTCAAGGGCTTGGAGTAATAAGTGGAAGGACTATGTGGCTCACTGTTTTTAGTTTTCAGAAATGTATTTTGGCCTATGGTCGTTAATCAATGGTAAAGTGGATATAAATCTTGGAATATCGTCAACTCTCTGGATTTTTGTTTAAAAAGAAAAACAAGCTTGTGTTGCCTCTCTACATTTGATTTTCGGAAGAGCCGACTCAAACTCTGATTGCCTCTTCTCTCCTCGGGTGCCTTCGGGTTTGTCAAGTGTCGGGTTATTAGTTTAATGATTGTGGAATTTTAAAGAGACATGCTCTCTCATTTATAAAATCATCCTTTTCAGTCAAATCTTTGTGAGGTCCTTCTATGATGAAATTGTTTGAACAAATATAAGAGGAAATAAATGGTTTCTTGCAGTCGAGGGTTGTCTTTCTATTTCTTATGGTCTCAATCATTGTGTTTAATTCAGCATGATTTTGATTTATTAAGGAGACACCTGTGTGAGTTTTACCAAGACCAATTGGGGTTCTGGCAAGGTAAAAAATGTTGCTTGTGTGTCAATCAAGTTATGTTCACTTCATATATGATTGGTTATATTGGAAACATCACGCAGACTATCAATTGTTTTTAAAAGAAGTTATATATGCTCATACACACAAAGATCAAGCTTGGGGTTTATGTTTGAGTTGACTGTTGTTATCAATTCAAGATTTTGTTGATTGTTATGATTAAAGTCATGTGTATGATCGAGCATACTTTTAATTCTATCCATTTTTTTTAAAGACACATGTGTACATTTAAATCGGGCCCGATTGTAAATTGATGAACAATGATTTTTAATTGTTTATCATGATGCATTATTGATTAACAAGGATAAATGTTGAGCATATTTTTGTGCATGCTTTATTTATTTTAAAAGGAAGAGATCAAAGTTACAATATACAATACTATTAAATGGAGGTGTTGATATAAGTTATAATACACAAACTGTTATAAATTAAGGATTTCTGGGAAATTTAATTTTAGACAGAAAGAAGTTTGCATACAATGGATGAATAGTGAGTGTTTTGGTCTTGAATTGGATGCTTTTTGGATTAAAACTTGAACATGATTACGATAGTTGATTTATTTAATTTTTTTTAAGAACAATATCCATCTGATTCCCTTTCATTTTCTCACTTTTTCACTCATTACAAATCCCCTCACGATCCCTGATTCACTTTGCACACCCTGTTCTTAAAATTAAATTAAAACTCTGTATTACAGTGATTAAGAAAAAAACAAAGAGATGGATCACAGTTGATATGATGTGGTTATTGATGCACAGTCAATTGTTTAATGAATTGTTGATCAGTAATCATGTTCTTAATCCCTTTCATTTTCTCACATTTTCGCTCAATACAATCCCCTCAGATATCCCAGAACCCTTATTCACCCCTTGCTCATTGAAAACTATTATGTGATTTTTGTCTATTGGATTGCATGGGTCTTATGTGATTGTTGAGCCAAACTTTGTTTCATATTAAGAGATTTTCTTGTATGGTTTGTTTAAGAAGCTAGTTGCTAATAATCACTGCATACAGGATGAGATTCTTCAGTAGAGGAAGTCATCGCCGAAATAACAGGGGCAGAGGAAATTGGAACAAAGGACCTAGAAGGCCCATATTCTCAATACATTTCGATGCAGATTATCAAGAGTTAAACCAGCTCTTCCAAGCTAGATTTTTCAATTAGATTGGATAAGGGGTAGTCCAACCTAGACTAGAGAGGCCTCCTTTCTAGTCCCAGCATGTCCCTAGTATCCTTGTACCCCCTCATGTTTCTCTGCAACCTGAATTTGCTGAGAATGATGGATGGCAAGAGATTGTTCACCCAATAGTCTCCCAACATCGTGGCTAGCCAGATTTGTCTATACCTTCTACTCCTCCACCTGTTAACCCAAATGTCCAGATTGACCTGCACAATAACCTATACAGTCCTCCCACACAAGAAAAAGGCTCAAAATCAAATCCCATCACTTGCCTGACAAAGGAAAAGTTGTCGTTGCCCTCGCCTCTCCCTCAAGTGATTAAGCCAAATCTGTTTCATCCCGCATGAACTTGAAAGATGATTGTTCTCATGTCATCAGAGAGATCAATCCTCAAGGCTCCACACAACCTAAGGATAATTCAGAAAATTCAAAAGGGAATAGCAACAACAAAGGGAAAATTGACTCTAAAAGTGGCAAATACAGTTTTTGATTTTACTTTATTATTGTTTTATTGAGGATAGTGGACTGTTGAAGGTTTTGGACATCATACTATTTTTGAATATTTTGGATATTATATGTTTGGATATGATTTGAAATATGATTGATATTTAATTTTCAAATTATGGAAATGATTATGGGAGCCACAAGGAGGGATGTGTTTGATTTGTTGTCTAGTTATGTTTATTTTTGTTAAGGAAATTAAAGGGAGTCACAAGGGGTCCCACCTACTAGTTATTATTTATTAAAAGATCCTTATTATTATGATATTATTAATTCTTCCCCTAAACTAAAATTTAGTTGAGTTTTAGTTAACTTAACTAAATGAAGTGGTTGAACTATTTCAACTAATTTGGAATGCATAAAAGCCAAATGAGAAGGAAGAACATGGCGAGAATAGAAGGTGAAAGCATACTAAGGTTTGCTCTTGATTTTTATTGAGATAGTTCAGTTTTCATTCATTCTTTGTCATTAAAATCCTAGTTCTCTTTTATGACAACATGGTCCTTGTTGAAGTCGCCTTCTTCTAAATAAGCGAGATATTATTTTTAAGCCCAGAAAGCCAGTTTTGGGAGTTTTGCTTGTTTTGCGACATTTCCCACTGTCCATAGTGTCTTGACACATCAAGTGGTGATAACGGTTTTAAAAGTTTACCCAGGTTAAGTGTCAGGAGTAAGTCACTTTAAACCCTAGTTAAGCACTGTCGGGGTCTCGTGACTCAGCAATTGCTCTCCCAAAAAACCATACCTTTGTAGCTCCGAGTCGCGAAGTCGCGATATTCATTAATTAAGCATGGATTAATTAAGAACTTAATTCAAATCACAAATTTAACTAAATCGCATCATCGCGATTTCGGGTTTTGGGGGCTCAAAGGCTAGGAGTGAAATCTTCCGATACGGTGAATGCCTAAAAGGGGGGATTAAAGACTAAAACACACTTAATTAAAGGAGCTAAGATAGATTAATTGATGCATTAAGCAACCTTTAACACGCACCGTCTTCAGAGTAAGTTTAAATGTTTTTGTGTTGATTTGTGTTACGAGTCGTCAAACAATTATGGCATTTATTTGAACTGTGACGAGGTGACAGATAGTAGGATCTCTCTTTTACTGCTAAATATCTCTTTTAAGCGATTTGACCGTTCTGTTCGCAAGGACACCAAGGGTTTAAATGACTAAGATAAAGAGTTTTTCCTTCATTTTTTCAGTTCTCATTTCTATTTACGCGCAAAGCCATTTTACCAGGTTAACCACTGTTTGTGATTTTCAAATTTGTTTGACAGGTGGTCTAGTTGCAGGTTTCACTCTCATGGCTCCACGTAAAATGCCCAAGTCAGCTACCGAGAGTTCAAGTCGGGGTTCAGACGTTGTTTCTGATACCTCGCCCCGAAGTATTAATTCTATCAAGACATGGTTATACGTTTCCAACATCCTGCAATCCGAGTCGATAAATTTTTTGGATGATTCTAGCGACAACGAGAAGGATGATTTATCAACCAAATACAAAATTGTCACTCAAGTAGAGATGCACAAAATAGCGGCGAGGCCCTAGCTTCTTCCCTATTAAGATATGATCATGTGGGCACTGGACCATGTGGACATCCCGACTAGGATGATTATTAGTGAACAGAAGGTGACAATTGGTACTTTCTGACCAGAACATTTGTGGGTAATGTATAAACTATCACCCACGCCGAACCTTAATCACAACACTGAATTCATAGAAGGATTCAAGAAGAAGGAGTGTGAGCAGTATGCAAAAAGTTTGTCTGATCTGATCAAAGATTAGGTCTCACAACCCGCGAAATTCAGGGCTGACTCCAATGGGATCTATCTAATATCTTCCTTGGAGCCATAGTTCAAGTACATAGTGATGATGACCTGCAAGTTGTATGGGAAGGAAGACACTACCCATTTTTTCCTCCCATGGGTGCCACTCATTCATACAGTCGCTGAGGGTTTCTCCTTCAACTAGGCTAAACTGTTGTCTGATAGTTTGACCAGTCGAATTACTGAATACCGAGCACAGAGGGTGAGTAAGAAAGCAACTTTGTTCTTTATGTCTGCTTACATCATGGATTCCATCTGCTTCATGAAACCCTTCCCACTGATGAACTGGAGCTGGGATCCATCTAATACAAAGCCTATCCATGTCTACCACTCGAAGATTTGGGAGGATAAGGCCAAAGAATTCATCTACGAGATATTCAATTGGGTAATGGTGCCATTGCATGTCACCATTTTTGGCCAGCCGCCTCCCAGGATGTCAGATAGCGTCGCGACCAGCCTAAGAAGTGTGGCAGATTGGTATCTAGAGGTGGAATTTTTGTATATCAGGGTTTTCGGCACCTTTGTCCCTCCATATGCCTTCCCACTATTCCTGCCAAATAAGCTATTGTGTCGTGAGATCTCCAGACGGACTGTGCTCGGCGAAATAAGCAAAGAGATCAAAGGAGTGTAAAAAAAGGTATGGCCACCCTTCCCTATTCATTTTGGTGCATATTCCTTGTTAGATTTTGGCCACGCCAAAGCCGAGGCTACGAATTTAGAAGAAATGAAGCTGGTGGACATTGAGTTCAAGAAGCAAGACCCTAGTAAGGTTGTGAGAAATCACCTGGTGAGTTGCTACCTGAAGAGGTATGAACATGAGGATTCCCCTCATGATGAAATATTCTAGGGCATGAGGTCCTTTTTTGAAGTCCTAATTTGGACTCAAGCCCTGCCACTCGGAGATATGGCCAAATTTTTGAAATTCCAGGAGCACCGATGGAGTTGTCTCCCCCAGATTATACAGGGTGAAGCCCCAGAGCTTCTAGTTACAAAGATGTCAGGAGCCAAAGGTGAAAAGGACTCGAATCCTAGCAGGGAGAGGGACCAAGGGAAAACAAGGGAGGCTAGAACCTTAGAACAAGGAGCGAAAATCCCCCAGAAGCAGGAAGGAAACCCCGAAAAGGGCATGCCAAGCAAGCAGGCCAAAGGCCAAGCATAGATACCTTCGCAGGGATCGGGTGACTCACTTTCACTCACGACAAACAAGCCAGTTATAGAGGTCACCCCAAAAAAACCATCTAAGGAAATTGGCAGTCCAATTGCTATTATCACACCCTTGCAGTTCACAAAGGGGAATCCTGTCACGGGATGGATTTTCAATGAAGAACTGACACCTATTTTTGTAGAGGAACTGCCTCTTAACAAATATTTCTTTGACAAAAAAAGAAAGGTCATGGTGAGGCAAGGATTATATCAAAAAGATGGCATAATGGATAAAAAATTTAAAATCATGACAGATGGTAAGGCCGCAAAAGAGGAAGAATTTGCATAGGAGATAGCTGGGACACTAGGGGCTTATACTACAACCAATTAATATTTAGTTGGGACTTTGACGACCCATTTGAAACAAAAGAACCTCATGATCAGTAAATTAGAAGCTAAGGTGGCTACTGCTGAAGAGAATGTCAGGGATGAGGTGAGCAGGAGCCTTGAGGAAGGCCTAACAACCGACCTACATGAAATCAAGAAGCTCAGGTCCGACTTCGAGCAGGTGTGCCAGTCGGTGCAAACTAGCCAAACACAGGTAAGCCAGCAGGGGCAATAGATTATAGAGTTGCAGTTGAAATTGGAGGTGGCTGAAAACCAGGTTGTAGACATAAAAGTGTTCAGATCATAGGCCGCTGAAATCCGACATAAGGTCTTTACGGATCAACAAAACCTGCTGGTAAAGGTAGGGACCATTCAAAACCATTTCTGGATGATAGATCAAATATTAGAAAATATTTCTTTGAGAGAAAGAGAAGCCAGGGAAGCACAAGTCGCTTTCCAAGGAATTTTTATAGCTATGACAAAGATAGAGATGGTCAGAAGCTCAAAATTATCCATCGTAGAACAAACTAGAGGTAATATCATGTTGAAGGTCTGGGAGAAGAATATATCAGAAAGCAAGGGGAGAGCTAATGAAGTAAAGAATTCTTGTGAGGAAATGTTCTCTTTGATAAGTAAGAGTTTGCTAGACCTTGATAAGGAAAGCATTGTTAGGACACTAGGAAAAATCAATATAGTTAAACATATGTTGGAAATCAAAGAAAACATGGAGAAGAAACAAGTGGAGATATCTTAGATTAGCCAAGTCGATATGTCCCAAGTGGACAAATGGATAGTACAACCAAGTTTACAATTATGCTCCATCGTCACAGAGGACCGACAAGTGGGAAAACATTTGCCACAGCCGGCGAAGAGTTGTTACACTTTTGAAGCGAGAAACCAAGCAAAGCCTTCTAGGTTGATAGCCTAGTTGGTGGAGAGGTGCGTCATTTGCACCGAGCAGGTGCAGGGGCAGGTTTCTGGTGCCAAATAATGATAGATGTCTACCTGTTCTATTTCTAGAACCCAAAGGGCAGGGAAAGGAAGATGCTTTGCCCTTACTAGGGAAGGAAAATAAGAGGAGATGAAATGCTCCAATTTCCCATTTGTAACTGACAATTTTCCAGAATGATCGAAGTTCCAGAGGTTCAGAAGTTTGTTTAAATAGAAGAAAGATTGTAATAGAAGAGGCTTTGTTTTTGGGGGGCCATGAATAGGTTGTAATAGAGAAAGTTCTCTGAAGCCAAGATTAATACAAAGCGGATTGAAGACTCCATATTTCGTCAAGATTGAGTTATGTGTTTTTTTTTCCTCTGTATATTCATGTTTTATGTCATTTTACATATATGTCTTTGATGAATGTTCTAGCTGCAATTTAGTATAACTTCTACTGCGGTGATCAGGTTCCAGGTATCTAGTTATTTACAGTTTTTCCTCTGTATCGGCTACAAGACCTATGAATGATTGAGATCTCTACTTTATATGCTTTCATCAAGGTACTCATGTCTTTTCTTCTTCTACCATAGCGTGGGATTCCTTTGAAATTGATGCCCCACATTTGTTGACAACTCTGTGTTTTCACACTCGGTTTCAAGATTTTAAACTCAGTTATGGAAAACGACCTTCATTTTCGTTAAACCCTTCTACTGGCTTCATTGAATTTTCCTTGTACAATCTAAAGATTGAGACAAGAACTTTAAAGCATCCACCTCCTTCAAAGTTCTATTCTCCCCATGACTGTACCTGTCATAAGACAACCCAATATCGAACCCGATCTATGAATCAAGTCAGCATTGCTTTAAATCTGTTCCATATCATACTCAAGACCGCAACCACTCAGTCAAAGCTTGAGAATTCATGGGCCACTATCAAGCGGGATATCAACATGCAAGAATATTTGGAAGCTAGAAAAAGACAAATCAGAGATCGGCCATAGCTTCATCCCCCCCCCTGATTTATCTCTTCCCCTTCCTTTTCTTTCATTATTTTTAGATGCTTAGACTCTGCACTTTATAGCCTTAAGTGTAGACTCAGGGACAACATCTTTCTGGCGTCGTTGCCAGGGACAGAGAATCGTGGTCACTTTCCCATGAGAAAATGACATTTTCAAGTTTTGTTTTTTGATAGTGAACAAAGAGAGAGCACCTTGTTAAGGATAAACCTTCATCATTCACTTGATGACTCCACTCTTAAAGTAAGTTGGCATCCTTTCAGAAGAACACCAGACAAAACCTTGATGCCAAACAGATAGCGCCAGTTTTCGACCCAGAAAAAATATTAAGACCAAAGGGTTTATTTAAACAAAACGTGGTTGCATATCAACCCAAGTCTAATCAGTATCAATATAGGACCTCTTTCGAACCTTCATCCCTGAGAGAGCCTCCTCTCAGAAAAATATCAGACAGTGTCGTCAAAACTGAGATCTCTCTGACTACCTCTTATGTTACGAGGGGCGACACACCTGCCTCAAATACCATCCCTATTGATATCCCATCGACTCTCAATATAAACCCCTCCGTCTCTCAAAGCCTGGAAGAGGTTTTCACGAACACAGATTCGACACCGGTGGGTTCTCCCATTTACATATCCTGCAAGTCGGAGGAGCCTAGCTCATGTATACCTTCTTCTCCTTTTTCATCCTTCACCTCCCCTGGTAAAAGGTTTCCTAATTTATCCCTTTTCCACCCCAAGGAAGCCAAAGAGTTGCTTTACATATTTTCCAACCCTCTTTATAATGCCCTGATTTCCTCTCCTAGGTTATCCATGGCCGTCGTCGGAGGAGGAGTAGGGGGAATAGGAATCAAGGCCAACAACCACCTCCCAGGGTTTTTACCAAAGTATCCATGAGATACACCCCCTTGGTCCTTCCCGTACCTCTCCATGATTTACCTGAAAACTATATGAAAAACTTACCCAAGTTCACAAGAGAAGGGGATCTAACTACAGCTGAGCATATCAATTTTTTTGATCAATTCACTGATATTCTAGGTCTCAAGCATGAGGACGTGTATTCCTGATTTTTTTTCCAAACCTTCGAAGGACAGGTAAGAACTTGGTTTCATAGCCTGCCCCCAAGTTCAATCATATCCTACGATGCGCTAGAAGACCTCTTTCTCAAACAATGGGGCGAAAGAAAGGATCATTTATACTATTTGACCGAGTTCAGGTCTTTAAGGAAAAAGGGATCTGAAACTATTATGGAATTCATCCAAAGGTTTAACAAGTTGTATAATAAGATCCCTGCTGAAGTTAAACCATCTCAACCCGCCACCAAAGTAACTTTCGCAGGATCTTTTGAACCTAATTTCACTCTACTATTGAGAGAAAGGAGAGGGGCTGACCTAACCCGAATGCAGGACGAAACTATGGAAATTGAGTCAAACATGATGGCTTAGGGTAAATTAAAAACAAAAATTGAGACAGGAAATAGGGAAACTAGATGTCTCAGAGAACAAGCAGGTCCCTCTAGAACTGGAAGATCCTCAAATGAAAAAATGGATGACATGGCTAGGATAATAAAAGAACTATCAAACAAAATATCGAGAATGGAGCTAGATCAATCCAAAGAGGATCAATTCATTAAGAGAGATTTTAGGAGAAATCCCAATCCTTAGTTCTAACCAAGACAAGTTAAAAATGAAGACCAAAAGATCCAAGCACATCTGAAAAATGAAAATTTTGTAGGGGGAAATGATATGAAAGAGTTCGAAGACTTGGAAGAAGACGTAAACAACTTAGGTGATGACTGTGTACAACCTCACTTGAACAAAGAAGATTATGAGAAGTCCCTGAACATGGAACAATCATCGGTCGAAGACGAAAACGGCGCTGATGACTTTGCTTACCAAGGAATGGCTGAACTCCAGCACAAGTACAATCTGATACCTAGAATCAAACCTGTGTCAACTTTGCAACCCAAGAAAAATTGTCCTAGGGGAGAAATATACGAGCCCATCGAGAAAGAGATCGTGATGCGAAATAACATCGGGGTAGATTCGCATAATACTAACGTAAAAGGGGCCGAAGCCCAAGTGAGAAAAAATAAGGCAACTGAAAATCAGACACCCGAAACTAGAAACAATGAAATTAAAACAATGCTACTAAATAAAATGGATCGGAAGGAGCCTGAGGTTTCGGCCAAGGAAACGGATAAAACCACGATATTTTTCTGCCTAGAAAGCGAGATAAAAAAGATAAATATACCCATACCTTTAGTTGAGTTGGCAAAAAATCCTTTGTACCGAAAACAAATAACCAAGATGATGAATTTTTCAGATCTAGAGAATCACTCCAATGTGATAAATATGGAAGATGACAAGCCTAATATCACCTTTGGTCCACATTTTGAAGGTGCCAGAGATACCATCACCCCTTTCTATATTACCCTGAAGGTGCACGATTGGCTATTGCATAATTGCATGCTGGACTCCGGGGCCTCTCATAATGTAATGCCAAAATCTATTATGGATAGACTAGGCCTTGAAATCACCAGACCCTATGGAGATATTTACTCATTCGATTCAAGGAGATTTAAGTGCATGGGCATGATCAAAGATCTAGTAGTCACCCTCGCCCAGATTTCGGTGAAAAACATCCTAATGGACTTAGTTGTTGTCGATATACCCCCGAAGTATGGTTTACTGTTATCTAGATCTTGGGGAGCCAAGCTTGGGGGATCACTTCAGCTAGATATGACCTATGCCATAGTCTCTATTTTTGGTGGATAGTTCGCACAGTTATACAGAGAAACATGTTTGGCATATATGGTAAGAGATCCACAGAATCCTAACAATTACTTGGTTTACATCACCGATCAAGACCTCGGAAATTGTATTCTATCCTTTGACGATAATGAAGAAAGTTGTGCAGAAGAAGGTGACACCAATGAAATCAGAACCAAAAAGAAAAAAAAAAATATGCACAACATAGGAACTTGGAAAATGTTCTTTGATGGAGCTTCGTCATGTGAAGGAGTGGGTTCGGGAGTGCTTTTCGTAACACCTAAAAATGAATTTGTCATCCCTTTCTCCTACTGGATACAATGGGGCATAGACTGCACAAACAACATTTGCGAATATGAATCTCTAGTCCTGGGTCTGGAAGCTGCCAAGAAGCTGAACATAAGGAACTTAGAGGTCTATGGAGATGATGAACTAATTGTGAAGCAGGTAAACCAACAATATCAGGCCAAGCAGTCGAGACTGAGGTCTTACAGAAATTGCACCTAGGATCTAATGATA
This sequence comes from Picea engelmannii, assembly GCA_009831015.1. Classification (NCBI taxonomy): domain Eukaryota; kingdom Viridiplantae; phylum Streptophyta; class Pinopsida; order Pinales; family Pinaceae; genus Picea; species Picea engelmannii. The sequence continues at coordinate 588,966 of ML780471.1, forward strand.
AATTTATTTTCATCGGTAAAGGTTCATTTCATCCCACGAGCCGAAAACCAGCAAGCCGATTCACTGGCCAAAGTAGCTTTGACTTTCGTACCTCCTACCACTTTCAAATTAAAGTACCACATAGAGGTAAGTCATAGACCATCCATACCAAACAACATACAACACTAGCAGGTCTTTGAGGATGACGAACAGATCAGAAAGTTCCTAGAAATGGTTGGTGATTTCTTCAAAACCCACATTGACCAGGAGAACCAAAACAATCATACCTGGATTATGCAGGAAGGGGAGGAGCCCCAGGAGTTCCGAGAAAAAATTGCAAATCATCGCCTGCTAGTGTTAAAAAGTAATCAGATCCCTAAGGGCCTAATACCTCTGGAAAGGTTGTTTGATCAAAACGACATGCCTCTGAAGTCCACCTTGCAGCCCCAACCAGAGGAGGTCGAAGACTATGATGTGGGCACCACCAAAGAGCCTAGAATAGTGAAGCTATCAAAGTACCTTTATCCTCAAATAAAAAGCAAGTATAAGGACTTACTCAGGCGGTATAAAGATGTCTTTGCATGGTCTTACAAGGAGCTCAGAACCTATGGTACCTCAGTAATCGAGCACAAGATACCTTTGAAACCCGGTGTTAATCCCTTCAGACAAAATCTTAGACAAATCAACCCCATTTTGTTTCCTGTGGTTGAAAGAGAAGTGAAAAAGATGTTAGACTCAAAAATTATTGTACCTCTCAGGTACTCTAACTGGGTGGCGAATTTAGTTCTGGTTAGGAAGAAAAGAGGGGAGATCAGGCTGTGCATAGACTTTAGAAATCTAAACAAGTCCTCCCTCAAAGATAACTATCCTCTACCCAAAATGGATCACGTGTTGGAAAAAGTAGTTAGGGAAAATAGGATGTCAATGATCGATGGGTTTTCTGGTTATAATCAAATTGTCGTCAATGAACATGATAAAGAAAAAACAACTTTCACCACCCCTTGGGGCACATTTATGTATGACAAAATGCCTTTTGGTCTAATGAACGTAGGTACTACCTTCTAGCGTGCTATGGACATCACTTTTATCGGTGAAAAGGATAAATTTGTGGTTATCTACCTTGACGACCTGATTGTCTTCTCCAAATCCGACGAAGACCATCTGCTGCACCTGAAGCAAACGTTTGAAAAATGCCGAAAATTTGGTTTGTCTTTGAACCCCAAGAAGTCTCACTTCGCTATGCAGGAAGGTAAACTCTTGGGCCACATTTTATCCTGAGACGGAATCAAAATTGACCCTAAAAGGGTGGAAGCTATAGATACCATAAATATTCCTAGGAATATAAAAAAAATTCAGTCATTTTTAGGAAAAAATAAGAATTGAGAAGATTTATCCCAAACTTTGCTGAAATCATGAAATTGATCACAGATATGCTCAAGAAGAACAATGAAGTGAAATGGACAGCGGAGGCTAAAGCATCGTTTGCACGCATCAAGAAAGTTATCAGTGAAGCACCCATATTAGCAAGCCCTGATTACCTAAAGGATTTCCTAATTTTCTTGTTTTCCTCCGAACACATAGTGGCAACAGTACTCCTCCAAAAGAATGAAGAGGGTTTCAAGCAACCAATAGCCTTCTTTCGTAAAAGTCTTAGAGATTATTAATTGAGATATGATATAATGGAGAAACAAGTGTATGCTATGGTTAAGGCTTTGAAGGCTTTTAGAACTTATGTGCTATACTCCAAGGTAATTGCATACGTTCCCACCAGTTCTGTGAAGGATATATTGGTCCAGCCTGACAGTGATGGTAAGAGGGGTCGGTGGCTCACTAAAATCCAAGAGTTCGACCTAGAGGTAAAACCAATGAAACTAGTAAAGGGACAAGGTCTGGCTAAGACCTTGGCGGAATCAAATTTCAGAGCGCTCGGAATAAATAGCCTATAAGGATATGAGGGACAGGGGGATGTAAATGAGCCCGACGACCAAATAGTGATCTCCAGAATTGAAGAGAAGTTTGTCTTATCATATTGGTATAAAGATATAGTGGCCTACCTACTGACCCTGAAATGCTCTAGCAATCTGTCTCCAGCTAAGGCTAGGACACTGAACCTGCATGCGGTAATGTTATAACCCTAGATTGCACTATCCCTGCTTATCTGGCATCAGGCCTATTCATGCCTCTTCCTAGCCAAAGCCATGCTGAGCAATTCCTCAAAAAACCCCTCAAAACAAGCAACCCGCGCCCTAACTTCTCCCTGGGCGCGG
>ML780471.1:591261-605626 GCA_009831015.1 Picea engelmannii
TTTGTCAGTTAACTGGAACGTCGAGACATGCATGGTTCGGCGTTCCAGTTAACTGACAAAAATCCTTGTGTCCCGGTGGAAACTTTCCTGATTTTTTGCTTTGTTAGGTACCCGCGGGCTGTTTTGGGTTAGCCCGCGGATACCCGCGTGCAGTATAAGGACAGCAAGCGGATGCCCACGCCCAGGGAGAAGTTAGGGCGCGGGTTGCTTGTTTTGAGGGGTTTTTTGAGGAATTGCTCAGCATGGCTTTGGCTAGGAAGAGGCATGAATAGGCCTGATGCCAGATAAGCAGGGATAGTGCAATCTAGGGTTATAACAGGTAAAGTATTGCATATCTGAAAGTCAACTATATTGGAAGGACCCCTTAGGTTTCCTACTGGTTTGTTTGGTAGAATCAGAAACAGAGGGGGTCATAAGAGAATTCCACGAAGGTGTGTGCGGAGGACATCACACCTGGAGGGAAAAAACTTATAAAATCCTGAGGACAGGATATTATTGGCCTAAAATTTTCTCAGAGGTCAACATCAAAGTCAGAGCCTGCAACCCTTGCCAGTTGTTTACAGGAAAACAAAAGCTCCCAGCGCTACCTCTGGTTCCTGTCAAAACCAAAGCCCCTTTTTAACAATGGGGGTTAGATTTTATAGGTGAAATCAACCCACATTCCATCAGTGAACACAAATGGATCCTCACCACCACATATTATTTCACCAAATGGGTGGAGGCTATTCCCACTAAGAAGGCAACCGATTCGGTGGTGATAGATTTCCTGGAAGAGAGCATACTATCCAGATTTGGTTGTCCCCGAAAAATAGTGATGGATAATGCCCATGCGTTTAAGTCTATGGCTATGGTCAGCTTCTGCCAAAAATATAACATCGTATTGGGTGACTCCACAACGTATTACCCTCAAGGTAATGGGTTAGTTGAATCATCAAATAAGAGTTTGATTACCATAATTAAGAAGGTACTGAGCAAAAAAAAAAGATCTTGGCATGTACACTTAAAATACGCCTTATGGGAAAACTGGATAGGTACAAAGAAATCCATTGGTACTTCTCCTTTTCAAATGGTGTACGGGACTGATGTGGTTTTACCTATAAATTTGGCACTCCCTATAATGAAGCTCTGGAAAGATGAGAGAGAAGAGCCAAACCACGTCACTAGATGAATAAATCAGTTGATCAAGGTCCAACAACACAAGACTGAGATAGACGCAAGGATGCAGAAATACCAGGACGACATAAAAGCATTGTTCGATCATAAAGCCAAAAACAAGGATTTCTTCCTCGGCGATTTGGTTTTGAAATGGGATTCCAGGAGGGAAGATTCAGCAAAACATGGTAAATTTGATCATATCTGGTACAGACCATTCAAAGTCTCAGCTTATGAAGGGAAGAATTCATTTCTGTTAGAGAATTTGGATGGTGTGACTCTCAACACCCCTGTTAATGGGCATTATTTAAAGCACTATATGCAATAAATCTGTTCTAGACTTCCATTGTACATACCGGTTTGTTTTCTCTTTTCTTTTCATAAAATTTTTCTGTAAGTTCACTTTCATCTTGAATAAAACAGGCTGTTGATTTCCTAGAAGTAGAGGCATAATTTTTGACACCCAGGATCCCATAAATCCTGAAGACCTGATACTCTTCATGTTGTTTCATGTAGGCCTCCGAATTATAGCCCAAACTGCGAAAGGAGAAAGGGACGATTAGGTATCCGGAAATTGACCCTTCCGAAACAGGTGGTAAAGAATGTTTTTTCAAGAAGAAGATGAAGTGGTAAGGCAAAGAGATGAAATTCCAGAGTGTCGGGGTTTTCAAATGAATATCATTTAAACATAGTAGTACTCTCGCAAGTATGATGTGTTCACCTGATTCAGGATTGCACAATAACATCCATTTTTTGGGAGGGGTGCATGGCCTACTCACTTTCCCTTTTTCACCCTTGGCCCTTTCTCCTTAAGCTATGACACCTTCCCATACCATGCACAGAGGAAAAGAGTTTTTGCTTCCATTTGGGAAACTGGTGAGCATCTCTAGAAGTAATTTGGTCTTCACCATTTCTCGGTCCCACACTGAACACGGCCATGTGTGGGCAGACCTTAACTCTCTTAAGTCTTTCAAAAATTTTCAAATGGCTAAGTCTTGCTCAAAAGAAGGCCCCTGGAAATGAGGTTCCCCCTTTGTTTTCCTGCAAGCTAGGGCATTGTGAAGGATAAGAGAAAGTTGGTCTAGAGCACTCAAAGGAAGTTTACAAGCCTTTTTTGGAAATCTTACGCAGATACCACCCCTGGTATTACTTATACAATTTGATTTCCCCCACTTCAATTTCCAAAAAAAAATAAAAATAAAAAATAAGACAGATGGTGAAAGGAAATTCAAAATTGATTGCCCCCATCTATTCCAAAGAGATGATGAAAGGAAATTCATAAAATGATTGCCCTCATCTCAACATTTAAATGTGTAATTACCCTTTGAAGTGGTGAAAGGAAATTCAATAAAGGGGACCAGGCAACTTCACCGGGGTACTAAACAGGCTTGCTGGCAGTGAAGCAATGTCTCAAAATATCTGTAAGGATGTCATACATAAAGCATACTATGATTTGGTAATTAGCTTTCTCGAAACTAGATCTACACCTTGGGTTCGTTGCAGGTCTCCCTGAACAAAAGCATGAATTATAATTCATTTTGATGCAAGCCAAAACCCACAGGACCTGTTGATTTTCCTAAGATTTGTTTTGGTCCACTTTGGGAAAACCCTCTTTCAGTGTCAAGGAAGGGAGAGTTACCATGGACTATAGATAAGATTAGAAAGCATTTCAAGTTTGAAAGCTTCCCAGAATTCAATTTGGAACCTCAAGGTTCTCTCTGTATCCTCTTTCTCAACCAGTTTCTCAGAAGCAAACTGATGACTCCATTTACCCATACAGGTACTCGATCTACTGTTCTTCTCATCCCACGAGGAGACGAGATCCCTAGTTGGAGCCGATGTTGAAGCCACCTTCTTCTAAATAAGTGAGATATTATTTTTAAGCCCAAAAATCCAGTTTTGGGAGTTTCGCTTGTTTTGTGACATTTCCCACTGTCCATAGTGTCTCGACGCATGAAGTGGCGATAACGGTTTTAAAAGTTTACCCAGTCTAAGTGTCATCAGTAAGTCACTTTAAACCCTAGTTAAGCATTGTCGGGGTCTCGTGACTCAGCAATTTTTCTCCCAAAAAACCATACCTTTGTAGCTCTGAGTCACGAAGTCGCGATATTCATTAATTAAGCATGGATTAATTAAGAACTTAAGTCAAATCACAAATTTAACTAAATCGCATCATCGCGATTTCGGGTTTTGGGGGCTCAAAGGCTAAGAGTGAAATCTTCCGATACGGTGAATGCCGAAAGAGGGGGATTAAAGACTAAAACACACTTAATTAAAGGATCTAAGCTGGATTAATTGATGCATTAAGCAACCTTTAACACGCACCGTCTACGGAGTAAGTTTAAATGTTTTTGCATTGATTCGTGTTACGACTCGTCAAACAATTATGGCATTTATTTGAACTATAGCGAGGTGAGAGATAGTAGGATCTTTCTTTTACTACTAAATCTTTCTTTTAAGTGATTTGACCGTTCTATTTTCAAGGACACCAAGGGTTGAAATGACTAAGATAAAGAGTTTTTCCTTCATTTTTTCAGTTCTCATTTCTATTTACGTGCAGAGACATTTTACCAGGTTAACCGATGTTTATGGTTTTCAAATTTGTTTGACAAGTGGTCCAGCTGCAGGTTTCACTCTCATGGCTCCAAGAAAAATTCCCAAGTCAGCTACCAAGATTTCAGGTCAGGGTTCAGATGTTGTTTCCGATACCTCGCTCTGAAGTATTAATTCTATCAAGACATGGTCATACGTTTCTAGCATCCTATAATCTAAGTCGATAAATTGTTCGAATGATTCTAGTGACAATGAGAAGGACGATTTATCAACCAAATACAAAATTGTCGCTCAAGAAGAGATGCAGAAAATAGCGGCGAGGCCCCAGCTTCTTCCCTATTGTGATATGATCAGGTGGGCACTAGACCATGTGGACATCCTGACCAGGATGATTATCAGGGAACAAAAGGTGGCGATTGGTACTTTCTGACCAGAACTTTTGTGGGTAATGTATAAAATGTCACCCATGTTGAACCTTACTCACAACGCTGAATTCCTAGAAGGCTTCAAGAAGAAGGAGTGCAAGTTGTATGCAAAACATTTGTCTGATCTGATCAAATATTGGGTCTCACACCCCGCAAAATTTAGGGCTGACTCTAATGAGATCTATTCAATATCTTCCTTGGAGCCACAATTCATGTACATAACGATGATGAACTGCAGGTTGTATGGGAAGGAAGACACTACCCATTTATTCCTCCCATGGGTGCCACTCATTCATATAGTCATTGAGGGTTTCTCCTTTGAGTGGGCCAAACTATTGTCCGATAGTTTGACCAGTCGAATTACTGAATTTTGAGCATAGAGGGCAAGTAAGAAAGCAACTTCGTTCTTTATGTCTTATTACATCATGGATTCCATCTGCTTCATGACACCCTTCCCACTGATGAACTGGAGCTGGGATCCATCTAATATAGAGTCTATCCATGTATACCACTCGAAGCTTTGGGAGGATAAGGCCAAAGAATTCGTCTATGAGATCTTCAACTGGGTAATGGTGACATTGCATGTCACCATTTTTGGTCAGTCACCTCCTGGGATGTCAGATAACGTCGCGACCAGCCTAAGCAGCATGGCAGATTGGTATCTAGAGGTGGAATTTTTGTATATCAGGGTTTCTCGCACCTCTGTCCCTCCATACGCCCTCCCGCTATTCTTTCTAGATAATCTATTATGCTTTGAGATCTCTAGACAGACTATGCTCAGTGGAATAAGCAAAGAGATCAAAGGAGTATCAAAAAAGGTATGGTCGCCCTTCCCTATTCGGATTGGTGTGTATTCCTTGTTAGATTTTTGCCACGCCAAATCCAAGGCTATGGATTTAGAAGAAATGAATCTGGTGGACATTGTGTTCAAGAAGCATGACCCTATTAAGGTTGTGAGAAATCAATTGGCGAGTTGTGTCCTGAAGAGGTATGAACGCAAGAATTCCCCTCATGATGAAATATTCCAGGGTGTGAGGTCCTTCGTTGAATTCCTAAGTTAGATTCAAGCCCTGCCACCCAGAGATATGGCCGAATTTTTGAAATTCCAGGAGCATCGACGAAGTTGTCTCCCCCAGAGTTTACAATGTGAAGCCCCAGAGCTTCCAGTTACAAAGTTGATGAGAGCCAAAGGTGAAAAAGACTCGAGTCCTAGCGGGGAGAGGGACCAAGGGAAAACAAGGGAGGCTGGAACCTTAGAGCAAAGAGCTGAAGTCCCCCAGAAGCAAGAAGGAAACCCCAAAAAGGGCACACAGGGCAAGCAAGCCCAAGGCCAAGCAGATATACCTTTGCAGGGATCGGGTGACTCACTTTCACTCATGAAAAAAAAGCCAGTAACAGAGGTCAACTCGAAACAAACATCCAAGGAAATCGACAGTTCGATTGCTATTATCACACCCTTGCAGTTCAGAAAGGGGAATACTGATGCAGAATGGATTTTCAATGAAGAACTGACACCTATTTCTATAGAGGAACTGCCTCCTAACAAATTTTTCTTTGAAAAAAAAATAAAGGCCGTGGTGAGGCAAGGATTATATCAAAAAGAGGGCGTAATGGCTAAAAAATTTAAAATCATGACAGATGGGAAGGCCACAAAAGAGGAAGAATTTGCAGAGGAGATAGCTGGGACACTAGGGGCTTATGCTACAATCAATTAGTGTTTAGTTGGGACTTTGACGGCCCATTTGAAACAAAATAACCTCATGATCAATAAATTAGAAGCTAAGGTGGCTACATTTGAAGCAAATGTCAGGGACAAGGTGAGCAGGAGCCTTGAGGAAGCCCAAACAGTCGATCTGTGTGAAATTGAGAAGCTCAGGTCCAACCTCGAGCAGGTGCGCCATTTGGCGCCAACTATCCAAACACAGGTAAGCCAGAAGGGGCAACAAATTATAGAGTTGCAGTCGAAATTGGAGGTGGCCAAAAACCATGTTGTAGACATAAAAGTGTTCAGATCACAGGCCGTCGAAATCCGACATAAGGTATTTACGGCTCAAAAAAACCTGTTGGTAAAGGTAGGGACCATTCAAAACCATTTCTGGATGATAGATCAAATATTAGAAAATATTTCTTCGAGAGAAAGAGAAGTCAGGGCAGCACGGGTCACTTTCCAAGACGTTGTTATAGCTACGGCGAAGATAGAGATGGTCGGCAACTCAGAATTATCCATCGCAGAACAAACCAGAGGTAATATCCTGTTGAAGGTCTGGGAGAAGAATATATCAGAAAGGAAGGGGAGAGCTAATGAAGTGAAGAATTCTTGTGAGGAAATGTTCTCTTTGATAAGTAAGAGTTTTCTAGACCTTGATAAGGAAAGCAGTGATGGGACACTGGGAAAAATCAATATAGCTAAACATCTATTGGACATCAAAGAAAACATGGATAACTAACAAGTGGAGATATCCCAGATTAGCTAGGTCGATATGACCCAAGTGGACAAATTGCTAGTACAACCAATTTTACAATTATGCTCCATCATCACAGAGGACCAACAAGTGGGAAAACGTTTTCCACAGCTAGCGAAGAGTTGTTACACTTTTGAAGCAAGCAACCAAGTAGAGCCTTCCACGTTGATAGCCCAGCTGGTGGAGAGGTGCGTCATTTGCACCGAGCAGGCGAAGGGGCAGGTTTCTAGTGCCAAATAATGATAGATGTCTACCTGTTCTATTTCTATAACCAGAAGAGCAGGGAAAGGAAGATGCTCTGCCCTTACTGGGGAAGGAAAATAAGAGGAGATGAAATGCTCCAATTTCCCATTTGTAACTGACAATTTTCCAGAATGATCAAAGTTCCAGAGGTTCAAAAGTTTTTTTAAATAGAACAAATATTTTAATAGAAGAGGGTTTTTTTAGGGGGGGCCATGAATAGGTTGTAATAGAGAAATTTCTCTGAAGCCAAGATTAATACAACGCAGATTGATGACTCCATATTTCGTCAAGATTGAGTTATGTGTTTTTTTTTTCCTCTGTATCTTCATGCTTTAGGTCATTTTGCGTATATGTCTTTGATGAATGTTCTAGATGCAATTTAGTATAACTTCTACTGCAGTGATCAGGTTCCAGGTATCTAGTTATTTACAGTTTTTCCTCTGTATCATCTACTTGCGGGTACAAGACCTGTGAATGATTGAGATCTCTACTTTACATTCTTTGATCAAGGTACTCCTATCTTTTCTTCTTCTACCATAGTGTGGGATTCCTCTGAAATTGATGCCCCACATTTGTTGACAGCTCTATGTTTTCACACTCGGTTTCAAGATTTTAAACTCAGTTATGGAAAACGACCTTCATTTTCATTAAACCCTTCGATTGGCTTCATTGAATTTTCCCTATACAATCTAAATATTGAGACAAGCACTTTAAAGCATCCACCTCCTTCAAAGTTCTATTCTCCCCATGACTGTACCCATCATAAGACAACCAAATATTGAACCCGGTCTAGCGAATCAAACCAGCATTGCTTCAAATCTGTTCCATACCATACTCAAGACCACCACCACTTGGACAAAGCTTGAACGTTCATGGGCCGCTATCGAGTGGGATATCAGCATGCAAGAATATCTGGAAGCTAGACAAAGGCAACTCAGATATCGACCATAGCTTCATCCCCCCGAGTTATCTCTTCCCCTTTCTTTTCTTTCATTGTTTTTAGATGCTTAGACTTTGCACTTTATAGCCTTAAGTGTAGATTCAGGAACAACAGTCCTATTGTACACAACAAGATTCAAAGTTGAGTTACATCATTCAAACACTTGTTTTCAGAGGTGTTGATCTATCTTTGATAGTTTGTTTATGAATTAATTTTCATGACTGATAAAGGATATTGTGTAGAGTCAAGTGGGCAGCAGTCTATGGCAAGTTGTTCCAGATTTTAAAGTTCATTTTTTACTTCTTGTCAGAGTCCTTTTGTATGGTTTTCATCGGGGATATCTAAGTATGACTTTGGTCCAAAATCCCTTGGGGATTTTTGTAAAGAGAACTATTCTTTTGATTTCTTGGAATGAAATAAGAAATTTCTATTATGTCTCATCTATGTTAATATGTGACTTGGTATTTTTTTCTTTTGTCTCCACATTTACTTTTTTGCATCTGTTATATTCAGAAAATTGTATAAAAATGTTATATTTTTGCAACAATCTTTTATTCAAAAAATCATCCTAACCCCTGGTAATTAATACTTGTAGATTGGGAAAATCTTTTTGAGGCTTTAAACATAGGGTAACATTCCCGACTATCTTGCCTTAGCCAAGCAAGATCTGAAAATTCTTGAGTAAGATAATTTCATATATTTTCCTCAACGGCTAGTGCAGTTCATGGATGAAAAAACAAAGGAGAAAGCGCTCATAGAGGAAATGAAAAATACCTATGGGACAGAGAGAGGGTTGCGATGCATAATCATCAAGTGGATCAGTGACGTAGCCACCAAGATGGAAACAAAGTTGATGGAGTGCAATCTTCTTCGGAAATGTCATGTGGAGGTCCTCGTAGGAATCATAGCAGTAGCAGTGTAGTGCATAAAAGACAACATGCTAAGCTAGGCTCTGTACTTGTTGAATATATTCCTAGATGAGTGCAAATATGCACAATACTTGGGGATCCAATTCCACTACTCATGGTTGATAGTGATGATAGCACTAATAGGCTGGAGGGAACCCACATATTCACACTTCTATGATAGAGTGGGGCAATGTTGCACAACACGATACAAATCCTTAGGGAGCACTTCAGACCCAAAACAGAGGAGTGGAAATGTTAGCACCTTTTACAGGTACTTGAGAGACATGAAGGACAAGATAGCTGGTAGCTAGAGGATAAATTTGGAGGTGTCCATGCAGTATCAGTGGATCGCCAAGTTCAAGGCCACATGACACAACATGTGGATCCAAGCTTGCATGGATCCAGATGGAGAGTGGCTGCAACTTCTGTCCTATGTCAATGCAGAATAATAGACTGGGTGGATGACTGGAAAATCCCAGTCATAGCCAAAGACATGCCCAAGGGAAATGAAATTTAAGTAGGGCCATCGAAGACCTCTGCAGGAGGAAGCGCATCAACAAAGAAACCACCGCAATGGAAGAATCCAGGTCCTAAGCCAACGCAATAGAAGAAGGATAGCACCCCAAAGAAGAATGGGAAGATAGGTAAGAAGCACAATTTCCCCATGTAGGAGGAACAATGAGTGGGGGACACAATGGCACAAGAAACTCCAATGATGACAGCCCCACAAGATGCAGGGCCACCCAAAATTTCGATCATACAAATTAGGGGGGCAGGCAAGAAGGCCAAGGAACATAAGGATATATGGAAATACATAATTAATGAGGATGATTTTGACTTGGTAGCAAAGAGAGTTCAAGACCACGTGGCTAAGTAATATGAGGAGGCTGAGAACCAAAGAGAACGAATCATTAAGGAACTGACAGAGATAAAACATGTCCTATAATGGATACAAGCAACACAAACACAAGATAAAGGAAAGAACCAATCCAACAATCAACAGAGGTAGGGGATAGAACTACACAGGGAAATGAAGAAAAAATCCAAATCATAGCACAGGAAAGTCCAAGTTTTCGCATTACATTAGATATGTTGCAGTTGGAGGAGGAAATGGCGTAGAAACCACTTAAGGGCTTGGCACAAGTAGAATTGGTGTTAGAAAAAATACTAATGAAAGCACTGTACATATTGCAAGTCAGTGTCACACAGAAAGTACAATCATGGGATAGGGCGGATGTGACATAACTAGAAGTCACCAGAGATGATAAGGAAGTGCTACAACTCATCGTAGAGAAATTCAAGCTGGAGACGTGGGAAGATAAGTAGCACAGAAATAAACTAGAGGAAAAACTAAAGGAAGTCCTCAAAAATATTCCAAACAATGCGCAAGCAGCGGAGAGCGGCACTGAAGAACAACTCCAGATCATCACACAGACAATCGAGGGGTATAGGAAGGAGATAGAGGACTGAAGGAAAATCTAACACCAACAAACCCTCTTGAGGTCTTATCCAAGAGAGAAAAATAAGTCGCACTACAAACAAATGTGATTGCAACGGAATCCAAGGAGGTTACATAAATTTTTGATAGGACTGTGCACATATGGACTACTCTTGAGGAAGATGAGAAGGTCCAACAGTTGGATAAACCAGAAGAAAAATTCAATGTTGCAATGTAGGAGTTGAAGAAACGACAAAAGGAAATGAATATAACTTAAAGGTTGAAAGGAACGCAGGAGATGAAGAACCTGCAGATGGAATTAAAGATTATGGAACTAAATAAGCAGGCAAGGTAGGACCAATTGGAGCCACTCCAAGAGAAAGTAGCTCAAATAACTACATAATTGGAGGTAGAAAAGACAAGGATGAAATAGTTCCATATACAGAGCACGGATTCATTGAAATAACATATTACAAAGAAGATGGTAGAGGCGCTAAAAATAAAGTTGTGCAGGTGAAAGCAAAAGGGGAGGAACTAGAAGAAAAGTTCCACAGTTTGGAGAAGGTTGTGTAAGGATCGTACACCGCCTAAGTGTCTCAAAATGAGCCACATTTCATTGTTGTGGGCCTGCTGGAACAAGCCTCTTTCGAGGAGAAAATCCTATTTTTGAGAGTACGTCATATGTGGAGGAAACGAAGCATGTAGAAGATGGAGGAAAAGCAGTAGGCTGAAGACCGAGGAAAAGCAGTGTGGCACACATGCAAACAAACCTATCCATGTTAGGGTTGGGGTTTTTAATATGAATGTGATGGCTACGAGCCAATAGAATAATATAAATAAAGTCTTAGGAAGTCTATTAGAGGTTGTTCAAGGAGATAATAATTTGGTCTGAATAAATTAACGAGAATGTTTTTGAGGGTTAGCTCACAGGCTATGGAGCCTGGTATGGTCTAGTCCACCTCACAGATGAAACTTATCCTACTTTTTTATTATAAAAATGAAGAATGCAATGCTCGTAGTGCATATTTTGAAGAATGATGAATAAAAGAGTAGAAGATACAATTCTTTGTGGACGTAGCCCTAGGGGGGTGAACCATGGTAACCCTACTGTATTAATGTGTTTGAATGGTTGTTTTCCTGTTTATTATATTTATCATTTAAATAATGGATGTCTATCTTATATTATGTAAGCATGCATGCATATTTTCTTTGATGAATAAATACTAGATTTAAATGAATGGATAATAAATGTGATTCATGGGGGAAAGGAATAGATCATAGTCTCAATCCCTTCCCTGGATGCATATATCTAAGTATTGCAATCCCCCATAATATATCTCAGGTGAGACTATGATGTGCACTCTATGCGCAGTGTTTTCTTGTGGTTTACCAGGAGGGCCGATAGTTTGAGGGTTTTTTTGGAAACCGTTGAGATCAAAACCCGGGTCAGCCCAAGAATCCAACATAACAAAAGCATGCAAATCCTAGAACAATAATCCTCCAAACCTTATTAAACTAAGACAAGAATTTTCTCATGGAGCTTCAACATTTCAGCATTGACCTGCAAATATAGATCAATGTGCACATCTAAGAACTGCATGACTCACTATTTTCATATTCTATCATTGGCGAAACTGGCTTTGACAAGTGGCTATGTAGCACTACAAAAATCATTGAAGTCGCAAGCACTATGAAAAAATCAATCTTGGGAGCACTACAAAATGATATAGTCCATTGGAGCTGCAAAAGATCCATTTCACTTTGAAAATGCCAAAATGCTTCAAAATGAGTGAATAAGATAAAAAATTGGGCACAAAAACTATAGGGTGCCAACATATAGCATATGATCCTTCCACCCTACATCAGTACTTCTCCCATGGCATCCCCACTTTCATTTATTTCCACTTTGAAGGGCTTCTGCGAGTTTGGTAGTGTGATCATTGGTGCTTGAATGATATTTCGTTTCATCTCATCAAAGACCTTATGTTGATTCTCCCCCCACTGGAAACTCTTACCACTGGAGATTGTGGTGTGGAGTGGTGAATCTATCACTGAAAATGAAGCTATGAACTTTTGAAATTATTTTTTTACCCAAAAAAAACTATTAACTTCAGTGACATTTGTAGGAACTGGCCATTTCATGATGGCCTCCATCTTTGTGGGAGCTATATTGAGGTCTCCTCCACCGATCATGTACCCAAAATACACAAAAGAAAGTTGAGAAAACTCACATTTCTTGAGATTGGCCATCATTTGGCGATTCTTTAGAGTCTCTAACACCTGCATAAAATGTGATATGTGCTCCTCCCAGGTAGAGCTATAAACCAGTATATCATCCAAATGAACAATAACAAATGAATCTAGATAAGGGTGTAAAACATCATTCATTAATATCATAAATATAGCTAGTGCATTACATAAACAAAATGGCATAACCAACCACTCATACAAACCTTTCCTTTTCTTGAAGGTATTTTTCCAGGTATCTTCTTCTTTGACTCGTACCTGGTGATATCCTGATTTCAAATCCATCTTAGTGAAGTACTTGTCATGTTGCAGATGGTCCAACGGATCATCGATCCTTGGAAGAGGGTATCGATTCTTCAGTATAATTTTGTTCAATGCCTTGTAATCTATACCCAATCTCCAAGTATCATCCTTCTTGGGTACAATTATGATGAGTGACTCATAAGGTGAGGTACTTGGTCGAATAACACCCTGCTCCAACAATTGTTGCAATTGCTTCTCCAATTCGCTTCTAGAACAAACTGTCTATACATACCAATATTTAGCAATGGGGAGTATGGAAATAACTATATTTCGTGCTCCACATCCCTCTTGGATGGTGTTGTAAGTTTTAAAGCTGCGAAGTAAAGCAATGCATATAGATTCTTAAGAAATATAGAAATTAATCAATGGCTCATACACAGAGTACACAGAGATTGTTACCGAAAACCCTCAACCGGGAAAACCTTTCTTATTTTCATTATATCGAATTTCACCATTCACCATACAATATATACAATGTTTTTAGGTATTCCATAGATACCAAAACCCTAATCCCTTAATCCGGGATTAATTTACAAATCATCTAAAAATAGCAAAAACTGCCCAAAAAACAATTCTGGGGCGTTGTGCCAAACGTTGCGCGTAACCAGGGGGGGCATACCTGCCCCCCCCTCGGACCCCTCTAGGAAAGCGCCTGGCGCACATGGATCGTCAGACCCAGTTGTTGTATCTGATGCACCCACACACACACAAATGTAAAGAATATAACACATACCCAACATTCTCCCACTTGTTGTTTTCTTTGCATCCAGGGGTCCAGGGGATTATATAGTCAACAATCCAGGGAAGAAATGCCCATTGTTACTCTACACCAAGAGAACTTTTTTGTGCTTACAGACTTTGTCAATGAATCTGCAGCATTCTTCAAAGTGTCAACCTTTTCCAGCAACACCTTCTTTTCCTCAATCATGTCTCTTACAAAGTGATACTGAACATCAATATGCTTTGTCTTCGAATGATAAGTTGGGGTATTTGCCAGGAATATTGCACTCTGAATGTCACAGTATAACCTCACTGCTTGTTGTACCAACCCAATACCTGAACACAATCTTTGTAACCATACTTCTTCCTTGCTTGCATGAGTGGCTGCCATGTATTCAGCTTCTGTAGTTGAGAGTGCCACTACAGCCTGTCTTTTAATCATCCAACTGATTGCTCCTCCAAATAGGTTAAACACATACCCACTTGTAGATCTTCTACGATCCAAATCTCCAGCCCAGTCTGCATCAAAAAATCCATGTATGTCCACCACTCTATCCAATCCCAGTCTTCCTTGGTAGCACAATCCATAACTGGTGGTGCCACGAAGATACCTGAAGACCCTCTTTACTGTTGTCCAATGCTCCTTCCCTAGTTTTGACATATACCTGCTCAAAACTCCCACTGTATGTGCAATGTACGGCCTAGTACAAACCATTGCATACATGAAACTGCCAACTGCACTAGCATATGGAACATGGGACATGTCCTCTTCTTCGTCCTGTGTCTTGGGACACTGATCTGCAGATAACTTTACACCTATAGGAATAGGAACCTTGACCGATTTACTTCCACGCATATTAAATCTCTGCAATATCGTTTCAACATATTTTCTTTGATTCAACCAGAGTTTCCTGTTTGCATGATCTCTTTTAATCTCCATTCCCATAATGAAGTTAGCAGCACCGAGATCCTTC
>ML780471.1:608023-626332 GCA_009831015.1 Picea engelmannii
AAGATGATACAGCTTCTTTCGAAGAAACAACTTGTTTACCAGGGACTTTGATTGATACAAATTCCCTAACTTATCCCATAGTTTCTTGGCTGTAGATTCTCCCGAGACATTCAACAACACTGAATCTGCCAGGCAGAGTCGAATGGTACTCCTTGCTCTTCTGTCCAACTTGTCCCAATCTTCTTTCGACATACCAGTAACTGGTGTACTAGTAGTTTGTGTACCGGTAGGGTGTGTACCAGTAGCCTGTGTGCTTGTAGCTGGTGTACCAGTAGGCTGTGTACCAGGATCCACAGTGATCCATTGTTCTTTGTCTACATGAAGGTCCTCCATCTTGAGCTTCCATAGCTCAAAGTTTTTACCGTTGAACTTCTCTATCTCGATTCTAGATGAGCTCGCCATTCCTCTTACTTTACTTGAATCTCCTCTGCAAAAGCTCCCACTGAACCCAGGTTTATCACAGACCCAAGATAAACTTGATCTATCAAGATTGAGCCAAACCCTCAGCAACAAAGGCGTCCCTCTGAAGCCAAAAACGTGCTATGATACCACATGTAAGTTTTAAACCTACAAAGTAAAGCAATGCATATAGATTCTTAAGCAATACAGAAATTAATCAATGGCTCATACACAGAGTACACAAGGATTGTTACCGGAAACCCTCAACTAGGAAAACCTTTCTTATTTTCATTATATCGAATTTCACCATTCACCATACAATATATACAATGTTTTTAGGTATTCCGTAGATACCAAAACCCTAATCCCTTAATCCGGGATTAATTTACAAATCAGCTAAAAATAGAAAAATCCGCTAAAAATAGTAAAAACCGCCCCACCCTGGGACCCCCCTAGGAAAGCGCCCGACGCCCATGGCAGAGCCGTAGGTGAAGGGATCGTCAGACGCAGTTGTCGTATCTGATGCACCCAGACACACACACATGCAAAGGATATAACACATACCCAACAAGTGTCCCTTTAGCCTCCTTGAACACTCCTCTGTATTCCTATAGAAATTCCTCCAATTGATGTTTTCGTTCTTTAGTACACCCATCTAGGGATGCCTTCACTCTCCTTGACTCATCATTAGTATGATTTTATTTTCAGAAAAACAAAACATGTTTCTTACCAGAAATAATCAACTTCTTGGATTGGTTGGCACTTACCAGTGATATCTTTTACTTGCCTTTATATGGATTAATGATGTAGTACTTCCCATCCTTGATTATTCGGTATTGGTTAGATCTTCACATGAATATTGCATCTGTCATATACATGTAGGGGCTCCCAAACACTATTCTGCATACTTCAAGAGGTACTATGTCCAATTCCACTTTATCAATAAAATCAACACTTAAAACAAATTTGATATTACACTATTTTTTTCCTTTATCTTCGCGTTCTTGTTTACCCAGCCCAATGGATAGGGACTAGGATGATCGTGAACCTCCAATACAAGTTTGCAGAACAGATTTGTTGCTATGAGATTATTCTGTGAACCAAAGTTAAATAGAGCATTATCTTGGTCTTCTTAACCTGAATCTTTATTGTGGAAGAGCTTGGTCATATCTTTTTCTTCCTAGTGATGAAGACTACCTAGATTCACCTCCTTCTGCACAAATGTGTAGACAATTTTTTCATCCACATCTGAGCTACTTCCAAACTTATTGCTTGAATCTATGGCTAAAAGGTTCTTTTTCTTTCCATCCTTCTTACGGTTCTTTGGGTTCATCTCTGGATATAATTTCTGTCATTTTTCCTTGGTGTGGCCATCAATGTTGAAATGATTGCAACAGTTTTTGGGATCTTTGCACTGAGGTGTAGTGGTTGTTGTCTTCTTATATTTTCCCCCTTTTCACTTCTTCTTCCCCTCCTTAGAAGCTTCCTAGTGTTCTTTCTACTTCGAACCACTTGGTTACCCTTTCTTTTGGCCTATGTTTTCCAGGTATTGTGCATGTACACACACCTCATCCATTATCCTTGGCTTGAAGAGCATTGTTGGCACTAATTTGATCAAACCAGGGTCCTTCTCAGGTTACCAACAAAAGGTTACCAAGGAGTCTCACCTGAAGCACTGCTGAGACAAATAGATAGGGACGGGTAGGGAGAAGACCAAAGAGGATCCATAGAGCAGTCAAAACTCATTCAGGTTATTGCGCAAGAGACATTAACAGATCTGAAATATATAAATGCAGGAATCCAACCTACTTACGTTGCGAGCAAGCATTCAAATGTTGAACCATCAAATAGAACTCAAAAACCATAAAGGAAATATTGTAATTCATAAGTAAGCACATAAATACACAACATATTTTGAATTTCGATCCTACTTCATATTATCTTTAGGATCTTTCTATGATTAGAGACTCGGAATTACATAGCAGGGCTCAGTACAGACTCGTGTCTCTTAGTCCCATGTCATAGAGCTCTAATCCTCCAGTTGATAGTTCTAATCTATTACAGACTCAGACATGTATTTCCTGACCTACAACAATTATCAACAGCTAATCCCAAAATCTAGGTGACTCTAACCAACCTGACTCAACTCAACCTAGCTGACTAACTCAAGAACTAATGAACCAATTATAGAGTGATGAGCCAATGAATAGGAGAATAACAATAATAATGACAACAACAACAACAACCTTTTTACAATTGTGTTCGGTCCTATATATAGCTAGGTTGTGTCTTCCTTCTCGGTTTTCCTTCTTTCTTGTTCTATTGCAATCGTTTGTTGCTTTGATGGCGTTGTGTTGACTTCTGCAATTGTTTTTTGTTTATCTTTTCTCCCAACCTCTGGTGCAGTTTGTGAAACTTGTGCTTAGTCAAAACTTGCGCAAATATTTCTCAAAACGAAGGGCCCAACAGACTCCGACCACAATCCTTGATTCATCCTCAAGTCAAGCTCTTGGTTCTTTCACATCCTCCAGGAACATATGTTGTTTTCCCTTGTCCGTCTTTTCTTCTTCTTTGCGCTCTTTTGTTTGTACTTTTTCTTCCTTTAACTCCTCAAACGAAGGGCCCAATTCTGGTACCAACTCTAATTCTCTGTGCTTTACTCCGTGATAGATTCTATCTTTGTCCTGCCATTTTCGAGTGAGGAGTGATGCTTCTGTAAGCAACTGTTGGGTCGTCTCTTTGTTGTACTCCTTTGGCTTCACTGCAACCAATGAGTTCCACTTGGAATCTGCTATTGCATTGAACTGATGCATTTTCATATAGGTGGTTTGAATTATCGGTCAAAAATTGTGCATCTCTTTCTTGGCTATGGATTGTGCCTCATAGAGTGTATTTAGTTCGTTGTTGTCCTATTGAATTTTGGTCGAACTTCTGTTGTTTCTCCATGGGGTCCATCGTGACCGCAACTTCTTCATTCAACACCTGGATCTTTGTGCAGACCTCCTTTAAGACCTGATTTCATTGAGCGATGATTCCCATCTATTCACTTACTTCTCTGAAGATTTTGGTGCATTCCATTGTGTGCTTATGCAGTGATGCTCTGGCATTGTTGCCTTGCAATATTATCTTTTACATTTGTTCCTGGAGCTGTTGAGGCTCATGTTCTACTTCCTGATGGACTTGTTGTAGATTTACTTGGATTTGTTTAGTGCGATTGGCGAGTTGCGTCCATGGTTCCTATAACAACTCAATCTATTACTCTGGATCGCTTACATCGTTGGCCTCGGGTAGTTTAGGTGTAACCTTGTGAATCTCTAGCCAAGCCGCAACAAGTTTTTGCTGCACTTTTTCTAGTTTGTGTTGGACTCGAAGTTTGTCATGTGATTCCTTCATTCTATATGTGTGTGCCACAAATTGTTCTTTCCTTTCAATCTCAGCGGATATCTCGGCCTCCTGGAGTATTTGCTCCAACTAGTCCGTGGATGCCCTGATTAATCCAAATAATTGTGGCGCTGGCTAGTGTACCATGTCGGTAGATGAAGGGGGTGCTTCGGTGGGTGCTCACATCTGTAGTGGGATTCCACTAGCCGTTGAATGGCTTGAGTGAGTTTCTACCTCTTCCTTCATTGGTGGCACTAGTGCGATTCTCAACCTTAGATATGCTAGAAAAAGAGTCAGAACCTATGTCCTGGCTATGCAAAGTTGCATCAATTCTGCACATTGTTGAGGGTTCTAGAGAACCTGCTCCATTTTTGCTCGCATAGCAGTCGTATCCTGCTCAGTTGTCGCTTCTGGTTCATTGTGGGCATCTAGTATATGCATCTCTTCTGGTCCTTCTTCTTGATGTACCGCGATTTATTGGGCACCCCCACCCTTGGCTAGTGAGGTTGTATGTTGGTTGTTGTCAGGTTCCAACGTCTCTCTAGCTCGGGATTCTTCTTCTTGCACTGAAGATTCTGGTCTTTGTTCCTAGGCATCTAGATTTAGATCATCCAACGTCATTCTTGGCTCAGGGGATTTAGTATCAGGACCAGAAATTTCTAATATTGGCTTGGGTAATTCTTTGGTTATTTGTGGGAGTCATCACTCCACTATCTCTGGCAGATTGATCTGCATTGGTTCCGAGGTCATGGTCTGATGTGGGCTAGTAGTGATGAGGTTTGGTATTTGGAGTGGTGGTGGAGGGTGCTCAACAATGATTGTGGATGGAAGTGTTTTAGGCTCTGGTTCATCCTAAATATCAATGATAGTGGTGGCTTTGGTCATGGAGAGGGTTTAGGGAGTGACAGATGCAAGGGGATGTGGGTTTATGGGTTTGTTCGACGAGACCTCAGTTCTGGGTCGCTTCACCAATGGTTTGGTACTAAGCACAATTCCCAAGATCTAGTTAACCTGCGCACTTGATAGCACAACATCGTCCAGTAGTTGTCAGGGGGGCAGTCTTTTCCTCCACTCTAGTTGTTGTACCTCTTCTTCCCCCTTCAAGTCTGTTTGTGCCGGAGTGTCTGGATTCTTCTTCTCGAGGCTTGAACTCGGCTCTTTTCCTAGTTCATTGTTTTTCTTCTTTAGCAGCTCCACAGGAAAAATGTAATGCATTCCTAATTTATGATGGTCGCGTTTGACTCCTGGCGATGACATGAATTCCTTATCGAAGGCTTCTTCATTCAAATAGAATGGAAGCATCCGTGTGTTGAAATGTTCCTTGTTGACATGTCTCGGGTGGACAAATGTGTTGTGATGGTTCATGATGAAGGTGATATTCCTCATGTTACAGTTGAGGAGCTCCTGCAGGATGCGCATCCGTTGCGTTGCATCTATCATACCATTATACCATTTGGAAAATGTTGTGTTATTGAGTGTTGTGTTCTCCGAGTCTTGTTTGGACTGCCATGGCTCAAACATCTTCACCATGCACTCCCTATCTAGTATTGTCGGTGGTCTTCCCACAAGTGGCTTCCATTTGAGCATTGAAAATGCCACAAATAGGTATCCATAGGTGAAGTTTCCTCCTTTCTCCTGCACTTCCTTGCAAGATGTTAGTAGTTCGTCCAACAGGAAACTACACTAGTTGAACACTACTCCATTTACGTAGAAGTCAGCAACTGATAACACATCTAGAGTGCATTATCCCTTGTAGTAAGACCTCATAACCTTGTTGGCTATGATGTAGCAGCCAGTCTGGACTGTCTTGGGTATTATTGTTTCAATCACTGTTGTGTGTCCTCCACTCTTTGTGTTGAATTTCCTGTAAAGGCTAAGCTCGCCTTTATTTTTCCCGTGCTTCCCAGGAACCTAGAATCCCTTTGACACATTCTCTCCTTGGGAGAATAATATAGTAAGTGTTTGGATGTCGTCAGCATGGATTGGATACAACTTATCCAACCATAGACGTTTTTCATGCACCCTGCTTATTAGAAATTTCTTCCAGTGCGCAATCTTGCCTATGGTACCAAAGACTAGTAAGTCTCTCAGGTTCATGATGGTCGAGTTAAATAGGTTGATGAACACTTCTCTCGGTACTACTTTCATTCCTCCGACTCCATACAGAACTATATCCCAGAAGACGTATGTGTGCATCTATGGGAACAAAGCTGAATTAGTGAGGTCAAGGTTGAGGATCTTAACTTGCTCGACCTTCCCTTTGAGATCACCCACAATCTCGACCTGGGGGTCGTAGGGCTCATCTAGTACTTCTTATTTATTCATGGTGCTTTGACTTGCTATGGTTCTCAGAATTCTCCCTTCTATGATAGGTAAGATCTAGGGTTATGTCTGCATCTTTTACAATGGTCCTAACTGGTTTGCATTGATAAGTTCGAAGATGGCTATGCTCTCTTTAGAAAAAGTACATTCTTGGTTGAGTTCTGAGAGCCTTATACTTGGATTAACAGGTAAGTTTTACCAATAAATGCTACTCATCATGACCGTATGGCCACAATCCAGGTGTGAGTTGTCTGATGGGACAGTTTTAACCAAGGTAAATCCTATTGGCGATCTTAGTATTTACTTGTTTCAATGGAATAAGGATGTGGCCGATTTGAGACCTTTTTGTTTGATGGGTGGGAGTCCTGAAATGAACTTCAATGGAATCTTGGCATGATGTGAATTTATGGATTAACTGGCATCAAACAGGGTACTGGAATGGCAATAAAGGTTGTGACTTGACTGGGTTTGCATGGCCTATGACTTAGACTGGATTTGGATTCGTGGCCCCTCCGACTATAAAGGTTGTCCTCGTCGTCTTTAATGACTATCATTAATGGAGTCTATTATGCATCAGGTCATGTATTGTTGGGTCATTAGTTCTTTATCAACCAACACTTAGACAAAACAAGTGAACTATGTGTTATGCCGCAATACTACGCATTTGGACTTTATTAACTGAACTTACAAAATTTTAGAAAGAATACAAAACTCAAATCTATCTATTGTACAAGCTCCTTCTAATTGGAGCGGCTATCCTTCTCTCTCAAGTTTAATACAGGTAGGGCTTCAGTCGAGTTTCATTCACCAATCCCAGTCGCAACACACCATCCAGTTGTGCAAGTCTGATTGCTCATGAGGGTCGGATCTCTGCAACTATTAGGGGTCCCAACCAGTGCATACGCAACTTCCTAGGATGCTTCCGGTATCTTCTGTCATAGAGTAACACCTTATCCCCTTGTGTGAATACCTTGGTCTTAATGTGTCGGTCATGCCAGGATTTTTGTCTTTCCTTTTCCATGGACTAATGGAAGTCTGCTAGAAATCTGTTTTCCTCGAGTTCTTGTAGCTCTGCAAGTCTATGTGTTATTGATTCCCCTTCTGTCATACATGTGACTTGTGCAATATACAAGCTTGGAGTGATGAAATCTACAGGAACGATTGCCTCCCTCCCATAGACTAAGTGAAACAGTGTATATCTGTGGATTTTCTTTGTAGTTGTCCTGTAGGACCAGAGGAC
Source organism: Picea engelmannii (assembly GCA_009831015.1). Lineage (NCBI taxonomy): Eukaryota > Viridiplantae > Streptophyta > Pinopsida > Pinales > Pinaceae > Picea > Picea engelmannii. Next base: position 615,366 of record ML780471.1, read on the forward strand.
AGTTGGAAATCTATCATCCCAATCCTCCCGGTTTGTGCAACAGACCTTTGTTAGTCCTCTTTCCAGGATTTTGTTGAAGGCTTCGACTGTTCCATTGGCCTATGGGTGGTATGGACTGCTCTAGTCGTGATGGATCAAAAATTATGTTGTAAGTGTTGCTATAGTGCTGCTAATGAAATGAGCTCCCTGATCGCTAGTTAGGCTCCTGGGACATCTAAACCAGGTAATGATATTCTCAAAAATGAACCTGGTAGAAGTGTTTATCGAATAGTCTTGCACCACTATTGCTTCTACCTAGCGGGTAAGGTAGTCGGTCACGGTAATAATGTACATGGCCTTTGAATGTTTGGTTGTGGATTTTATTGGTCCAATGAAGTCAACTTCCCATTTTGCAAATGCCTATAGATATCTAACTGGTTGTAGTGGTAGTTCATCTCGGTGGGACGGCTTGCCCATCCATTGAAAAATGTCACACGATCTAGCGTATGCTTTTGCATATTTGAAGACTATATCCCACCAAAGTCCTACTTGGAGAATTTTCTATGTCGTGGCCTTTCCTCCTACGTGGCCTCCTATGATTTCGTTATGGAATTTCCAGAGTATATCATGCCTTTCATGATCCAGGACGCATAGTCTGAGAATGTTGTCTAGTCCTAGTTTATATAATTGTCTGGTGATCAGTTGGTACTCTGCTTCTCTGATGACCATAGGGCATTTCTGGGTTGCAGAATATGTTTCAGGATAGGCCCCTGTACTGAGAAATATTTCTGTTTCCTCCAGATATTCTGGTATGGCCACAATCGTGAACAAGTCTTCATCTAGGAGCTAGTCATCCACTGCTTCGCCACTTTCTCCTGACTCTATCCTGGATAGATGGTCAGGTCTGACGTTGCATCTCCCCGGATTGATGATGACTTCAAAATAAAATTCCTAAAACAACAGCAACCATCTACAAATTCTCCCTTCCAACACCGGTTTATTAACTAGGTATTTCAGTGTGGAATGATCAGTGAAGAATTTGAAGTGAGATCCTAACATATAATGTCTAAATTTATGTAAAACATAAATCATTGCTAAGACTTCCCTTTCTGTTGTTGTGTAGTTACATTTTGCTTGCGACAACTTTTGACTCACAAAATAGATAGGGTGATCCATAGCTCCATCTCTAGGTTGCATTAGGATAGCTCCTAAGGCAATTCCAAAAGCATCTACATGGATGTGAAATTATTTCTCCCGGTTTGGGAATATCAGGATCGATGCTATAATGAGTTTCTCTTTAAGTGTCTCAAATGATTTATCCCATTTAGGAGTCCATTAGAACATTTCATCCTTTTTCAGGAGGTTTTCCAGTGGCACAGTAATGTTGGCATATCTTCGCATGAGCCTGCGGTAGTAACCTGTGTGTCCTAGTGTGGAGCATAACTATTTAGTGCTCGTAGGTGGTGTCATATTGACAATGAAAACAACTTTGGCTAGGTCTACCAATACTCCTTCTCGACAGTCTATGTGGCCCAACAGATTTCCATGTGGCCACAAAAGACACACTTTCTGAGATTTAGTGAAATTTGCAACTCTTTGCATCTCTCAAACATTAGCCTGAGTAGTGCTACATGTTCCTTAAGCAAGCTATATATTTTTCAATCATCCATATAGACTTTGATAAACTTGTGAATGAATTCTCTAAAGTCTTCTATCAAAATCTTGGAGAAAACTGTAGGGAAGTTCTTTAAACCAAATGGCATTACGTTCTATGTAAAAATTCCCCATCCTGTAATGAAAGTAGTCTTTCTTTTGTCTTCTTCAGCAATCCTGACTTGGTGGTATCCTGGAAATCCGTCTCTAGATGAGTATGCTTCCTTCCCTGCAACATGTTCTATCACCTCATCAGTAAAGGGTGTTGGGAAAGGGTCATGCACACAGACAGAGTTGAGCCTTCTATAGTCTACACAGACTCTAATGTCCTCAGTGTCTTTCTTGCTTTGAATGACTATCGGGCTAACCCACTCTGCTTCTTCTACTGCAAAAATGAGACCTGCTTCTAACATCTTATCAATTTCCTTCTTAACTTTCTCTTTTACTCTTGGGTTAAGACAACATTTCTATGTCTAACAGGCTTGCATCCTCATTTTAGCTCAATCTTCATTTCTCCCATGACTCCTTTGATTCATTTTGATTTTGAAAAAGTTTTTTGGAACAAATCCTCATATTCCCTCAATAAACTCTGTATTTCCTGACTGGTTTTCTCATCCCACTAGTCTCCTACCATAGCTATCTTGGGTTTCTTTGCAGTCCCAATGTTGAATCTATGCAATTTCAATGGGTGGTTGTAGGAACTATCGGTCTGGCTAGGTATGGTGTTCTGGATTTCTATGCTCCCCTCTGTCTCTTTGATGGATAGGTTTCTCAGTCCTTCTAATTCATCTAGGATTTCTGAATCTTTACTAATCTGATAGTATTCTATGGGCTTGGAAATCAAGGGTAAGTGGAGTTTAGTTTGAAGTTCTTGGGTATGCTTGGGATACACTACAGAGTTTGATCTCCTATTACTATTGGATGTAAAAAGAAGTTCTTTAATCTTTTGCAGGGCTAGCTCAGGCTCAGGGTACTTACTTGAGAATGAGAAGTCCTTGCAAAATTGCACCGCCAGTGTCTACTAGTTGCTCGTCTGTCTTCTGGTTTCTCATGTATGAACCAAGCTTCTGGGATTGGGCCTAGAGAGTGGGTAAATACCTGAACCCAGAAGTGAGAGGGTATCTCCACAGCTTGCCACTATGTTGTGCACCATTCGATGTGTATCCTAGGATCTAATTCTCCACTAAACAGTTGCACAATGTGGATATCCATCCGCATCTCTGATTCCAGCTGCTTCTTATTCCATAACCTATACTTGATATCTTGCTTCACTTCGTCCCACGTTTTGAGCATAGCTTTATGAGTGGCCCACCATCTAGCGAGGGTGTTCTAAAAGGCTACATCTAGTACCAAGATTCTTTGATATTGTCTCACATCCTCTTCCATCTTATGCAAAAAATCATCTAGATCTGAAGTACTATCATATACTGGGTGTTCTCTTACTTTGGTCCCAACCCATCTGGTCATTCTAATATTTGTGCATCTTCTTGAGAATATTTTGTGTGACCCTTGTTGCCAACTATCAAAATCCAGTTCTGAATCTTCATCTGCTCACTATATACTTCTCCATATTATTGATCCATCAGTAGTAGGGTTTATGTAATCACTTCTTGCCCCCACTGTTACAACGTACAACTGGTCTAGGTCTCCTTCCTCCATATTATTGTCTGTTGGTTCTGTGTACCTCGATCCTACATATGGATCCAAAGGTTGAACTACATTGATTCCCTCATCTTCAAAAGTCATGGTATCTTTCTTTAAATCGATTACTGCATAATTATCATAGGCCCAATCGATGCCAAGTAGCACAGGGTAGGGGTCCTTGTCTCCCATGATCTTAATGACTTCAAAGTCAGCCACTGTTTTTACTCCTGCTACATCAATTTCTACGTTCTCCAATATTCATATGGGAAAGATACAGTATTGGTTTTCCATTCTTAACTAAATTGGGGAATATGTCAGTATCGATCTTCCTAATGCTTCCCAAGTCTTCTTAGGAATACTGTTCACATCTGACCCTAGGTCCAACATGACGTCCTTAATTTCGAAGTCATCTAGTTGGGCGACCAATCAAAATTCTTTCTTGGTTCATACTTTTCTTCGCTGCATTCTCTGAGTACTCTTCTCAGGACGATTAGACCTTATCCTTGTTTCTAAAGGTTCCTCATTCCCTAAGACTAGGTACAATGCATTGCACAACTTTTCGGTTAGTTGGTCATTCCCTAGAATGTAAGAAAATAATTGAAACCAAATATGAACTATGTTCTGGGGTTGCTCGGACTGTCTCAATATAGCTACAGGGTTTCTGGGTGCAAGGGGTGAAGCGGGGACTTGTGCCATATTAAAGTAAACAGTCGGTTGGGGGGGGTTCTCTTGCATTTCATGACTAGGAATATTTTGGAATACTTCTATGGCATATTTAAAGAACATCTTTTTCTTTAGGGGGTCATACCTGTCTCCCTTAGGTGATGCTTTCTATATCTAAGGTAGAGTATTAGCATCAACTCCTGTATTTGGTCCTCCTCGAGTAACGATATTGAGGCTGGGAAATTGTACCTTAGAAATCCTCTTGATCTCTGAACTAATAAGGTTAGTTCCTCTTTATCGTACTTTGTCTTCCCACTTTACAATGAACTATAGACAGTCTTCAGTTGCGTGTCTATTGGTTCTGTAGTGAAAGCACCATGGTCGCCTTGGATGAGGACAATATCTGGCCAAGTGACCTTGTTCATCGTAGTTATAACATCTACTTGGTCCTTGTCCCCCCTAGTTCTTCCTCCTCTAAAATCTCCTCCAGCTCCACCTCCTTGACCTCTTCCTGGTCCCTGAGGGTTTTCATTCACCCTAAATGCAGTTTGGTCTAATTTGTCTGTAAGTGCGTCCAATGCTCTACATTTATTGGTATTATGCATAGTGGATGCGAAGAACTCACAATGTAATGTGTTTGGTACTGTCAAATATTTCTGCATTATGGGGCATTGTCTTGGCCCATGGCTGTGGATTCGACAGATTTCACAATATTCCGTTGTTGGTGTTGCTTGGCCTCCAAGGAAAGCATGATATGGGGTAGGGTTTTGGAATGATAAATTCATCGACAAGTGCAAAAATCCTCCCATGGGTCCTAGTGGGGTTACCATCAGATCTTGAGGAGGTCCCAATCCCCTCATTCTCAGACATTCGTTCACTAGATGACCTTCTGTATAACATCCAGTACAGCAAACCTGTGGTCATCCTGGTCTGGGTATGGTCAGGTCCTGAATATTTTTTTTCAGTGTCGATATCCTCCCTTGTAGTTGCTCCAGATTCGCATCTATTGGGGGCCGGGTTTCTCTCAGGCTCCCGGGGTATCCCTCCATGGCTTCAATCTTCATCAATTGTTCCAAGGCGTCTGTTAACGTGGTTGTCCACTGTTGTGTTAGTGGAATCCGAGTCAGAGGCAACAACCCCTTAATGTACGACTCCCTTTGATGTTGTTCGTGTATTGGATGTGAAACACTTCCTATGGCATATTTAAAATTCTAGATGTACTCCTAGGATGATTTGCCTTTCCTCTGCTAGATCTTGTGCAACTCAGACAGAGCATGTTGTTCTGACTAGGGTAGTTTGAATTCTTCTATAAACCTTGTCCGTACCTGGCCAAGTGTGAATGCTTGACCTTGCGTCTCTGGCACTCTTGGTTCAATGATCTTCATATACCACTTGAGAGTGCAACCTCTCAAGGTAGTCTGGAACACAACCAACTTATTTTCATCTGGAGTTCCCCTGGATCTCCAGATTGCTTCGCATAGGAACCAGAGCTACTCAACATCTTCAACTCCCTTACCCCAAAATTCTAGGTATCAGAAAATCGAACCCCCCGCATGGTTGGCCATCGTTGATCCTATTTTCTGTATCAATATGAACCCTAACCGTCCCATTTGTGATCTACCGGGAGATCCCAATATCCTCCCTGTACCTGCAACTCCTGGTTGTGACTGACTAACTAATTGTATTGGAACAAAATTAGCATGAGAAGGTAGTATCGAACTTACTGCTTGAATAGAAGGGACTTGGTGTATGGGTGATTCAGGACTGGCACCAATGGCTTCAAGGCAATTTTCTTTGATCTGGGGGGTCTCGTTAGCTTCCATTGGTGAGATCTCTTTGACCAGATTCTTGATCTCTCCTGTTGTCGGGGATGAATCTTCTCGTTCTCCTTCATGATTCATCTCGGCTTCCTCCTCTCTTTCATATGCACTTTCTCCTTCTCATCCCACTTCCCGAGGACTTCTTTCTCTCATCGCTTCTCTCTCATTTAATATTTGGCTGGCCAGTTGTTCCTGTCTTCTCATCCTTTGCAGTTCTGCCATATGCCTTTCCTCTACTTCTTCCTCTCCACCTTCTTTCCTTGAATTTTCAGATTGTCTTACGGCTTTCTTGATCTTGCCGCGTCACCACTTCTCAACTATGGAAGCTCTCTTCAAGGCTCGGTCATCTCTTGAATCCATTTCTTGTTGTTTCCCCCCCCATTTTTCAAAGAACCCTCCCCCTCTCTCATGCCATGAATCCCACCCCGTCTCACCCTACCCCAATCGAGGGTGTTTACGCTTCCATCTTGGTCAGGGACATCATCAACATCCCTTTCTCCATCAAGAAAACCTTAATCCAGAGGGGGATTTATCTCAAAAATCTTCCCCTTGCACCTTTCTTGAAAATTTCCTCTGCCTGTGAAAAAGACTGGTGGTTCTCAGTTGCGAATTCGATTATGTATCCCTCTAGCATGGTGCTCACCCAGAAATCCAAAGCTTGTGTAACTGGGAAATCCAGCCTCTGGAGTGATACTAAATATTCGGTATCCCATGCATAGATCTTATTGTCCCATCCCTGTAACTCTAGAGCTTCTTGGAGCCTCTTTATCTAGTGAAAAAATTATTCTAGGAATTTAACCCAGAAAATCTCATACTGGTCACTCGATATTTCTGAATAAAAGATTGCTTCGATGATTGTCTCCTTAGTTCTGCTTCTTTCCACATGAAGGCATCACAGCTCCTTTCCCACCATTGATCAATGCTAGATCTATGAATCGGCGATAGCATTCTCCCTACAGGTTCCCTTTTAACACAGGTCCCGGCAACAGAACCATTTTGTTGGCGCTAATTTGATCAAACCAGGGTCCTTCTCAAGTTACCAACAAAAGGTACCGTGTATTCTAGAGCATTGGAATTTTCATCTCCTCTAAAGAGAAGAAGTCTCACCCGAAGCGCTGTTGAGACAGATAGATAGGGAAGGGTGGGGAGAAGACCAAAGAGGATCCATAGAGCAGTCAAAACACATTCATGTTCTTACGCAAGAGACATTAATAGATCTGAAATATATAAATGCAGGAATCCAACCTACTTACATTGTGAGCAAGCATTCAAACGTCGAACCATTAAATAGAACTCATAAACCATAAAGAAAATATTGTATTTCATAAGTAAGCACATAAAGACACAACATATTTTGAATTTCAGTCTTACTTCATATTATCTTTAGGATCTTTCTATGATTACAGACTCAGAATTACATAGCAGGGCTCAATACAGACTCTTGGCTCTTATTCCCATGTCATAGAGCTCTAATCCTCCAGTTGATAGTTCTAATCTATTATAGACTCAGACTTGTCTTTCCTGGCCTACAACAATTATCAACAGCTAATCCGAAAATCTAGGTGACTCTGACCAACCTGACTCAACTCAACCCAACTGACTAACTCAAGAAATAATGAACCAATTACATAGCAATGAGCCAATGAACAGGAAAACAACAATAATAATGACAAAAAAAATAACAACCACCTTTTTACAATTGCGTTCGGTCCTATATATAGCTGGGTTGTGTCTTCCTTCTCAGTTTGCCTGCTTTCTTGTTCTGTTGCAACCATTTTTTGCTTCGCTGGCATTGCGCTGACTTTCACAACTAATTTATGTTTCTCTTTTCTCCCGACCTCTGGTGGATTTTTCGTAACTCGTTCTTAGTTGAAACTTGTGCAAATATTTCTCAAAACAAAGGGCCCAACAAGCATCACTTGTTTTTGTGGATGACTGTGTAATCCCTCAAATACTTGAGGAGTACATATGGGACATTCTTGGGAGAGATATGTTGGAAATACTAAAACAACTTAGAGGGGGGGCGGTGAATCAATTGTTTATGAGCTTAAACAATTGTATACCTTTTAAATATTATTAGTCTTCTTTCAAGTGATCATCAACAGTATACAACATATGAATAGTAAAAGTAAAGACCGTCAGTCACACATAAGGTACCCACAGAGACAGATTTTCATGAGGAAACCCATAAAGGAGAAAACCTCTTCTTCTTCGAAATGATAGGCAGTCTTTTTCAGTTTTGTACACCATTTACAATTGAGCACCAACTCAATGTGAGGCTGCTACCTCTATTTTACAAGTTGCAACTTGTTTGAGAGCACCAAATCTCTGGTTTCTCTAGCACCCACTAGAAGGAAGCACCAACTCCGTGAATATTCAGCACCAACTGGATGGAAGCACCAACTTCCTGAATTTTCCAGCACCAACTGGATGGAAGCACCAACTTCTAGTTACACAGGCTCCAACCTGCATAACAGAGAACACTAGTTCTCCCTTGCACTTCCCTGCCACCCTGGTTTCTCTAGCTGCAACCAGATGGAAGAGACAACTTCCTGTGTTCAAGCTCCCACTTGAACCTCTGAGGACAACAGTCCTCTCGAGCACCTCCCAACCTCCCTAAAATATAAATGGCTAAATAAATATTCAACTTTACAGATAAAACAAGTCTTACCAATCTTTCTTTGTTCTGTAAATCTGGTCTTCTACACACTATTCTGCAGCTCTACTCTTCCTCTGTCTGTTCAGTAGATATGCTCTGCATCAACTCGTGCTCTCATTCTTCTCTTCTTCAACTCTCTGTTATTATGCTCTGCATTTCATCTCACCCTTCACATATACTCAATCTCCTCCTACGCATCCTCTTCGTCTCTATTCTTACAGTTTCATTCTTTTTCACTTACAGAACAACCAACCCGACACAGTCTATTTCATATTCTTTTATACACACGAACACGACGGTTCAACTTCCCAACTCCTTAGGCAAAATGTCGACAACTGTCTAAGCAACTGAAACGCCAACTGAAACGCTAACTGGTTTGCAATCATGAGTCCGTTTTGCTAACAGATTCCAAACTCAGGAGTTAATCTGTGAGAAAGAACAGTAACCCTATGATCTTGTTCAAATTCACCTGCACCATTGGATTGATTCCATGGGATCTTGCATTCATTTCGGCATTTTGGCATTTGACAATTCTGCACTGAGTGTCTCGACACTTCATTTCACGATCTCTGAAGTTTCGATACAGAACTTTTCTACACTAGCTCCTTCCCCCACGTGACCACACGCGGTGACAACAGGTTGCGCTAAAAGTCACTGCAAACTCATGATCTTCATCGACCCTAGTTGACGGTCCATGATCTCGATGAATCAACGGTCTAGATCTTTTCGAGATCTCACATCTTGTTGTTCCTTAATTGGAGGTTCTCGTCACTCCAAGTCGCGATAGGCGAAGCTCCGAGATGGAGCTCAGATCAACGATCCACGTTCTTGGTGATCCGACGGTCCTGATCTTTTCACGATATCGCATCTCATTGTTCCATAGTTGGAGGTTCTCGTCACTCCAAGTCGCGATAGGCGAAGTTCCGAGATGGAGCTGGATCAACGATCCAGAATCTTGGTGTATTGACGGTCCAGATCTGTTCGTGAATTCGCATCTTGCAGTTCCTGTGATGAAGGGTCTCATCACTCCAAGTCACGATAGCCGAGACTCCAATATGGAGTTACATCAACGGCCCAGATCCAATCTTGATTTAATGGCTGTGATTGAATCACCATTTCGCATATCGCGATTTCGCATTTCTTGTTGCAGTGTTTTTGTCACTCCATGTCGCGATTCACGAAACTCCGATATGTGTCCATCTGCTGACGTCACACGTGAATTGACACGTGTTGAATAATGCCATGTGTCACTTTGATTCATGACTTACATGTGCCTAAAATGTTGAATCATTCTGACACTTTTCATTACCTGATTGTGCCACATGTTCCTAGCTGACGTAGTCTGCCGTCGTGAGTTGGGTCGATGGTCTAGAACACATCTTGATCTGACGGTTCAGGTTCAGTCGAGATTTCACACATCACGATTTCGGGGTTCCTGATGTCAATAAACTTTGACATGTCCAACTCGTGATCCCCGAAACTCCGACAAGAACTGGGATCAACGGTCCAGATCAAAGCTTGATCTGACGGCTCAGATTTCATCACGATTTTTCATATTTTGATTACGCCCTCTTCTCTTTGCACTTTAAATACCGTGCAGGTTCTCCTCGATCCAATGGTGGTCGAACCCTATGCTTGGATCTGATGGTTGAGATATGTCTCCCTCTTCAACGATCAAAGATTCTTCTCAAACTTTCGCTCATTTGTTGCCTGCGATCATTCGCTGTCTATGATCATTCACCTCTCTGAACTTATATTTTGTTTTCCTGTCGATTACAAACTTGTTTTTCTCATGTCATCTTCATTGTTGCCATCAATGACAATCATTCGTTGTCTGTTAACTATCTGTTAAATATTTTCCAACAATCTCCCCCTTGGGCATTGATGGCAACACAATCACCCACATGTATTCAGATCTTCTCTCCTGTTCTTTTCTCCCCCTTTGACATCAATGTCAAAGAAGAACCATTCTTCCCCTGATCTGTTATAAAAAACCTGCTCCCCCTGTCAACTATAAGCATCTTGGAAATACACCAGATATTCAATAAGTACTCCCCCTAACCAGGTGAAAATATTAGGCACAAGAGATTACAACCCCCAACTTTTGATGAAGATATCTAAAAGGGGTCGCTACTAATGGTTTAGTAAAGATGTCAGCAATATGTTCTGTAGAAGGTATATAATTCAGTTGAACAATCCTGTTTGTAACTTGTTCTCTGAGAAAATGGTACTTAATTGGAATATGCTTAGTCTTGGAATGAAGAATAGGATTCTTGGAGACATTAATGGCACTGGTGTTATCACAGTGAATTGGAATGGGATTAGTGTAATTTACCTTCAGATATGCAAGAGTTTGTATCATCCATAAGATTTGTGTGCAACAAGTAGCAGCAGCAACGTATTCTACCTCTGTAGTGGATAATGAAATAGATCCTTGCTTCTTACTAAGCCATGCAACTAATGAGTCACCCAGAAAAAATGCTCCTCCACTGGTGTTTTTTCTCTCATCAACACAGTTTGCCCAGTCGGCATCTGAATAAGCAATTAAC
>ML780471.1:631183-644420 GCA_009831015.1 Picea engelmannii
TTCTCTGGCTACAACCAGATGGAAGCTACAACTTCCTATGTTCAAGCTCCCACTTGAACCTCTGAGGACAACAGTCCTCCCGAGCACCTCCCAACCTCCCTAGAATATAAATGGCTAAATAAACATTCAACTTTACAGATAAACCAGGTCTTACCAATCTTTCTTTGTTCTGTAAATCTGGTCTTCTGCACACTATTCTGCAGCTCTACTCTTCCTCTGTCTATTCAGCAGGTATGCTCTGCATCAACTTGTGCTCTCATTCTTCTCTTCTTCAACTCTCTGTTATTATGATCTGCATTTCATCTCACCCTTCACATATACTCAATCTCCTCCTGCGCATCCTCTTCATCTCTATTCTTATAGTTTCATTCTTTGTCACTTACAGAACAACCAACCCGACACAGTCTATTTCATCTTCTTTTATACACACGAACACGACGGTTCAACTTCCCAACTCCTTAGGCAAAATGTCGACAATTGTCTAAGCAACTGAAACGCCAACTGAAACGCTAACTGGTTTGCAATCATGAGTCCGTTTTGCTAACAGATTCCAAACTCAGGAGTTAATCTGTGAGAAAGAACAGTAACCCTCCGATCTTGTTCAAATTCACCTGCACCATTGGATTGATTCCATGGGATCTTGCATTCACTTCGGCATTTTGGAATTCGACAATTCTGTGCTGAGTGTCTCGACACTTCATTTCACGATCTCCGAAGTTTCGATACAGAACTTTTCTACACTAGCTCCTTCCCCCACGTGACCACACACGGTGACCACAGGTTGTGCTAAAATTCACTGCAAACTCATGATCTTCATCGACCCTGATTGACGGTCCATGATCTCGATGAATCAACGGTCTAGATCTTTTCAAGATCTCGCATCTCATTGTTCCTTAGTTGGAGGTTCTCGTCACTCCAAGTCGCGATAGGCGAAGCTCCGAGATGGAGCTCAGATCAACGATCCATGTTCTTGGTGATCCGACGGTCCTGATATTTTCTTGATCTCGCATCTCATTGTTCCATAGTTGGAGGTTCTTGTCACTCCAAGTCACGATAGGTGAAGTTCTGAGATGGAGCTAGATCAACGGTCCAGAATCTTGGTGTATTGACGGTCCAGATCTCTTCGTGAATTCACATCTTGCAGTTCCTGTGATGAAGGGTCTCATCACTCCAAGTCATGATAGCCAAGACTCTAAGATGGAGTTACATCAATGGCCCAGATCCAAGCTTGATTTAATGGCTGTGATTGAATCACCATTTCGCATATCGCGATTTCGCATTTCTTGTTGCAGTGTTTTTGTCACTCCATGTCGCGATTCGCGAAACTCCGATATGTGTCCATATGCTAACGTCACACATGAATTGACACATGTTGAATACTGCCACGTGTCACTCTGATTCATGACTTACATGTGCCTGAAATGTTGAATCAGCCTGACACTTGTCATTACCTGATTGTGCCACGTGTCCCTAGCTGACGTGGTCTGCTGTCGTGAGTTGGGTCGACAGTCTAGAACACATATTGATCTGATGATTCAGGTTCATTCGGGATTTCACACATCATGATTTCGAGGTTCCTGATGTCAATAAACTTTGACATGTCCAACTCGCGATCCCCGAAACTCTGACAAGGACTAGGATCAACGGTCCAGATAAAAGCTTGATCTAACGGCTCATATTTCATCACGATTTTTCATATTGCGATTACGCCCTCTTCTCTTTGAACTTTAAAGACCGTGTAGGTTCTCCTCGATCCAACGGTGGTCAGACCCTACGCTCAGATCTGACAGTTGAGATCTGTCTCCCTCTTCAACGATCAAAGATTCTTCTCAAAATTTCACTCATTCACTGCCTGCGATCATTCGCTGCCTATGATCATTCACCTCTATGAACTTATCTTTTGTTTGCCTGTCGATTACAAACTTGTTGTTCTCATGTCATCTTCACTGTTGCCATTAATGACAAGCATTCGCTATCTGTTAACTGTCTATTAAATATTTTCCAACAAGATACCCATCATGATAGCTATACTTATGAACTATGTGGTGTACTCCTGTACACTTTTCCCCTGCCTTTGCCTGAAGTAGTGCCACTGGATCCATTGGTCCTCTACATACCCAATAGGGTAGAATTGGGACTTGATGAGGGTTTTGTAGTCCTCCCACCTAGTTGCTGGAGGATCACCCTCCAACCTAAGTGTTTATGTGTGGATTTCCCACCAGGTTAAAGCATGGCCCTCTAACTTCAATCTAGAAAATTAAATCTTATGCCCTTCATCTATATGGTGAACTCTAAAATAAAATTCTAGTTGTTGCAACTAATGATTTGGTTTTAGTTGGTGCATTACATAAACTGAATTTCATAACCAACCACTCATACAAACATTTTCTATTCTTGATGGTAGTCTTACGAGTATCTTCTTCTTTGACTCGTACCTAGTGATATCTAGATTTCAAATCCATCTTAGTGAAGTACTTGGCATGTTGCATATGGTCCAACAGATCATCGATCCTTGGAAGAGGGTATCGATTCTTCAGTATAATCTTGTTCAATGCCTTGTAATCGATACACAATATCCAAGTATCATCCTTCTTGGGTACAATTATAATGGGTGAACCATAAGGTGAGGTACTTGGTCGAATAACACCCTGCTCCAATAATTGTTGCAACTGCTTCTTCAATTTATTCACTTCTAGAACAAACTATCTATACATCCCAATATTAGGAAATGGGGAGCATGGCAATAATTTTATTTCGTGATCCACATCCCTCTTGGATGGTATCCATTTATCCTCCTTGAACATTCCTCTATATTCCTTTAAAATCTCCTCCAATTGATGTTTTTGTTCTTTAGTACACCCCTCTAGGGATGCCTTACCTCTCATTGACTCATCGTCAATATGATTTTCTTCTTAGAAAAAAAAAAACATGTTTCTTACTAGAACCAATCAACTTCTTGGATTGGTTGGCACTTACCAGTGATATCTTTGACTTGCCTTTATGTTCATTAATGATGTAGGACTTCCCATCCTTGATCAGTCAGTACTGGTGTTACACATTATTTTGGTCACCCCAATGATCCTTTTGCAGCATGTGTTTATGTTCCCAAAAGAGTCTTCCTTCATGAGAAAAGTGATTGGTTTTACCTTCTCAAAAACCTTATAAAAGAGGATCGTCGCAAGCTGCATATGGTTTAAAATGAAATGATTCCTGATCATCACCCTTTGCCATGAAACTGGTTTGTGACGTCGCTGCAAGTTGTCTTGTAGCTAGGGTGCGACAATGCTAAAAGGCTAAGAAAAGGGTGAAATTCACATAAGTTCTAGGACGAGATCTTCTAGAATATGAGGTGGCATTTGTATGGTTGGGATCCTAATCACCTCTCTGATTTGGTGGGATCATGGTAATCTCTTTAATATTGTCTATTTCCTCTATATAAGGAGGGATTTCTCATGGAAAAGGTTAAGCAAGGAATTCATATTAATGGATATTGAATAGGATAAGAACTGTGTGAGGAATTCTACTTTAGTTGATGCTTGAGGGCTTCATTTAAGTTCATCAAGTTTTTGTGGATCTTCTTCATGCAAGTTTGGAGCAAGTGTGTGTGTTGGAGAAAAGGGTCGTTGGAAGGAGACCTTGCAACATCAAGGTTGTTTGGTTGTATCTTCCACTTTTACTTAATATGATACAGTGGCCTGTTTCTTTTGCTTAAAATCATTCTCATTTTATTGCATGATTCCTTGATCGCATGCATAAGTTTTCATTGAATATAGTATTATGTCTTTCTCTTTGGTTGGTTTGTGTTTCATTACAGGTCTAGCATCACAAGAGCACCAGAGTGGAGCGAGGACAACAATAATACAAGGAAGTGATATTCAAAGGTATGTCACTTATCTCTTGTTTGATAGGAAATTCAATGATTGAAGCTTAGGGAAAGCATCATGTCTTGTCTTGTTTTGTTCTAGATCTAGGTGGATCTAGGGAGATCGGTTTATGTCTGCATTTACCGATTAATCCAATAACAACTGGTTATCTCTTCACATGAATATTGCATCCCTCATATACATGTAGGGGCTCCCAAACACTAATCCACATACATCAAGAGGTGCTATGTCCCATTCCACTTTATCAATAAAATCAACACTTATAGAAAATTTAATCTTACACTATTTTGTTTCCTTTATCTCCACATTCTTGTTTACCCAACCCAATGGATAGGGACTAGGATGATCGTGAACCTCCAAGCCAAGCTTGTTGACTAGATTCATTGATATGAAATTAGTCTTTGAACCAAAGTTGAATAGAGCATCTATCTTGGTCTTCCTGACCTGAATATTGATGTGGAAGAGCTTGGTCATCTCTTTCTCTTCCTAGTGATGAAGATGACCCAGATTCACCTCCTTTTGCATAGATGTGCAGACAATTTTTTCATCCACATCCGAGCTACTTTCAATCTTATTGCTTGAATCTATGGCTAAAAGTTTTTTTTTGTTTTTGTCCTTCTTATGGTTCTTTGGGTTCATCTCTGGATGTAATTTTCGACATTTTTGCTTGGTGTGGCCATCAATGTTGAAATAATTGCAATGATTTAAATGGTTGTTGGGATCTTTGCACTATTGTGTAGTGGTTGTTGTATTCTTATATTTTCCACCCTTCCACTTCTTCTTCCCCTCCTTAGAATCTTCTTAGTGCTCTTTCTACTTCGAACCACTTGGTTTCCCTTTCTTTTGGCCTATGCTTTCCAGGTAATGTGCATGGACACACACCTCATCCACTGTCCTTGGCTTGAAAAGAATCACTTGATTTTGTAGATGACTCTGTAGTCCCCTAGATACTTGAGGAGTACATATGGGTTCTTGGGAGAGATACCCATCATGATAGCCATATTTATGAACTAAGTGGTGTACTCATGTACACTTTGCCCCTACCTTTTCCTGAAGTAGTGCCACCGGATCCATTGGTCCTCTACATACTCGATAGGGTATAATTGGGACTTGATGAGGGTTTTGAAGTCCTCCAACCTAGTTACTAGTGGATCATCCTCCAACCTAAGTGTTTCCATGTGGCTTTCCCACTAGGTTAAAGCATGGCCCTCTAACTTCAATATAGTAAATGAAATATTATTCTCTTCATCTATATGGTGAACGTTAAAATAAACTTCTAGTTGTTGCAACCAATGATTTGGTTTTAATGCATCGATCTCACATTGGTATGGATTTATGCCCACTTTCGCTTCCATCTTGAATAGGGATTGTGAAGGGTTAATGACACTCGAACTCAACTTCTCTTTCTTGTATTCTTTCCCCGACTCCTTTCTTGAGTCTTCCTAATCTATCATTTTCCCCTCCAATATGATCTCTGAGTCAGAGCCTCCATCATCTCCAAATAGACTGAGCTTGCTTACTAGATCTTCCATGACGAGGTTCATATTGCGAATGATATCGAAAAATTACGCTTCCAACCGCTCAAATCTCTCTTTTGTTGGATTTTGAGGGTTGTTATGAATAGACTCATCTGCCATGGCTAAGGTTTATATGATTTCTCTTTAATTCAATTCCTGGATCCAACTTCCCACAAATAGCCAAAAGAAAAACTTTCTCTGATACCAATATGATCTATAAATTTCCATGGATATTCCATTAGAACAGTTTGTCACAACGGATCTAATAAACAAAACTGAAATCCACACTATGAAGGTTAGATTCCATAATTTTTAGTTATTGATCTTCTGCTTATGCATAAAATGGATAAAATACGAAAACTAGAGAATAGTAAAATACAATCACACACCATCCACAAAATGACACAAAGATTTTCTTTTGGAAACCCAATACAGGAGAAAACCTAGATAGAAGGTGAAGTTGCACTGCTCTCTTTTCTATGGTATAGAAATTAACCAAGTACAAATAAAGAGGCACTATTCGTGGAGTTATGCTCAGCTATGGAACAATAGACATAGCCCGATAGACATCTAAGGGTAGGTTTTTGACTTCCTCAACCATCAATTGTGATAGGTATTTGGACCTTCTAGAATATTCTTGAAATTACATGCATGGCTATCCCCATATACATGAGTAATGGGGGCTAACATGGCATCCTCTCGTACCATGGTGGTCAACACAATAGGTCAACGTGTGGGAGGCATAACTTTTTCATACGAACTTCGGTTGATGCACGGTTTGTACTGTTGGAAAGGTATCATAGTGTAGAACATCGTCAAGGGGGTGAGTGTGAGTTTTAGACACTAAAACCCCCCAAAATCCATTTAATGCCTCAAAATGGCTCCAGAAGGTTCCAGACCCCAAATTTTCAAACTAGGACCTGCCGCTAAAATGGCCCTGCAAGATGATTCCTCCAATTTTTTCCACTCTGAAAGGACTAAGATAGATGACAAAAAATATAATGATCCATTGTAGATCTGTTTGAAATTTAAAAATAAAAACCTTAATTTAATTAGTAATGAACATGTTTTTATTTATTAGAGTGTACATCTATATGTCCAACAAGGCTCCTCTATCCAAGAGGAAAAAAAGAGATAATAATAAGGATTTTACCCATAGAGACACAAAGACATAAAGAGATCTCGGGAAAATACTACAGATCTATGAATAGAGTAGGGCCATCATGGCCATCAACCCAAAGATTATATGCAATTCTCCCCCAGCAATTGTAGAGGGCCTTTTTTGATAGGCGATCTGCTTGTTTGTTCTCTTCCCTATATATGTGCGCAAAGGAGATAGATCTGAAAAGCAGACATAGTTCTTCTATTCTATCCTTCCAACCATCAATATTTTCCACTCTTAGTGCACATTTTCCATTGAGCCAATCGATGACTATTTTTGAGTCCCCGAAAACATGTAAATCAGAAACTGTGAGTCTATTTGCAAGAGTTATTGTAGACCAAGCTCCCATAAGTTCAGCTTTGGAATTTGTTCCTTTCCCACATTTTAGGTTCCATATGTATTCTCTAAGATCATCAATATTTATGACACCACCAATGCCACTAAGAAGGCCATTTTTCTAAGCAGCCCCATCAAACCATGCAAAAGATTTATCTACAAGAAAGGTAGTGGAAAAATACCTTTGAATATGATATTTATGAAAAATATTTGAAATGCCCATAGCACGTTGGGATAGATAAACAATTATCTGCAGTGTGTTATCACATATAGTTGTCAAGGGCAGCAGGTCATCCAAGTTTGTGGTTTGCACAGGAAGTGTCCGAGTGCAGCATGCAAAGTAGCTCATTTTGGGCTTAAAATACAAACAGGCGGGCTCAATTTTGTGACGGTGGAGATCCCCTATGAGGATCATATTAGAAACCCCAGGGTATTCAAAGTTTTAGAATTGCATGAGGTATAGATCCATGAAAAGTTTTGAAGTCCCAAAGTAGATCTCAACCATCTGAATCCAGACTATTGCGCGTCGCCAAATCCTTAGCTCCAGGTAAAAGTGCATCAAAGAGGATGAGGTTTGAGATTTTATTTTCCCAGAGCTTGGAGACCCGAAGGAGATATCACTCGTTGATTTAAGTGGATATGTGGCATTCATCAGTATGGACATATGGCGCACTCGTCGGTGGTGACACCTGGCATCTATTCGGCAATGACGCATGGTACTCATTCCATGAAGCCGTGGGCATATCATTCGCTTATTTGTTAGTGACACGTGTGACTTCTCTTTCATGACACATCAGCATGGTCACGTCAGGCCACCAAGTTTGATCATCCTCCGAGAGCTATTATTGCTCAATGTCAAAAGTAGCATCCCCCCCTAGGGCACAGTTTGGCGGATTCTAAAGATGGCGGGTGGTTAAGCTTGGCGGTGGCGCCAAATCTGGAAGGTGCACCCATATCCCAAATAGCATCTAGATCTATGGATACGGTCCATTGCAGGGGTGCAACATACTCCGATGATAATTTGCTTGAGAGATCCCGCAATTGAAACCATGGTAAGGTGAAAGTTCTACGTGGCGAAAGATGGTGGATTGTGGGCCCAAAAGTGGTCTGAACCTAAACCAACTTTGAGAAAACCCACAATCACGTGTTTATATGGAATCTTATCCAAGAGAAGCACGTGGTTTCCCCCTTAGCATTAAGTCTCGTTTGATGTAGGTTTGATCATTGTGTTGTTATGACTGTGTTGTTTAGACATATTTTAGTGTCTAAAGCTTGAGTCCAAGAAAATTCTTGGCCCTTAGTTTTTCTTCTCCAAGCTGCTTGAAAGCTTGATTCCCATAGTAGTATTGTTCACATTTCTCACTAAGTCTTCCCTCTACTCAAACTTAAACTCAATTCAAAGACTGAAGTTAATGTGGCCCTCACTTCCCTATGCATTTCTTGCCCAGTTCTGTTTTGAACATCATTCATATTTTGAGTTTTGTTCATTGAACTCCTCTCATATAAAACCAACATCCACCAAAAAAATATGATGGGTGTTGGGCTTATCCTCCCACAATCTGAGGGTGACTCTCAGTGCTAACATTCTTGGCATCGTTTCTAGGGAACGAATAGAAGACTTTTCCCTGGGATAGAATGACAACGAGCTTCTGATTTTGAAGGTGCATCAGACATCATAAACATTGAAGATTGCAAATTGCACCTGGCAACTCCACAATCGAAGACTCCACTAGGGAGGATCCTGTTGATAGAAAGATGACCATACCGAAGGGGAAGACCATGTATCAATTTATGAGCTTTTTTCATGAAATCATGTTCTTTTTTATCAACTCATTTCTCTCTTTCCCTTCACATATAAAGAGGATTATCCTCTTCTTTTTCTATTCATATGATAATAGGCCTTCCTTTATTTAACCATCCTTGGAAGAAGAAAACATGCCCTCTTATTGTGTTTTAGATACCGATCTCGTGTCTTCACCTCTGCCTATTCATAGAAGTGAGATTTGTATTGCATCTCCTCTTGAAATTGATCACCCTTGTAGCCCCGAGGAGGTTGAAAATAATTCATAGTCTTCTCAAATATTGTTACCCTCCATTATTCCTGCTAAGCCTTACCATCAACTCGTTAATCCTCATGATCAACCCACCGCTTTTCAAATTAAAATCAGAAATAAGTTGTTTAAACCTTTGAGGCTACCATATCATATTAACCCTTATCTTATTGATTCATTTGAGTATCTTCCTTGGTTTTCTGGAGAAGACCATGTTACAGCTAAGAGGCACTTGGGAGCCTTTGAGAAATTTTTTGACCAGATTGAGATTGTTCATGACGATGCTATCATGAGGTTGTTCTCACAATCCCTGTCTAGAGATGTTGTTGTGTGGTTTAGATGTCTAGAATCCATTTCTATTGGCTCCTGGACCGAGCTATGCCATTCATTTTTAAAGTGTTGGGGTGAGAACAAGTCCCTTGTTCAATACTAGTTTGATCTTAATTCCTTGAGAAGAGGGGAAGAGGAAGCCTTGGTTGTCTTCAACAGGAGGTTTTACATTGTTTATCATAGTATTTCTATGGAGATCAAACCCACAGAGACTTCTTCCATGG
Organism: Picea engelmannii; assembly: GCA_009831015.1. Classification (NCBI taxonomy): domain Eukaryota; kingdom Viridiplantae; phylum Streptophyta; class Pinopsida; order Pinales; family Pinaceae; genus Picea; species Picea engelmannii. The sequence goes on from ML780471.1 coordinate 640,688, forward strand.
TGTACTATGTCATGGCTCAACATCCAGAGATGGTCCTTCTCCTAAGAGAGAGGAAATTTTCATCATCAAGACACATGTTTGAAGATGTTGAAGAAGTCTAAGAGAACATCAGGGCTAGCAAGGGGGTTCATATGAAAGCATATCTTGAAAAATTGCATGTGCCTAAGGAAGAAGATTGTCAGCATGTTTCAGATTCTGAGCAAGAAGATAATGATTATGACTCTGAGCTAGAAAAACAACAAGGAAAAGAGACTGCAACTGCTAATGATCGAAAAAAAATTTAGAAGGAGCATGGAGGTTTTTTATTTGCAAGCAGAGAGGAATTTACAAAGGAGCAGTCTGATCTTCTAAAGCAGCTAGGATTCTAGCACACGATTCATGATCTTATGGCTATATGCATGGAATCGTATGTTTCATATTTTGAGGATTTCCAAGAGCATACCACGGAGCCTTTTCCTTTATACATTGAGGAAAAACATTGTGTGGAAATCTAGTAAATGAAAGGTAGGTTTGGTGGTTGAAACCTCGGCTCACCCCATAAATGGAAGGTATGCAAAGTCTGGCCGTGTGGACTAAACCATCAACCTATGGTACCCCTGCGATCATATTTCCCTGTAGACCCATGCCGATCTAATCTCGCATCTGACAGGGGGGTGCATGTTCATTCTGACATAAGAACTTGTCGATGCAAAGCTTTGATTGTAGTGGCCAGTTCACACTCTTGGTGGTGGAAAATTGTTCTGAGTATAAATAGATAGTTTTAATATTTTGTTAGGGTCATCAACTAGTTGAGCAGAGCTCCCGATTTTGTAATGTTTTGAATCCAGAATTGTTCTCTGGTTATGTATCAAATTTGAGACTTTCATGTTGATAGAAGTCATCTTCTTTTCATCTCTCTGTAAAAATTGTGCTAAAACACTCGGGCATGGAGGATCCAGACGAGGTTTGTTATGTTGTTGTGATGTAGGTTTGATTACAGTGGCATTGTGACCAGTTTTAGTCCGCTCCCTTGTTATCTTTTTCTCTCTTACACTAAATGGCTCGAGCATGGAGGATCTAGTCAAGTTGTTGCAGCTGCATTGTGATGTAGGTTTGATCATTGTGTTGTTATGACTGTGTTGTTTGGACATATTTTAGTGTCTGAAGCTTGAGTCCAAGAAAATTCTTGGGCCTTAGTTTTTCTTCTCCAAGCTGCTTGAAAGCTTGATGCCCATAGTAGTATTGTTCACATTTCTCACTAAGTCTTCCCTCTACTCACACTTAAACTCAATTCACTGACTGAAGTTAATGTGGCCCTCACTTCCCTATGCATTTCTTGCCCAGTTCTATTTTGAACATCATTCATATTTTGAGTTTTGTTCATTGAACTCCACTTATATAAAACCAACATCCACCAAAAAACTCTGATGGGTATTGGGCTTATCCTCCCATAATCTGAGGGTGACTCTCAGTAATAACATTCTTGGCATCGTTTCCAGGGAATGAATTGAAGACTTTCCCCTGGGATAGAATGACAACGAGCTTCTGATTTTGAAGGTGCATCAAACATCATAACCATTGAAGATTGCAACTTGCACCTGGCAACTCCACAATCGAAGACTCCACTGGGGAGGATCACGTTGATAGAAAGATGACCATACCAAAGGGGAAGACCATGTATCGATTTATGAGATTTTTTCATGAAATCATGTTCTTTTTTATCAACTCATTTCTCTCTTTCCCTTCACATATAAAGAGGATTATCCTCTTCTTTTTCTATTCATATGATAATAGGCCTTCCTTTATTTATCCATCCTTGGAAGAAGAAAACATGCCCTCTTATTGTGTTGTAGATACCGATCTCGTGTCTTCACCTCTGCCTATTCATAAAAGTGAGATTTGTATTGCATCTCCTCTTGAAATTGATCACCCTTGTAGCCCCGAGGAGGTTGAAAATAATTCATAGTATTCTCAAATATTGTTACCCTCCATTATTCCTGCTGAGCCTTACCATCAACTCGTTAATTCTCATGATCAACACACCGCTTTTCAAATTAAAATAAGAAATAAGTTGTTTAAACCTCTGAGGCTACCATATCGTCTTAACCCTTATCTTATTGATTCATTTGAGTATCTTCCTTGGTTTTCTGGAGAAGACCATGTTACAGCTAAGAGGCACTTGGGAGCCTTTGAGAAATTTTTTGACCAGATTGAGATTGTTCATCACAATGCTATCATGAAGTTGTTCTCACAATCCCTATCTAGAGATGTTGTTGTGTGGTTTAGATGTCTGGAAGCCATTTCTATTGGCTCCTGGACTGAGCTATGCCATTCATTTTTAAAGTGTTGGGGTGAGAACAAGTCCCTTGATCAATACTAGTTTGATCTTAATTCCTTGAGAAGAGGGGAAGAGGAAGCCTTCGTTGTCTTCAACAGGAGGTTTCACATTGTTTATCATAGTATTTCTATGGAGATCAAACCCACAGAGACTACTTCCATGGTGTACTATGTCATGGCTCAACATCCAGAGCTAGTCCCTCTCTTGAGAGAGAGGAAATTTTCATCATTAAGACACATGTTTGAAGATGTTGAAGAAGTCTAAGAGAACATCAGGGCTAGCAAGGGGGTTCATATGAAAACATATCTTGAAAAATTGCATGTGCCTAAGGAAGAAGATTGTCAGCATGTTTCAGATTCTGAGAAAGAAGATAATGATTATGAATTAGAGCTGGAAAAACAACAAGGAAAAGAGACTGCAACTGCTAATGATCGATATTTTTTTTCGAAGGAGCATGGAGGTTTTTTATTTGCAAGAAGAGAGGAATTTACAAAGGAGCAGTCTGATCTTCTAAAGTAGCTAGGATTCTATCACACGATTCATGATCCTATGGCTATATGCATGGAATCATATGTTTCATATTTTGAGGATTTCCAAGAGCATACCACGGAGCCTTTTCCTTTATACATTGAGGAAAAACATTGTGTGGAAATCCAGTAAATGAAAGGTAGGTTTGGTGGTTGAAACCTTGGCTCACCCCATAAATGGAAGGTATGGAAAGTCTAGTCGTGTGGACTAAACCATCAAGCTATTGTACCCCTGCGATCATATTTTCTTCAGACCCATGCCAATCTAATCTCGTGTCTGACAGGGGGGTGCACGTTTGTTCTGACATAAGAACTCGTCGACGCAAAGCTTTGATTGTAGTGGCCAGGTCACACTCTTGGTGGTGGAGAATTGTTATGAGTATAAATAGACAGTTTTAATATTTTTTTAGGGTTATCAACTAGTTGAGCAGAGCTCCCGATTTTGTTATCTTTTGAATCCAGAACTGGTCTCTGGTTATGTATCAAATTTGAGACTTTCATGTTGATAGAAGTCAACTTCTTTTCATCTCTCTGTAAAAATTGTGCTAAAACACTCGGGCATGGAGGATCCAGACGAGGGTTGTTATGTTGTTGTAATGTAGGTTTGATTACAGTGGCATTGTGACCAGTTTTAGTCCGCTCCCTTGTTATCTTTTTCTCTCTTACACTGAATGGCTCGGGCATGAAGGATCTAGTCAAGTTGTTGCAGCTTCATTGTGTGTTAAGCCCTAATATTGGCTCATTAACCCTTAATTGGGGCATATTAGATTAGTAATGCTATTTTATTTATGTCATCTTTAGGCCATTAGTTGTAATTTAGATTAGTAATGTTATTTTAATTATGTCGTCTTTAGGCCATTATTTGTAATTATACCTCCTAGTCTCCTAT
>ML780471.1:649658-663055 GCA_009831015.1 Picea engelmannii
GGCCATTAGTTGTAATTTAGATTAGTAATGTTATTTTAATTATGTCGGCTTTAGGCCATTATTTGTAATTATACCTCCTAGTCTCCTATATATACCAAGGAGACATTTTCATTTTGAATCATCTTGAACTTGAACATTTAAGTCGGGTAAAAGGAGGTTGCCCCCTCGAAGAGGCTTATTATCTGAAATTATCTCTTTTTCAAGGCATTGAGTACTTTTTCTGAGGTTTTTCTATGCTATATTGATGTTTGGTTCTTAACATTGTGATATAGGTTTTATCATTGTGTTGTTATGACTGTGTTGTTTGGACATATTTCAGTGTCTGAAGCTTGAGTCCAAAAAAATTATTGGGCCTTAGTTTTTCTTCTCCAAGCTGCTTGAAATCTTGATTCCCATAGCTGTATTGTTACAATTTCTCACTAAGTCTTCCCTCTACTAACACTTAAACTCAATTCAAAGACTGAAGTTAATGTGGCCCTCACTTCCCTATGCATTTCTTGACTAGTTCTGTTTTGAACATCATTCATATTTTGAGTTTTGTTCATTGAACTCCTCTCATATAAAACCAACATCCACCAAAAAAATCTGATGGGTGTTGGGCTTATCCTCCCGCAATCTGAGGGTGACTCTCAGTGCTAACATTCTTGGCGTCATTTCCGGGGAACGAACTGAAGACTTTTCCCTGGGATAGAATGACAACGAGCGTCTGATTTTGAAGGTGCATCAGACATCATAACCATTGAATATTGCAACTTGCACCTGGCAACTCCACAATCGAAGACTCCACTGGGGAGGATACCGTTGATAGAAAGATGACCATACCAAAGGGGAAGACCATGTATCAATTTATGAGCTTTTTTCATGAAATCATGTTCTTTTTTATCAACTCATTTCTCTCTTTCCCTTCACATATAAAGAGGATTATCCTCTTCTTTTTCTATTCATATGATAATAGGCCTTCCTTTATTTATCCATCCTTGGAAGAAGAAAACATGCCCTCATATTGTGTTTTAGATATCGATCTCGTGTCTTCACCTCTGCCTATTCATAAAAGTGAGATTTGTATTGCATCTCCTCTTGAAATTGATCACCCTTGTAGCCCCGAGGAGGTTGAAAATAATTCATAGTCTTCTCAAATATTGTTACCCTCCATTATTCCTGCTGAGCCTTACCATCAACTCGTTAATCCTCATGATCAACCCACCGCTTTTCAAATTAAAATCAGAAATAAGTTGTTAAAACCTCTGAGGCTACCATATCATCTTAACCCTTATCTTATTGATTCATTTGAGCATCTTCCTCAGTTTTCTGGAGAAGACCATGTTACAGCTAAGAGGTACTTGGGCGCCTTTGAGAAATTTTTTGACCAGATTGAGATTGTTCATGACGATGCTATCATGAGGTTGTTCTCACAATCCCTGTCTAGAGATGTTTTTGTGTGGTTTAGATGTCTGAAATCCATTTCTATTGGCTCCTCGACTGAGCTATGCCATTCATTTTTAAAGTGTTGGGGTGAGAACAAGTCCCTTGATCAATACTTCTTTGACCTTAATTCCTTGAGAAGAGGGGAAGAGGAAGCCTTGGTTGTCTTCAACAGGAGGTTTTAAATTGTTTATCATAGTATTTCTATGGAGATCAAACCCAAAGAGACTGCTTCCATGGTGTACTATGTCATGGCTCAACATCCAGAGCTGGTCCTTCTCCTGAGAGAGAGGAAATTTTCATCATTAAGACACATGTTTGAAGATGTTGAAGAAGTCTAAGTGAACATCAGGGCTAGCAAGGGGGTTCATATGAAATCATATCTTGAAAAATTGCATGTGCCTAAGGAAAAAGATTGTCAGCATGTTTCAAAATCTTAGCAAGAAGATAATGATTATGAATCTGAGCTGGAAAAACAACAAGGAAAAGAGACTGCAATTGCTAATGATCGAGAGTTTTTTTCGAAGGAGCATGGAGGTTTTTTATTTGCAAGCAGAGAGGAATTTACAAAGGAGTAGTCTGATCTTCTAAAGCAACCAGGATTCTATGACACAATTCATGATCCTATGGCTATATGCATGGAATCGTATGTTTCATATTTTGAGGATTTCCAAGAGCATACCACGGAGCCTTTTCCTTTATACATTGAGGAAAAACATTGTGTGGAAATCCAGTAAATGAAAGGTAGTTTTGGTGGTTGAAACCTTGTCTCACCCCATAAATGGAAGGTATGCAAAGTCTGGCCATGTGCACTAAACCATCAACCTATGGTACCCCTGCGATCATATTTCCCTACAGATCCATGCTTATCTAATCTTGCGTCTGACAGGGGGGTGCACATTCATTCTGACATAAGAACTCATCGACGCAAAGCTTTGATTGTAGTGGCTAGGTCACACTCTTGGTGGTGGAGAATTGTTCTGAGTATAAATAGATAGTTTTAATATTTTGTTAGGGTAATCAACTAGTTGAGCAGAGCTCCCGATTTTGTAATGTTTTGAATCCAAAATTGTTCTCTGGTTATGTATCAAATTTGAGACTTTCATGTTGATAGAAGTCATCTTCTTTTCATCTCTCTGTAAAAATTGTGCTAAAACACTCGGGCATGGAGGATCCAGACGAGGGTTGTTATGTTGTTGTAATGTAGGTTTGATTACAGTGGCATTATGACCAGTTTTAGTCAGCTCCCTTGTTATCTTTTTCTATCTTACACTGAATGGCTTGGGCATGGAGGATCTAGTCAAGTTGTTGATGTTGCATTGCGATGTAGGTTTGATCATTGTGTTGTTATGACTGTGTTTTTTGGACATATTTCAGTGTCTGAAGCTTGAGTCCAAGAAAATTCTTGGGCATTAGTTTTTCTTCTCCAAGCTACTTGAAAGCTTGATGCCCATAGTAGTATTGTTCACATTTCTCACTAAGTCTTCCCTCTACTCACACTTAAACTCAATTCACTAACTGAAGTTAATGTGGCCCTCACTTCCCTATGCATTTCTTGCCCTGTTTTGTTTTGAACATCATTCATATTTTGAGTTTTGTTCATTGAACTCCACTCATATAAAACCAACATCCACCAAAAAACTCTGATGGGTGTTGGGCTTATCCTTCCGCAATCTGAGGGTGACTCTCAGTGTTAACATTCTTGGCGTCCTTTCCGGGGAACAAATTGACAACTTTTCCCTGGGATAGAATGACAATGAGCTTCTGATTTTGAAGGTGCATCAGACATCATAACCATTGAAGATTGCAACTTTCACGTGGCAAATCCACAATTGAAGACTCCACTGGGGAGGATCGCGTTGATAGAAAGATGACCATACCGAAGGGGAAGACCATGTATCAATTTATGAGCTTTTTTCATGAAATCATGTTCTTTTTTATCAACTCATTTCTCTCTTTCCCTTCACATATAAACAAGATTATCCTCTTCTTTTTCTATTCATATGATAATAGGCCTTCCTTTATTTATCCATCCTTGGAAGAAGAAAACATGCCCTCTTATTGTGTTGTAGATATCGATCTCGTGTCTTCACCTCTGCCTATTCATAAAAGTGAGATTTGTATTGCATCTTCTCTTGAAATTGATCACCCTTGTAGCCCCGAGGAGGTTGAAAATAATTCATAGTCTTCTCAAATATTGTTACCCTCCATTATTCCTGTTGAGCCTTACCATCAACTCGTTAATCCTCATGATCGACCCACCGCTTTTCAAATTAAAATCAGAAATAAGTTGTTTAAACCTCTGAGGCTACCATATCATCTTAACCCTTATCTTATTCATTCATTTGAGTATCTTCCTCGGTTTTCTGGAGAAGACCATGTTACAGCTAAGAGGCACTTGGGAGCCTTTGAGAAATTTTTTGACCAGATTGAGATTGTTCATGACGATGCTATCATGAGTTTGTTCTCACAATCCCTGTCTAGAGATGTTGTTGTGTGGTTTAGATGTCTGAAATCCATTTCTATTGGCTCCTGGACCGAGCTATGCCATTCATTTTTAAAGTGTTGGGGTGAGAACAAGTCCCTTGATCAATACTGGTTTGATCTTAATTCCTTGAGAAGAGCGGAAGAGGAAGCCTTGGTTGTCTTCAATAGGATATTTTACATTGTTTATCTTAGTATTTCTATGGAGATCAAACCCACAGAGACTGCTTCCATGGTGTACTATGTCATGGCTCAACATCCAGAGTTGGTCCTTCTCCTGAGAGAGAGGAAATTTTCATCATTAAGACACATTTTTGAAGATGTTGAAGAAGTCTAAGTGAACATCAGGGCTAGCAAGGGTGTTCATATGAAAGAATATCTTGAAAAATTGCATGTGCATAAGGAATAAGATTGTCAGCATGTTTCAGAATCTGAGCAAGAAGATAATGATTATGAATCGGAGCTGGAAAAACAACAAGGAAAAGAGACAACAACTGCTAATGATCGAGAGTTTTTTTCGAAGGAGCATGGAGGTTTTTTATTTGCAAGCAGAGAGCAATTTACAAAGGAGTAGTCTGATCTTCTAAAGCAACCAAGATTCTATCACACAATTCATGATCCTATGGCTATATGCATGGAATCGTATGTTTCATATTTTGAGGATTTCCAAGAGCATACCACGGAGCCTTTTCCTTTATACATTGAGGAAAAACATTGTGTGGAAATCCAGTAAATGAAAGATAGGTTTGGTGGTTGAAACCTCGGCTCACCCCATAAATGGAAGGTATGGAAAGTCTGGCCGTGTGCACTAAACCATCAACCTATGGTACCCCTGCGATCATATTTCCCTGCAGACCCATGCCAATCTAATCTTGCATCTGACAGGGGGGTGCACGTTCGTTCTGACATAAGAACTCATAGATGCAAAGCTTTGATTGTAGTGGCCAAGTCACACTCTTGGTGGTGGAGAATTGTTCTGAGTATAAATAGATAGTTTTAATATTTTGTTAGGGTCATCAACTAGTTGAGCAGAGCTCCCGATTTTGTAATGTTGTGAATCCAGAATTGTTCTCTGGTTATGTATCAAATTTGAGACTTTCATGTTGATAGAAGTCATCTTCTTTTCATCTCTCTGTAAAAATTGTGCTAAAACACTCGAGCATGGAGGATCCAGATGAGGATTGTTATGTTGTTGTAATGTAGGTTTGATTACAGTGGCATTATGACCAGTTTTAGTCAGCTCCCTTGTTATCTTTTTCTCTCTTACACTGAATGGCTCAGGCATGGAGGATCTAATCAAGTTGTTGAAGCTGCATTGTGATGTAGGTTTGATCATTGTGTTGTTATGACTGTGTTGTTTGGACATATTTCAGTGTCTGAATCTTGAGTCCAAGAAAATTCTTGGGCCTTAGTTTTTCTTCTCGAAGTTGCTTGAAAGCTTGATGCCCATAGCAGTATTGTTCACATTTCTCACTAAGTCTTCTCTCTACTCACACTTAAACTCAATTCATTGACTGAAGTTAATGTGGCCCTCACTTCCCTATGCATTTCTTGCCCTGTTCTGTTTTGAACATTATTCATATTTTGAGTTTTGTTCATTGAACTCCTCTCATATAAAACCAACATCCACCAAGAAACTTTGATGGGTGTTGGGCTTATCCTCCCACAATATGAGGGTGACTCTCTGTGTTTACATTCTTGGTGTCGTTTCCGGGGAACAAATTGACGAATTTTTCCTGGGATAGAATGAAAACGAGCTTCTGATTTTGAAGGTGCATCAGACATCATAACCATTGAAGATTGCAACTTGCACCTGGCAACTCCACAATCGAAGACTCCACTGGGGAGGATCCCGTTGATAGAAAGATGACCATACCGAAGGGGAAGACCATGTATCAATTTATGAGCTTTTTTCATGAAATCATGTTCTTTTTTATGAACTCATTTCTCTCTTTCCCGTAACATATAAAGAGGATTATCCTGTTCTTTTTCTATTCATATGATAATAGGCCTTCCTTTATTTATCCATCCTTGGAAGAAGAAAACATGCCCTCTTATTGTGTTTTAGATACCGATCTCATGTCTTCACCTCTGCTTATTCATAAAAGTGAGATTTGTAATGCATCTCCTCTTGAAATTGATCACCCTTGTAGCCTCGAGGAGGTTGAAAATAATTCATAGTCTTCTCAAATATTTTTACCCTCCATTATTCCTGCTGAGCCTTACCATCAACTCGTTAATCCTCATGATCAACCCACCTCTTTTCAAATTAAAATTAGAAATAAGTTGTTTAAACCTCTGAGGCTACCATATCGTCTTAACCCTTATCTTATTGATTCATTTGAGTATCTTCCTTGTTTTTCTGGAGAAGACCATGTTACAACTAAGAGGCACTTGGGAGCCTTTGAGAAATTTTTTGACCAGATTCAGATTGTTCATGACAATGCTCTCATGAGGTTGTTCTCACAATCCCTGTCTAGAGATGTTGTTGTGTGGTTTAGATGTCTGGAAGCCATTTCTATTGGCTCCTGGACCGAGCTATGCCATTCATTTTTAAAGTGTTGGGGTGAGAACAAGTCCCTTGATCAATACTGGTTTGATCTTAATTCCTTGAGAAGAGGGGAAGAGGAAGCCTTGGTTGTCTTCAACAGGAGGTTTTACATTGTTTATCATAGTATTTCTATGGAGATCAAACCCACAGAGACTGCTTCCATGGTGTACTATGTCATGGCTCAACATCCAGAGCCGGTCCTTCTCCCGAGAGAGAGGAAATTTTCATCATTAAGACACATGTTTGAAGATGTTGAAGAAATCTAAGAGAACATCAGGTCTAGCAAGGGGGTTCATATGAAAGCATATCTTGAAAAATTGCATGTGCCTAAGGAAGAAGATTGTCAGCATGTTTCAGATTCTGAGCAAGAAGATAATGATTATGAATCAGAGCTGGAAAAACAACAAGGAAAAGAGACTGCAACTGCTAATGATCGAGAGTCTTTTTCGAAGGAGCATGGAGGTTTTTTATTTGCAAGCAGAGAGGAATTTACAAAGGAGCAGTCTGATCTTCTAAAGTAGGCAGGATTCTATCACATGATTCATGATCCTATGGCTATATACATGGAATCGTATGTTTCATATTTTGAGGATTTCCAAGATCATGCCACGGAGCCTTTTCCTTTATACATTGAGGAAAAACATTGTGTGGAAATCCAGTAAATGAAAGGTAGGTTTGGTGGTTGAAACATCGGCTCACCCCATAAATGGAAGGTATGGAAACTCTGGTCGTGTGGACTAAACCGTCAACCCATGGTACCCCTGCGATCATATTTCCCTGTAGACACATGCTGATTTAATCTCGCATCTGACAAGGGGGTGCACGTTCGTTTTGACATAAGAACTCGTTGACACAAAGATTTGATTGTAGTGTCCAGGTCACATTCTTGGTGGTGGAGAATTGTTCTGAGTATAAATAGATAGTTTTAATATTTTGTTAGGGTCATCAACTAGTTGAGCAGAGCTCCCAATTTTGTAATGTTTTGAATCCAGAACTGTTCTCTGGTTATGTATCAAATTTGAGACTTTCATGTTGATAGAAGTCATCATCTTTTCATCTCTCTGTAAAAATTGTGCTAAAACACTTGGGCATGGAGGATCCAAACGAGGGTTGTTATGTTTTTGTAATGTAGGTTTGATTACAGTGGCATTGTGACCAGTCTTAGTCAGCTCCCTTGTTATCTTTTTCTCTCTTACACTGAATGGCTTGGGCATGGAGGATCTAGTCAAGTTGTTGCAACTGCATTGTGATGTAGGTTTGACCATTGTGTTGTTATGAATGTGTTGTTTGGAAATATTTCAGTGTCTGAAGCTTGAGTCCGAGAAAATTCTTGGGCCTTAGTTTTTCTTCTCCAAGCTTCTTGAAAGCTTGATGCCCATAGCATTATTGTTCACATTTCTCACTAGGTCTTCCCTCTACTCACACTTAAACTCAATTCACTGACTAAAGTTAATGTGGCCCTCACTTCCCTATGCATTTCTTGCCCAGTTCTGTTTTGAACATCATTCATATTTTGAGTTTTGTTCATTGAACTCCACTCATATAAAACCAACATCCACCAAAAAACTCTAATGGGTGTTGGGCTTATCCTCCCGCAATCTGAGGGTGACTCTCAGTGCTAACATTCTTGGCGTCATTTCCAGGGAACAAATTGAATACTTTTCCCTGGGATAGAATGACAACGAGCTTCTAATTTTGAAGGTGTATCAGACATCATAACTATTGAACATTGCAACTTGCACCTGGCAACTCCGCAATCGAAGACTCCACTAGGGAGGATCTCGTTGATAGAAAGATGACCATACCGAAGGGGAAGACCATGTATCAATTTATGAGCATTTTTCATGAAATCGTGTTCTTTTTTATCAACTCATTTCTCTCTTTCCCTTCACATATAAAGAGGATTATCCTCTTCTTTTTCTATTCATATGATAATAGGCCTTCCTTTATTTATCCATCCTTGGAAGAAGAAAACATGCCCTCTTATTGTGTTGTAGATACCGATCTCGTGTCTTCACCTCTGCCTATTCATAAAAGTGAGATTTGTATTGCATCTCCTCTTGAAATTGATCACCCTTGTAGCCCCGAGGAGGTTGAAAATAATTCATAGTCTTCTCAAATATTGTTACCCTCCATTATTCCTGCTGAGCCTTACCATCAACTCGTTAATCCTCATGATCAACCCACCGCTTTTCAAATTAAAATCAGAAATAAGTTGTTTGAACCTCTGAGGCTACCATATCGTCTTAACCCTTATCTTATTGATTCATTTGAGTATCTTCCTCGTTTTTCTGGAGAAGACCATGTTACAGCTAAGAGGCACTTGGGAGCCTTTGAGAAATTTTTTGACCAGATTGAGATTGTTCATGACGATGCTATCATGAGGTGTTTCTCACAATCCCTGTCTAGAGATGTTGTTGTGTGGTTTAGATGTCTGGAAGACATTTCTATTGGCTCCTGGACCGAGCTATGCCATTCATTTTTAAAGTGCTGGGGTGAGAACAAGTCCCTTGATCAATACTGGTTTGATCTTAATTTCTTGAGAAGAGGGGAAGAGGAAGCCTTGGTTGTCTTCAATAGGAGGTTTTACATTGTTTATCATAGTATTTCTATGGAGATCAAACCCACAGAGACTACTTCCATGGTGTACTATGTCATGGCTCAACATACAGAGTTGGTCCTTCTCCTGAGAGAGAGGAAATTTTCATCATTAAGACACATGTTTGAAGATGTTGAAGAAGTCTAAGAGAACATCAGGGCTAGCAAGGGGGCTCATATGAAAGCATATCTTGAGACATTACATGTGCCTGAGGAAAAATATTGTCAGCATGTTTCATATTCTGAGCAAGAAGATAATGATTATGAATCAGAGCTAGAAAAACAACAAGGAAAAGAGACTGCAACTGCTAATGATCGAGATTTTTTTTCGAGGGAGAATGGAGGTTTTTTATTTGCAAGCAGAGAGGAATTTACAAAGGAGCAGAATGATCTTCTAAAGCAGCCAGGATTCTATCACATGATTCATGATCCTATGGCTATATACATGGAATCGTATGTTTCATATTTTGAGGATTTCCAAGAGCATGCCACGGAGCCTTTTCCTTTATACATTGAGGAAAAACATTGTGTGGAAATCCAGTAAATGAAAGGTAGGTTTGGTGGTTGAAACCTTGGCTCACCCCATAAATGGAAGGTATGGAAAGTCTGACCGTGTGGACTAAACCATCAACCCATGGTACCCCTGTGATCATATTTCCCTACAGACCCATGCCGATCTAATCTCGCGTCTGATAGGGGGGTGCACGTTTGTTCTGACATAAGAACTCATCAACGCAAAGCTTTGATTGTAGTGGCCAGGTCACACTCTTGGTAGTGGAGAATTGTTCTGAGTATAAATAGATAGTTTTAATATTTTGTTAGGGTCATCAACTAGTTGAGCAGAGCTCCCGATTTTGTAATGTTTTGAATCCAGAACTGTTCTCTGGTTATGTATCAAATTTGAGACTTTCATGTTGATAGAAGTCACCTTCTTTTCATCTCTCTATAAAAATTGTGCTAAAACTATCGGGCATGGAGGATCTAGACGAGGGTTGTTATGTTGTTGTAATGTAGGTTTGATTACAGTGGCATTGTGACTAGTTTTAGTCAGCTCCCTTTTTATATTTTTCTCTCTTACACTGAATGGCTCGGGCATGGAGGATCTAGTCAAGTTGTTGCAGCTGCATTGTGATGTAGGTTTGATCATTGTGTTGTTATGACTGTGTTGTTTGTACATATTTCAGTGTCTGAAGCTTGAGTCCAAGAAAATTCTTGGGCCTTAGTTTTTCTTCTCCAAGCTGCTTGAAAGCTTGATGCCCATAGCAGTATTGTTCACATTTCTCACGAAGTATTCCCTCTACTCACACTTAAACTCAATTCACTGACTGAAGCTAATGTGGCCCTCACTTCCCTTTGCATTTCTTGCCCAGTTCTGTTTTGAACATCATTCATATTTTGAGTTTTGTTCATTGAACTTCACTCATATAAAACCAACATCCACCAAAAAACTCTAATGGGTGTTGGGCTTATCCTCCCGCAATCTGAGGGTGACTCTCAGTGCTAACATTCTTGGTGTCGTTTTTGAGGAACGAATTGAAGACTTTTCCCTGGGATAGAATGACAACAAGCTTATGATTTTGAAGGTGCATCAGACATCATAACCATTGAAGATTGCAACTTGCACCTGGCAACTCCACAATCGAAGACTCCACTAGGGAGGATCTCGTTGATAGAAAGATGACCATACCGAAGGGGAAGACCATGTATCAATTTATGAGCTTTTTTCATGAAATCATGTTCTTTTTTATCAACTCATTTCTCTCTTTCCCTTCACATATAAAGAGGATTATCCTCTTCTTTTTCTATTCATATGATAATAGGCCTTCCTTTATTTATCCATCCTTGGAAGAAGAAAACATGCCCTCTTATTGTGTTGTAGATACCGATCTCGTGTCTTCACCTCTACCTATTCATAAAAGTGAGATTTGTATTACATCTCCTCTTGAAATTGATCACCCTTGTAGCCTCGAGGAGGTTGAAAATAATTCATAGTCTTCTCAAATATTGTTACCCTCCATTATTCCTGCTGAGCCTTACCATCAACTCGTTAATCCTCATGATCAACCCACCGCTTTTCAAATTAAAATCAGAAATAAGTTGTTTAAACCTCTGAGGCTACCATATCGTCTTAACCCTTATCTCATTGATTCATTTGAGTATCTTCCTCGGTTTTCTGGAGAAGACCATGTTACAGCTAAGAGGCACTTGGGAGCCTTTGAGAAATTTTTTGACCAGATTGAGATTGTTCATGATGATGCTATCATGATGTTGTTCTCACAATCCTTGTCTAGAGATGTTGTTGTGTGGTTTAGATGTCTGGAAGCCATTTCTATTGGCTCCTGGACCGAGCTATGCCATTCATTTTTAAAGTGTTGGGGTGAGAACAAGTCCCTTGATCAATACGGGTTTGATCTTAATTCCTTGAGAAGAGGGGAAGAGGAAGCCTTGGTTGTCTTCAACAGGAGGTTTTACATTGTTTATCATAGTATTTCTATGGAGATCAAACCCACAAAGACTGCTTCCATGGTGTACTATGTGATGGCTCACATCCAGAGCTAGTCCTTCTCCTGAGAGAGAGGAAATTTTCATCATTAAGACACATGTTTGAAGATGTTGAAGAAATCTAAGAGAACATCAGGGCTAGCAAGGGGGTTCATATGAAAGCATATCTTGAAAAATTGCATGTGCCTAAGGAAGAAGATTGTCAGCATGTTTCAGATTCTGAGCAAGAAGATAATGATTATGAATCAGAGCTAGAAAAACAACAAGGAAAAGCAACTGCAACTGCTAATGATCGAGAGTTTTTTTCGAAGGAGCATGGAGTTTTTTTATTTGCAAGCAGAGAGGAATTTACAAAGGAGAAGTCTGATCTTCTAAAGCATCCAGGATTCTATCACACGATTCATTATCCTATGGCTATATACATGGAATCGTATGTTTCATATTTTGAGGATTTCCAGGATCATGCCACGGAGCCTTTTCCTTTATACATTGAGGAAAAACATTGTGTGGAAATCCAGTAAATGAAAGGTAGGTTTGGTGGATTAAACCTCGGCTCACCCCATAAATGGAAGGTATGGAAAGTCTGGTCGTGTGGACTAAACCGTCAACCCATGGTACACCTACGATCATATTTCCCTGCAGACCCATGCCGATCTAAACTCGTGTCTGACAGGGGGGTGCATGTTCGTTCTGACATAAGAACTCGTCGATGCAAATTTTTGATTGTAGTGTCCAGGTCACACTCTTGGTGGTGGAGAATTGTTCTGAGTATAAATAGATAGTTTTAATATTTTGTTAGGGTCATCAACTAGTTGAGCAGAGCTCCCAATTTTGTAATGTTTTGAATCCAGAACTGTTCTCTGGTTATGTATCAAACTTGAGACTTTCATGTTGATAGAAGTCATCTTCTTTTCATCTCTCTATAAAAATTGTGCTAAAACACTCGGGCATGGAGGATCCAGACGAGGGTTGTTATGTTTTTGTAATGTAGGTTTGATTACAGTGGCATTGTGACCAGTTTTAGTCAGCTCCCTTGTTATCTTTTTCTCTCTTACACTAAATGGCTCGGGCATGGAGGATCTAGTCAAGTTGTTGCAGCTGCATTGTGATGTAGGTTTGATCATTTTGTTGTTATGACTATGTTGTTTGGAAATATTTCAGTGTCTGAAGCTTGAGTCCAAGAAAATTCTTGGGCCTTAGTTTTTCTTCTCCAAGCTGCTTGAAAGCTTGATTCCCATAGCAGTATTGTTCACATTTCTCACTAAGTCTTCCCTCTACTCACACTTAAACTCAATTCACTGACTTAAGTTAATGTGGCCCTCACTTCCCTATGCATTTCTTGCCCAGTTCTGTTTTGAACATCATTCATATTTTGAGTTTTGTTCATTGAACTCCACTCATATCAAACCAGCATCCACAAAAAAACTATGATGGGTGTTGGGCTTATCCTCCCACAATCTGAGGGTGACTCTCAGTGCTAACATTCTTGGCGTCGTTTTCGGGGAACGAATTGAAGACTTTTCTCTGGGATAGAATGACAACGAGCTTCTGATTTTGAAGGTGCATCAGACATCATAACTATTGAAGATTGCAACTTGCACCTGGCAACTCCACAATCGAAGACTCCACTGGGGAGGATCCCGTTGATAGAAAGATGACCATACTGAAGGGGAAGACCATGTATCAATTTATGAGCTTTTTTCATGAAATCGTGTTCTTTTTTATCAACTCATTTCTCTCTTTCCCTTCACATATAAAGAGGATTATCCTCTTCTTTTTCTATTCATATGATAATAGGCCTTCCTTTATTTATCCATCCTTGGAAGAAGAAAACATGCCC